>BTHU01000001.1:8628000-9063000 GCA_036184795.1 Tokudaia tokunoshimensis
ACCCACCCTGCAACACACCACCTCCTTAAGGGTAAATCTTATTCTAAAATATCCTCATGGAAACGCCAGGGATATGGCCAGGCGTGATGGCCCAGACAAGCGGACCCATAAACCCATTACTCTTCATTATTCTAATTCTAATCTCCTGGAGAAAGACGGATCTGGGTTATAGCTGGGTGGTAGAGAGCTTTCACTGAGGCCTGGGTCTGATTTGCAGCAATAATGAGCCCTGGGATGAATCATTTGCATAATATATGGGATTCATTTGCATTTCCTCTTGTAATTGCTTTTTCTTATTTGACTTGCAAGAGTTAGGTGAAGATCATCTGTGTGGAAAGACTGGGATCTTTCAGTCTGTCCCAGATCCCCTGCCTGGGCTGATAGTTTTCCTGAAACATTGGAAACCCGGAGTTCCCTGGAAAAGGCCTTTTTATTTCCATATGTCTCATACTATTGGAGTTTTTTGTTGTTCCCTGAGTTGCTTTTGGCTTTTGTGAAACCATACCAGGAGCCACATCGTCCTACGTTGTTACTAAGTTTCCATACCTTACAAGAATGAGTTTCTGTTTCCTAGCCTGGTGAATCCTGCAAACCACCTATGCTGAACTTCTGACCCCAGGATGTACGCCCACCCCTTTACCTTGCTTAAACTCCTGAACCTGGGATATATGACTACCCTTTTGTCTTATGAAAATGTGTCTTCCCGGATACCTTGATGCCTCCCTTCCACATGATGCATTTCCCACACTTACTATCTTAGTCAGGCTTTCTATTTCTGCACAAACAACATGACCAAGAAGCAAGTTGGGGAGGAAAGGGTTTATTCAGCTTACACTTCCACACTGCTGTTCATCACCAAAGAAAGTCAGGACTGGAACTCAAGCAGGTCAGGAAGCAGGAGCTGATGCAGAAATCATGGAGGGATGTTACTTACTGGCTTGCTTCCCCTGGCTTGCTCAGCTTGCTTTCTTATAGAGCCCAGGACCACCAGCCCAGAGATGGCACCACCCACAATGGCCCCTCTCACCCTTGAACACTAATTGAGAAAATACCCCACAGCTGCATCTCCTGGAGGCATTTCCTCACCTGAAGCTCCTCTCTCTGTGATAACTCCAGCCTGTATCAAGTTGACACACAAAACCAGCCAGTATATTTACCCATCCCACAGGCAGCCCTGAGCCCTTGGTTCCCCACTCTTCTGTCCAATTATCTCAATAGATGTTTTCTATCATAGCTAACCCTTTCCCTATAAAAGAGATCTTAAAAGCCAGCGAGGGGCTGCCCTCTGAAATTCCCACTTGGAGAGAGGCAACAGGCTGGTCAGTTCTAAATACAGCATGTTTTAACCAGACGGTCAGGGAAATAGTTTTTTCCCCTCAGGTCTAACTGTTCTCTCTCTCTCTCCATGGTCTCATTATGTAGCACAATCTGCTAACCTCTGCTTCCCCAGTAATGAGATCAAAGGCATGCAGTACCTTACCTGGGATTTATTTGTTTGTTTGTTTGTTTGTTTATTTATTTTAGACAGGGTCTCTAATAAATTATTCTCTGCTGGTGAAATGAGCCAACTCAAGCCAGATTAGACTATATAAAGGCAGGTTTATGGGGGGGGGCAGCTCTCAGGTGGGTTCACTGATCCCCCAAGGAACAAGGTGAGGGAAGTTGCCATGGGGAGGGAGTCAGGGGGGAGAGGGAGAGAAAGAGAAAGAGCGTGTGCACACAGGGAGAGAGAAAATACTGGAGAGACCTAAATGTTTAGATTATATAGCATCAGCAGAGTTATGTAACCCAGGCTACCCTTGAGTTCCCTATGTAGCCAAAGATTGCCTTGAATTCTGATCCTCCTGCCCCTACATCTTAAGTGCTGGGATGACAGGTGTGAACATATGCTTGGTTATTATTATTATTATTATTATTATTAGTAGTAGTAGTAGTAGTAGTAGTAGTAGTCGTCATCAGTTTTAAGCAGTATTTTTTAAAGATATATTTTTAATTATGGGAAAGGGGGGTTGTGTGCATAGGTACAGTGTTCACAGAGACTAGAAGCTTCAGGCCCGGTGACATCCCAGGGCTGTCCTCTTAAGCAGGTGGCTGAGCCTATGAGTGAGCTAGCTTCCTTCACTGTCCTGACTTCCCTCAGTAATGGACTGTGATCTACGAGCTGAAACAAACTTCTCCTCCCCTAAGATGCTTCTGGTCAGAGTGTTTATTATATCAACAAAAATAAAACACAACACTGACCGAGTTAGACTAGACAGTGAGAGTGAGGCAGAGAGAGAGAGAGAGAGAGAGAGAGATGCAAGTTCCTTAAAAACACAGGTGTCTGGGAGGTTAGCTGGAATAAGGGTTACATCACTGAGCATGACAACACCTCCTTCCCAGTCAACAGAGAGGAAGAATCTCCCAGTGAGAGTGAGGGGCTGGGGGTGTGACTCAGTGGTAGAGCCCCTGCCTAGAATCCCCTAGTGAGGGGCTGGGGGAGTGGCTTAGTGGTAGAGCCCCTGCCTAGAATCCCCCAGTGAGGGGCTGGGGGCGTGGCTCAGTGGTAGAGCCCTGCCTAGAATCCCCCAGTGAGGGGCTGGGGGCGTGGCTCAGTGGTAGAGCCCCTGCCTAGAATCCCCCAGTGAGGGGCTGGGGGCGTGGCTCAGTGGTAGAGCCCTGCCTAGAATCCCCCAGGGAGGAGCTGGGGGCGTGGCTCAGTGGTAGAGCCCCTGCCTAGAATCCCCCAGTGAGGGGCTGGGGGCGTGGCTCAGTGGTAGAGCCCCTGCCTAGAATCCCCCAGTGAGGGGCTGGGGGAGTGGCTCAGTGGTAGAGGTCCTGCCTAGAATCCCCCAGTGAGGGGCTGGGGGCGTGGCTCAGTGGTAGAGCCCTGCCTAGAATCCCCCAGTGAGGGGCTGGGGGCGTGGCTCAGTGGTAGAGCCCCTGCCTAGAATCCCCCAGTGAGGGGCTGGGGGCGTGGCTCAGTGGTAGAGCCCCTGCCTAGAATCCTGTGAGGGTCTGGGGGCGTGGCTCAGTGGTAGAGCCCCTGCCTAGAATCCCCCAGTGAGGGGCTGGGGGCGTGGCTCAGTGGTAGAGCCCTGCCTAGAATCCCCCAGTGAGGGGCTGGGGGCGTGGCTCAGTGGTAGAGCCCCTGCCTAGAATCCCCCAGTGAGGGGCTGGGGGCGTGGCTCAGTGGTAGAGCCCCTGCCTAGAATCCTGTGAGGGGCTGGGGGCGTGGCTCAGTGGTAGAGCCCCTGCCTAGAATCCCCCAGTGAGGGGCTGGGGGCGTGGCTCAGTGGTAGAGCCCCTGCCTAGAATCCCCCAGTGAGGGGCTGGGGGCGTGGCTCAGTGGTAGAGCCCTGCCTAGAATCCCCCAGTGAGGGGCTGGGGGCGTGGCTAAGTGGTTGAGTGTTTGCCTAGAACACTTAAGATCCTGAGTCAAATTTCTTTTCTTACAAAACAAACAAACTGAAACTCCATGGTATTAAAACATTTATTGGGGAGAAGGAAGGAGGTTTTCAAGAGCAATTTCTCTAGAAGAGCAGAGTTCTGCTGTAATTCGCCCCTTGGGCATGCAGTATCTCCATCAGTAGCTAGTGAAGGTCCAGGCTGGCTGGAACAGCGCTACTGGTCTTATCAGAGCCCTAACAGCAGGCCTCAGGGCCTCTGAGCCAGGCCTCACCACTGCTTTTGCAGAGTGATGTCTGACCCAGACAAACTAGAAGACCCAAGTTTTAAATCCATAGTCCGTTCCCAGCTCCTGACAATTCCCAAACCAGGTAAAACCTTAGAACTATTAATATATTGCAAGCAACACAGCTCCTCCCTCATTTCCCGTTAAGACTATGACATGACCCTGTAATAACTGTGTGGTTTGGTAACCCCCTTTTAGCAGTTTTCACTTTTTTTTTTCCTACAAACTAAGCATTACAAAAAAGGGAAGTGGGGACTGGAGAGATGGCTCAGTGATTAAGGACACTTGTTGCTGTTGCCGAGAACCAGGTTCAGTTCCTAGCAACCATGTGGTGGCTCACAGTCTTCTATAACTCCAGTTCCAGGGAACTTGACACCATTTTCTGGTTACCATGGGCACTACACATGCACATGGGACAACATACATGTAGGCAAAACATCCATACACATAAAAAATGAAAATAAAATAAAGGTTGGAACATGGCAATGGCCTAGGCTGGGTTAGCCTCAGAAAGACACTGCTGGGGTCACAGGCCACTGCCTTGGCTGTCACACTCAGAGCCTGCCTTGACTTCATAATCCCTATACTCCTTAGTGCCTCCTTTTGTTTTTATTTTGACAGCCAATAGTTGGCAGAAGAGACATTGGCGGGGTATAGGGTTCCCCGGCTTGGGGTCAGAAGAGAACCAGGAGAAGAAGAAGAGGGGAGAGAGGAGAAAGACACCATGGGTTAGGAGTCAAGGAAACATGGCCCTGAGGGCTGGCCAGTTGGAGTTAAGAGCAGCCCAGATAAAACCAAATAAGCAATAACTCAGGGTTATCAATAGGAAAGTAGAGTCTAATGGAATAGACTCTACTAAGATGATGATAAGTCTAATGGAATAGACTCATCTGGTAGATGTCTGCCCAGCTCTAGTGCTGTTTAGGGCATATAAAAAGTGGTATAAAATATAAAGTGATGTGTGTCTTCTATCAGGAAACTAAATGGTCAAAGGTAGAGTAGAAGCCCCGGATTGAGATTAAATATTTTTTTTTACAACAGGTTGGTTTTTATCAGCATGACACAGATCTAACACATGTAGGAAGAGGAATCTCAATTGAGAAAATGCCTTTGTGGGCCTGTAGGCAACTCTGTGAGGACATTCTAATGATTAGCATTTGACATAAGAGGTCTAGCCTACTGTAGGTATGTGACCAAGCCAGCTAGCTCAGTCAGTCAACAGGTTCTCCAGCGCAGGAGTGAGGATTAAAAAGAAAAAAGACAATTAGACAACATTGTAGCATGACCCCAGCGAGTTCGAAGGCTGAGGCTGGTTTAATTTTTTCCCCCCAATCTGCTTTTATATCATTTTAATTACATGCAAGTAATAAGGTCAGTTCTAGGTTGAGTAACAAGCAAGACAATAAACACAAATAGTCAAGGAACAAGCAAGGCAATAAACAAAGTCCCATGATCACTTCTGTGATCACTGTTCTAAGGGCTTATCAGGAAGACCAAGATATCTGAGCCTACTTCCCTGTCCCAGCCCAAAGTCAGATTCTTGCCCAAGCCTATTTCTTTGTTCTAGCCTAAAATTAGATTCCTGTCAGAGCTTACTTGTCATGACCCAATGTCTGTCTGAAGCCCATTTCCTTGTCCTTAGCCAATGTCAGACTCCTGCCAAGCAGCCCCAAAAGCTCTCCACAGGTATACCACCCCAAGTCCATCTCTCAGGCTGTTATCAGAAAGCTGACTGAGCAGGCCACAGGGAGCAAGCCAGTAAGCTCCATCCTTCAGTTCCTGCCTCCAGGTTCCTGCCTTGAATTCCTGTCCTGACTTCCCTCAGAGATGACCCCTGACATGGAAGTGCAAGGCAAATTAACCCCTTCCTCCCCAAGTTGCTTTTGGTCACAGTGTTTATCACAGCAACAAAAATCCTAACTAAGATATCAACTGTAGGTATTTTTGCTAACCTTTATCTTCACTGGGTGGTCTATTTAGATAAACTTTTGAAAAAAAATCTATATGTATGTGTGTGTGTATATATGTATGTGTACATGCACATAGGTGTCCTCGGAGGTCAAAGAGGGTGTTTGTTACCCTGGAGCTAGACTTACAGGAAATTAATTGTAAGTCATTGGACTTGGATGGTAGGAACTGATCTCAGGTCTGTGTTCTTAATTTCTGAGCCATCTCATTTCTCCAGCCCCCAGCAGGGGTTGGAGTATATCTTATACATGCATAAATGTATCCTCAGAATTTATTCTCCTAAAAAAAATGTTCCAGGAAATAGTGGTGCACGCCTTTAATCCAAGCATTTGGGAGGCAGAGGCAGGTGGATCTCTGAGTTTGAGGCCAGCCTGGTCTACAGAGTGAGTTCCAGGACAGCCAGAGCTCCTCAATAAACCTTGTCTCAAAAAACAAAATCAAACAAACAAACATGAAGAGAAAATATCTTGTGTCTGTATGGATGTGGCACCTGTTAATAATAAATTTGATGGCTATAGCTTAGGCAGGAAATAGGAGGTGGGACAGCTATTAGGCCAAAAGGATTCTGGGATAGGGTGAGGCTCAGCAGATTCGCTCGAGAAGATGTGAGGAGCCAGACGACAGTACTTGCTCACAGGTAACCAGTCACGTGGCAGAATGCAGCTTAGAATACATGGGTTATTTTAAGTTACGATCTAGTCAGAGAAGAGCCTAGCTATATGGCCAAGGTAGTCGTAAATATATTTTGATCTTATTTTGGGGAGCATGGGCTGAGAGGTAGAACCAGCCATTTCTCCAGCCCTACCTTGGGATATTTATCTTTTCTCCTTTGTTTCTGCTGTGTTTGGGGAATGTACTCAGAGCCCCTTCATTATAGACAAGTGTGTTGTATCAGATCTATGTCTCTAGCTCAAAGCTTTCTTCACAGTAGCAATGAATCTGCAGGAAATGGTGAGTGTCCCTTGCAAGTGGACACTCAGTGTCCCCTCCCAGACTTTCTACTGTTGCTGAGAGCAGTTAATAAGTATCCCTTCCCACAATCCTCTTTCACTCACCAACCTGAATCCACCTCTGCTTCCCCCCTCCCCCCCTCCCCTGGGCACATTCTACATCATCCTGATATGGCTCAGGGGTCCACAGGATCTGGGTTCTGCCGGCTGCCTGGACTTCATGCTCGTGTCTCTGCCCTATCCAGGCTCCTCGTGGCCTCTCTGGCCTCCCTGGCTGCTTTGGACAGACCATGGTTCACCCAAGGCTTCCTCTCTCTATGCTGGGAACGTTGCCAGACAGCTTCCAGCTCCCACCTCACATCCTCTAAGATCATTTGAATGTGAGCTGTCCCTCCTGGGCTCATGTGTCTGAGTACTTGGTCCTCAGTGAGGAGTGTTGTGTTGGGGGTTGTGGAACATTCAGGATGGGGATCATGGTTTGTAAAGACATGCCACTAGGCTTGGCCTCTAAGAATGATAATCCAGCCTCTCTTCCAGGCCCTTCACTGCTTCCCGCTGGGATATAAGCAAGCCACAATCTCCTGCAGCCATAAACTGAACCCCAGGTACCATGTCTTCCCTAACATAAGGGACTGTCTTACCTAGGGTTCTTATTGCTGTGAAGCGATACCCTGACCACAGTAACTCTTATAAAGGACACCATATAATTGTGGCTGGCTTACAGTTTGGAGGTTTGGTCCATTATCGTCATTGTGGGAGGCATGGCAGATGCAGGCAGACATGATGCTAGAAGAGCTCTACATCTGGATCCACAGGCAACAGAAAGAGAACTGTCACACTGGGTGTGGCTTGAGCATCTGAGACCTTAAATCTGTCCACTCACAATGACACACTGTAGAGAGGATCTCTTACAAGCATCACCTATCAATAAAAAAGCCGATGGCCTATAAGCTGAGGCAGGAAACAGGAGGTGGGACACTAGCAGGAAGAAAGGATTCTGGGGACTGGAGAGATGGCTCAGTGGTTAAGACTGCTCTTCTGAAGGTTCTGAGTTCAAATCCCAGCAACCACACGGTGGCTCACAACCATCCTTAATGAAATCTGATGCCTTCTTCTGGTGTGTCTGAAGACAGCTACAGTGTACTCACATAAAATAAGTAAATAAATGTTTGAAAAAAAGAGAGGGTTCTGGGAAATACTGAGAGAATAAAAAGAGATACAGGGAGAGACACTGGGGAAGAAACAGAGATGCTAAGGAAGAATCAGGCTGGGATTGAAGAGAGGTAACTAACCATGAGGAAAACATAGAAAAGTTTGAATGGGTTAAATAAGTTATAAGTTAGGGAATTAGCCAAAGATTATGGCCTAGGCATTTATTAATAGTCTCAGAGTCGTCATTCTGGGAGTACGGGGCTGGGAAGAAAAACATATTTATCTTTTACAACACACTTCCCCCAACACCACCATACCTGCTCCAACAGGGCCACACCTCCCAATAGGACCAGTTCCTATGAGTCTACAGAGCCATTTTTATTTAAACCACCACCACATGGACTGACGCATCTAAACCTTGAGCCAGAATAAATCCCTCCTCCCATAAACTGCTTCTGTCCGGTGTGGATATTTTGCTGTGGCAATAAGAAAAGCAGCCAATGACTTCTCCTTGTTCTCAGGTAGAGTCTCCGTGGACTCCTCTTCCAAGAGGCCATTCTGGGCAGTGCCGCTTTCTCTGCTGCCCCCAGCATTACTGGCACCATGCCACCCATTGATGGCCTATCTTGCTGCAGCAGAGCATCAGCCACAGGAAACTGACCCTCATTCATGGATCTTTTAGTGCTGGAGTCTGGGGATCCCCAAGTGGTGCTGATGGAAGGGGCTCATGAATGTATACCACCCCCTCCTCTGCAGCTCTATTTTTAGGGCCTGCTCTTTTCCACTAAACATCTCTCATCCGATCCTCACTGACTTATGCTATGGATCTGACTGAGTCTTGCTATGGAACCCAAACTGGCCTTAAACTCCCATTCCTCCTGCCCTGGCCTCACGGGTCCTGGGATCACAGGTATATATCATAACCCACTTAGCTCTAGGATTGAAGTTTTCTTTCTATTATAGGGGTGTCCCTTTGAGCATCTGAGACCTCAAAGTCCACCCGCAATGACACACTGTAGAGAGAATCCCTGATAAGCATTACCTGTCATAAAAAAGCTGATATCCAGGGGGCTGGAGAGATGGCTCAGTGGTTAAGAGCACTGACTGTTCTTCCAGAGGTCCTGAGTTCAATTCCCAGCAATCACATGGTGGCTCACAACCATCTGTAATGGGATCTGATGCCCTCTTCCTGGTGTGTCTGAAGAGAGCAGTGGTGTACTCATATACATAAAATAAATAAATAAATCTTAAAAAAAGGATACGCTGTAATGTTCCATACTGTAGTGTTCACAGAAGCAGATACCTTCCTGATGGACATAGGCTGCTTATAATCTTTTAGTGTCACAAAATTGCAAAAGAACAAACCAAATATACTATGACAGACATATTTGTTTGAGCCCATGGGAAAGTCCACCATGAAATAATTGGCAGATGTCAATCTATTGGGTCAAATAGATACAAACCCTACCGGCCTTTTACTTTGTTGTTGTTTGTTGTTATTGTTGAGACAGGCTCTTGCTAGTGTATCCCTAGCTGGCCTGGCACTTGCTGTATAGCCCATATTCTCAAACTCACAGTAATTCTCCTGTTTCGGGCTCCTATGTGCAAGAATTGCAGGTGTGCACCACCACACCTAACTGGAAATTTTCATTTAAAGCTATTAAATTGTAACCTTAACAGGAGGCGTGTCTTAAGTTGCCTTTTAAAAGGAATGTTCTGCAACTGTGTGGGGAAAGACCAGAGGGGGAAGACACAAAGCAAGGGACCATGGTGGAAGTCCCTAAGCAGCACAGGTAAGAGCCTAGTGATGACAACCTGGTGACCTTGGTTGTGCAGCCCAGCGGCCAGACACCTGATGGCTCTTAAGAGCTGATGAGATTAATGTTAGATCAAGAGAAGACTCAACAGTACCTCTTAGGATCTGGGCCCAAACATCAGAAGGATAATGCAGACATGTCTGTAAATGGAAGGGGATGGGTATCACTCTCAAGATGTTGGAAACAAGGACCTGGCACAGGTGGTGTGTGGAGCGCCTGGAAATGCTGCTGTTTCAGCAGGTGATGCTTCCTGACTGTAGCCCATTGGTGGCTTTACAAGAGGAGTGGTCAACTTGAAGATGGAGTCGCTGTGTGGAAGGCTCGACTTTCAGGCTATTGTGAGACGCATGGTTGGGCACAAGCAGCGACCTCTAGCTCTTGGACTGGCCGGGGCTTCCTTCCTCCTTTCTTTTTCTTCCTTTCTTTCTTCCTCCTTTTCTTTTTCTCCTTTCTCCTCCACTTTCCTCGGTCCCTCCCTTCCTCCCTTTCAAAAAGGGTCTCTCTATGTAGCTCATACTGGCCTGATCCTCCTGCCTCAGCCTGAGTGCTTGGACGGCAGACCTGCACTGCCATACCCGGCTTGTGTCTGACTTTGCTGCAGCTGTCGCTCAGCTGATGGATGCTGAGTTAAACACTGAAGCCCTGTGTGGCCTGCTATCCGAGGAGCTGCGGACTCTGGTTGGCAGGGAAGAGGGAGCTGCGGACTCTGGTTGGCTGGGAAGAGGGAGCTGAGGACTCTGGTTGGCTGGGAAGAGGGAGTGATGGACTCTGATTGGCTGCTACAGCCCATCACGACTCATCAACACCAGAAAAGACGACGACATGGAGTGGACATGGAGGATGAACAACTCTTCAAGGGATCACACTTCTAGTTTGCTTTTCTGCACCTCCTCCAGTTCTAGAGGGTGGGCAGCCAGTCCAGGCCCCTGGATCAACCTTAGCGGCCCCTTGATCAACCTTAGCGGCCCCTTCTTGCCCCTCAATGCGGGAAACCCTATTCCTGCTGCAGGATTGGTCTAGCTAGTTTAGACCGAGACACTCTCCTCAACAACCCCCACCACTTGAGCACCCCTTTCCCAGCCTACCCCAGATAGTTCTTATTGCCACCCAGTCTGTCTGTCCCCTTGCTCAAGGCCTGTCTGTCTCACTTTTGTCTCCAGCATTCAAAATGTCCTCCCTTGGGGAAGAAAGGCCGAGCATATCTGATGAGCGCACCGTGATAGGGAAATACTGTTGGTGCACTTTTTGCTCTTCTTTATTGGGTTCTTATATCTACCACCCTTCCAACCCTTACCCCACCCTTGTGATGGCTGTTCCTGGTCGTCAACTTGACTATATCTGGGATAAACTACAATCCAGAAATGGAGGGCTCACCTGTGATCCAGGTCTTGAGGCACAGGGGCCATGAAAAACTTAGACCCAGGCAAGGTAGTACATACCTTTAATTCTAGGAGTCAGAGGCAAGCAGATCTCTAATTTCAAGGCCAGCCTGGGACAGAGCAAATTCCAAATCCAGGCGTGATGGTACACACCTTTATATCTTCTGCTGGAGGCCTCCGTAAAGAACAGAAAAAGGAAGGGTTTGTTTTTCTTCACCTGCTTACACTTACTTGCCAGCACATCTGTTGGAACCTACGTCTTCTGTGTAAGTTGGATTCCAACTTACACCTAGCCTCATGGGACTGAGCAACTACTGGATTCTTGGACGTTCCATCCACAGCTGCCTGTTGTGGGGTTAGGACTACAGACTGTAAGTCATTCAAATAAATTCCCTTAATATATGTAGACATTCCATAAGTTCTGTGACTCCAGAGAACCCTAACTAATATAATCCTTATCCCTTCTAAACCCCCAACAGTGGGTAGGATAGACAGAAGGTTAGAGGCAAAGGCCTGGAGTCAGCCTTCCTCTTTCACACAGAACCTTCACTGCAGTTTCCCTTTCGGCATCTGGGTTCTGTATTAGTGACTTCCATTAACACTGTGACCAACCAAATAGCCACCAGAGACACCCAGAGGGAGGACAGGCTTCCTTGGCTCACAGATCCGAGGAATTGAAATACATCAGATTCGGGGAATCGCAATGCATAGTGGGAAGGGCTCTGTGGTTATGGGAACCTGCTGTGGAAGCTCCTCCCTGAAGGCGAGGGCCAGGAAGAAGACACCAAAGGCATACAACCCCTTCCAGGCCCCCTCAAAGCTCCACAATCTCATTAAAGAGCATCAGCAGCTGGGGTCCAAGTTTGGAGGCTGCACTGTCTGAGAGGGGGAGTGAAGGGGTGGGGCAGTGGGTAGAGGGTGTGTGTGGGTGGGGCGGTGGGGTTGCATTCATTTCACATATAACAATGACCCTGGGAGCTCAGCACCAGAGCTGTCCTTTTATCTATCTGTGACTTGGATTTGGGTAACAAAATGGGAATAACGGGCAAAGCAAAAAGCGCAGGCTCCGGGCTACTCTTGCTTGCACGTCTGTGGGAAAGCACTCATGGGCTAGCCCAGAGTTCACTGTCAATGGAGACGTCTGGATGCTGGGTGCAGGCACGGGTGCTAGAGCTTTGGTTTTCTCTAAGGATGAAACTTGTCTTCAGGGAATCTTGGAACCAGGCCTTCTTGAATACCAAAGAACAACTGCATTCACTGTGGCATATACATCATACACGTATCTGTGTTCATGCACAGGTATATGGTTATATGTGCATGCATATGTACACACATGTACAGATGAATCCATGCTCATTCTGGCCTCACAGCAACCCTACTATATAAGAGGATTGTCACCCCCATTCTACAGGGGAGAAACTGAGGCTAGAGAACATGAGCTATGAAGCCACCAAGGTTTCAGCCTATATGCTGGATGAGTGGGTCTCATGGATCAGGTATGGGTTGGTTAACTTGGCAAAGCCTCCAGAGACATGGTAGTAACCAAGCCTTGAGTCCAGCTGCTCTGACTCCTCAACCTGTATGTGGTTTGCATGGGAGTGGCCCCTGTTGTGATCATAAAAAGAGAAATAGGTTTAAAAATATGTTCTATGGGGGTACGGTGAGGTATCCGAGAAGGTGCCCATGCCGAGGCATCCCTTCCCCCTGATAGTTTAGCATAGAATAGAGTTTATTTAGGGCATGGGGAGAGGAGCTAAGAGGGTAATAGAGGCAGAGAAAGGCAGAGAGAGGGAGAGAGTAGAGAAGTAGAGGCCAGCTATGACCACATGGGGAGGGGGGAAAGGAAGGGGAAGACAGGGGGAGGCAAGAGTAAGAGAGTAAGAGAATAAGAGAGAACAAAAAAGCGAGAGGGGGCAAGCACCCCCTTTTATAGTGGGCCAGGCCTACCTGGCCAGGTAACTGTAGGGAGGGGCATACCTGGCTATTGCCAGGTAACTGGGGGTGGAGACCAAACAGATTACCAACAGCCCCCATCGGCTCATATATTTGAATACTTTGTCCCCATTTGGTGGAACTGTTTGGGAAGGTTTGGTGGGTATGGCCTTGTTGGAGACTCCTGTCATGGGTGTGGTCATAGAGTCTTGCTAAACTGTCCAGACTTGTCTCAAACTTTGATTTTCCCACCTCACCCTTCCTAGCAGATGGGATTAGATAAATGCAGACCCCAGATCCCCCACTACCTTCTGTTCTTAGTCAGGGCTGGGAAACAAACCAGGGGGTCTCTATATAAATATTTCTGGATTGGTGAGATGGCTCAGCTGGTAAAGGTACTTGATGTCAAGACTACCAACCTGAATCAGACCCCTGAGACCCACATAGTGGAGAGAGAGAGAGAGGGAGAGGGAGAGGAGAAAACCGTGTGTAAGTGTTTGAGGGCTAAGAGATGGCTCAGCAGGGAAAGGCATTTGCATCCAAGCCACACAACCTAGTTTTGATCTCCTAGGACTGATATGACAAGACAGAGCTGACTCTGGAAAGCTGACCTCTGACCTCCACAGGCCCACTGTGGCACATGCCCCAAATAAGAAAATAAAGTCCCTTAATACTATGTAGGTCAGTGGCGTGGCTTTGTGGCTGAGTACTTCTGAAGTACTCAGGAGGCCCTGAGTTCAAGTCCTAGCAATGCAAAACAAAACAAAAAGCAACCCACGTGCAGGCATGAAGAAGTCAGAATGGCTTCCAGCAGCTGCAGGGAAAATATGTACACTGGAAGGGGTGGAATTTGTCATGGAAGTGGGAGGTTTCTTGGTTTCAACAGACCAGAAGCTTGTATAAAAATAAATAAATAAAAGGAAGGGGCGAGGCTGACCTGGAAATCAGTAAGAACCCCACCCCACCCCACCCCTCAGTCTGGATTTTTCCCTCTCCACCTGTACCTCCCAATCCTTCCTGGTTTTCCAGGCTTACCACCTGGACAGGGACAGACCATCACATGGGAACAACAGCCAAGGCAGTAACTCGTGGAAAGACACCCGAACCAGTCGGAAGGTCATGGAACCTTCTGTGGCTTGACCTCTGTCCCAGAGTTGAGAATCTGGGCCTGTGGTCTCCCTGCATAGGTAACAGTGGGTGTGGAAGGAGGTAGAACTCAGGGGTGAGAAGGGGGGGGGAGGTGTACTTCTGGCCCAGATATTTTCTTGACAGGAAGTCTGTGGCATTCATTCAAATCCAGAGATGTGAACAGCTATAGAAAAAAATAGAAGCTAAATAGACACAGAACCCAACTGTGTTGTCAGTCAAAAGACACAGAGAAGTGGGGAGAGATGACTTAGTGATTAAGGACACTTGCTGTTCTTCCAAAGGACCCCGGTTCAATTCCAAGCACCCACGTGGTAGCTCACAACTCTATGTGCCTCCAGTCCCAGGGGATCTGACACCCTCTTCTGGCCTCTGTGGCACTGCATTTATTAGAGTCAAATGCTCCACAGATAGGTATACATGCAAACAAAAATGACATGCACATAAAATAGTAATTTTTCAAAGCCACACAAAGGACCCATAGATGAATCTAGAAAGACAGATGACATGCTGCTGCTGGTTCTTAGAGGAACTTCCTGAATGGTTAGACCTTTCCCAAGAAGAGGCTCAGGCGGCACATGAAAGGGTCATGTTCAAAAGCCATCAGTGAGGAAGGCATGGTGGAGGCAGGGGGATAAGGAGTTCAACCTGGTCCTCAGGGACATACTGAGCTCAACGCCAGTCTAGGCTGGTGTCTCCTTTCCCTCAACTAAATAATCTAAGGGACTTCAGGGAAATCTGAGAAAACTGGGGTTGGTGTTGTGTCCCAAAACTCATAGAGAGGACATTTTGGGGACAAGAGATGGGCAGGGAAAGCCTAGACCACCGTTGGGTAACTGTTAATTCTCCAGCCTGTCTGTAAGGAGCCAGGGGTCCAGAGTCTTTTTCAGAGCTGTCTGGACCTCCTGGAGTCAATCGCCTCCGACTATATGAAATGTACCTGCTGCTCTCGGAATACCAGGTGATGCAAAACTGGGAACTTTATCTTGCTCAGACTGGAGAATAATGCTGAAGGAACAGAAAGTTGGTGTGCGGTGGGATGGGGAGGGACAATTATGGCAAAGAAGAGATATGAAGATAAGGTGGGGACTACCTAGGGAGCAGAGGGTGATGATTATGCGGAACAGAGAAGAAGATTCAAGGTTCAGATGGTAGAGTGCTTACTAGCATGCAGGAAGCCCTGATTTCTATCCCCAGCACCAGGGACACCTGGCATGCTGACCCACACCTGTAATGCCAATACTTTGGAAAAAGAGAAAGGAGGAGCAGAAGTTGTTATGGAGTACTTTTACCCCAAGATTAAAACTTTACCCTCTGGGGGGAACTCCTTAAGACATAGGATATAAAAGAAAAGTGAAAACTGGGATGTGTTCGGGCAGGATGTTTACAACAAAGTGAAGCAATAGGATGCCCTAAAGAATTTAACAATGCACCCTGCTAGCAAGCAAGTAAACAAGTTAGCTCAGGAAGTCCCTAAAACTGACCAGATTCATTAGGTTCCTTCCTCCTTATAGGTGTATGAAAGCTGTTAAGACTGCTTGAAAGTGACTCTTAGACAAGTCACTCTGCACATAAGGCTCTGAGACAAGCTGAACTGCTTTGAAGAAGTTCAGACCAAACATCCTGGAAGAAGCAGAGACCAGCTGTGGTGGTTGAATGGGAATGGCCCCCATAGGCTCATATATTTAAATGTTTAGCCATCAGGGAGTGCCATTATTTGAGAGGGATTTTGAGAAGGATTAGGCCTTGTTGGAGTAGGTACATGTTAGTTGGAGGAAGTGTGTCTCTGGAGGGTGGGTTTGGAAGTTTAAAAAGCCAGGCCCAGTATTTCTCTCTGCTTGTGGATCATGGAGTAGCTAGTTCTCAGCTACTTCTCTAGCTGTACCAAGCTTCCCACTATGATGCTAATGGACTAAGCTTCTGAAACTGTAAGTCAGCCCCAGTTAAATGCTTTCTTTTATAGGAGTTGTCTCTTTGCAGCAGTGACTAAGATGGCCGCCCAGCAATTAACTGAGTCCCCAGAAAGGACACTTTCCTTTGAGCTCCTACAGGCTGTGCAGTTGCTCTAGGTTTCCAGCTTTGTGAGTCGTCATCATGCTGGGGCGGGCTTTGGTGATAGAGCTGACTTTGAGTCATTTCTGCCTCTGTAGGTAACCCTTCACCCATACTCTTATGTCACTGCAGTAAAACTCATTGATTCACAAGGTCCATCATCAATTCCCTAGCTGGCGTTCACATCTCCCCAGGAATAGTGTCGCACAGCTGAAGTGCAGAGCCATCTTCTGTTAGACAACATATTTGAGGCTAGCTTTGGCTACCAGAGACCCTGCTTTCAAAAAAAAAAGTGTGCTATGCCTTTAATCCCATGGAGGCGGGGTCTCTGTAAGTTCGAGGCCAGCCTGGTCTACAGAGTGAGGTCCAGGACAGCCAGGGCTACACAGAGAAACCCCGTCTCAAAAAAACAAAATCAAAACAAAACAACAACAACAAATTAAAAAAAGAAAGACCCAGAACTTGGATTTCTGGGAGCCATTAATGAGAATTGTAGAGGGAAATGCCTTGAGAGAGCAGAGTGGGCTGATCTCCTCTGAGGAAAGTCCAAGGGTTCTTAGTATTGCTGATACAGCCTTGTAATCCCAGCACTTGGGCTACTGAGCTACAGGGGTCAACCTGTTTACATGACAGGGGAGGGTAGTGTCAGGGAAGACCTAATGGATGGACGTTCATGTTTATGACAAGTGCCCTTTGACCTTCCCCACGGTGGACTGTCGAAAGCCCTCTGGCCTGGTTAGTTTTATGTCAAGTTATAACACAAACTAAAGTCATTTGGGAAAAGGGGCTCTCAACTGAGAAAATGCCTCCATCAGATTGACTTATAAGCATTCTATATTTTTCTTTAACAGATTTGTTTATTTAATGTACACTGTAGCTATATTGTGAGCCATCATGTGGTTGCTGGGAATTGAACTCAGGACCTCTGCTCACTCTGGCCCCGCTCGCTCTGGCCCAAAGGTTTATTTATAATTATATGAGTACACTGTAACTGTCTTCAGACACCAGAAGAGGGTGTCAGATCTCATTACAGATGGTTGTGAGCCACCATGTGGTTCCTGGGAATTGAACTCAGGACCTCTGGAAGAGCAGTCAGTGCTCTTAACCGCTGAGCCATCTCTCCAGCCCTATGTTTTTCTCAAGTAAGAATTAAATATGGGAGTGCCAAGCCCACCGTGTGTGGTACCACCCTCTGACTAGTCGTCCTAGGTTGGGTTATTACGCCTGTTGAGCAAACCGTGAGGAAACGGTAGTGAGCAACATTCCCCCATAGCGTCTGCTTCAGTTCCTGCCTGGAGTTCCAGGTCTGCCTTCCCTCAATGGTGGACCTGGAAACATAAAATGTCATAAAAACATAAAAGTCTCCCCAACTTGCTTTAGGACATGGTGTTTTAGCTTATTAACTGAGCCCCCAATTCAGAGAAGAATCAAATCCCCCTGGACATCATTCTTGGGAACAACCTGTCAGGTGTCAGTGTCAGAGCACAGAGCATGGGCTGTGAGCAGTAATGGGGATGGTGAGGCTGCCTGCCCTGCCCTGAGCACAGCCATCCTCGTGGGGACCCATGGACACTGGGCAGCCAGAGGCTGGCGAGGTTCCTGGTCACGTGGGAAGGATCCGTCTTTGTGAGATTAAGCAAACAGAGGAATGAGTTGATTCAGGCACAAAGCTCCTGATGTCGCTCAGATTCCGGTGGGAACTCTGACCATGTAGCCGACGGAAGCAAGTGGCGGCCGAGAAAAGGAGGGAGTTGGAGCAGGCAGTGGACGGACGCAGGATAGGGAGTGTGACATGCAGAACATCCCAGGAATACAGATGTGATGGCTGGAGCCCCAGCTTCAGCTCAGTGGGACCGTGAAGACAAGCAAGGGCTGCCCTGGGACTTGTCAAGGTACTTTGGAAATCATCTGACTCAAGAGACAGGATCTTGCTATGTAGCCTAGGCTGGCTGCAAAGTCTGGATATTTCAGCCTTCCTGAGTGCTGGGATTACAGGTGTGTGCCGTAATGCCTCCCGTCTACTGCCCCCTCCGTAGGCATCTGGAGACCCCAGCCTGGGGCAACATCTCTGACCCCATGTAGTCTCGCTCCGCTGCTGTGACACCTGCCTCTGGAGCCCTGAGCTCTTGCCTGGACCAGGACTGAAGCACACAGCAGGTTTACCCCCTGCCACCACCTATGTGGGCATTATCGCTTTGATTTTGGAGCACCCCCACACCCCCAGCTCCCACATCACTGTGCCGTGGATGATTGGATTCCTATATTATGAAATAGTGCTATGTCTCAATTCTGCCCAATTACAGCAGCTAGGGTGCCACCTAACACGATGATGGGTCTAATTGTGTGTCTCGGAGGCAAAGCTGACAGCTGTTTTAGACCTTGATTTAAATCTCATCCACCCAATGCCAGGAAGGACTCCCAGGGCCGTAGAACCTGAGGTCCACGCGGATGTCGGCTCCGCCTAGCGTGAGGCATTCTCTTCCCTGTGTGCTGAGGGCTCCCTTTGTCAATTCGATGAGCCTGAAAAGGGACGCCTTGCTGTAGGTGACAGGGAAGCACAGGGGACAGGCAGAAAACAAGAGACTGTCCTGCTCCTCCAGTCTGACTTTCCAATAAGCTTCTACTCCGAGGTTAAATCTAGGTCTTCATGAATATTTATTTTAAAAAATCATAAACACAAAACCACACTTAGTAGCAAGCAACAGCAGGTCTCTTCCTTAGTTCTCCTGTGCTATGGTGTGAATCTGAAATGTCTCCGGCAGGCTCCTGTTTTTACTGCTTGGTCCCCAGCTGGCTATGAAGATTTTAGAAGGTTGGGCCTGGCTAGCATCATAAGTAGGTTACTAGGGGGAAGACCTTTGGAAGTTTTAGACAAACCCCTCCACCCCAGACACCTCATATCTAGTTTTTGCTTTCTGGTCTGAGGGCAATGAGGGGCTAGGATATGGCTCAGTGGTAGAGCTCCTGCCTAGAATTCCCCAGTGAGGGGCTGGGGCGTGGCTCAGTGGTAGAGCCCCTGCCTAGAATCCCCCAGTGAGGGGCTGGGGTGTGGCTCAGTGGTAGAGCCCCTGCCTAGAATCCCCCAGTGAGGGGCTGGGGGCATGGCTCAGTGGTAGAGCCCCTGCCTAGAATCCTCCAGGAAGGGACTGGGGGCATGGCTAGAATTCAAATGACCCTAGAACCCATCTCTAATACTAGAAAAAGAAAGGATGAAAGGGACGGACAGATGGAGAAAGGGAGAAAGGGGAAGAAGTGGAAGAGAAGGCAATGTGTTCTTCTTGCCCTTGTTTTCTCACATATGTGGTTTTGGGGATTTTTCTTTAATGTGTGTGAGTGTTTTGTCTGCACATAGGTATATACAGCATGTGTGTTCAGTGTTCATGTAGGTCAGAAGAAGCCGTCCAATCTCCTGAAACTGGAGTTACAGACAGTGTGAGCCACCACACCATGTGGATGCTGGGAATCGAACTCAGGTCCTCTGCAAAGCAGCCAATGCTCTTAACCACTGAGCCATCCCTCCAGCCCTGTGGAGGCACTGGGAAGACCATCTAACTCAAAGCTAATTGAACAGGTCAGAGGAGAGGACATGGAAAAAACAAGGGGTAGGAGAGAAGAGGAGGAGGAAGGGGAGGAGGGAGAGAAGGAGGAAGGGGAGGAGGAAGAGGAGGAGGAAGGGGAGGAGGAAGGGGAGTTACCCTGCTGCTGAGCGAGCAGCTCTCCCCAGAGCAGCCGCCGGACACCCTTCTGAGAGTGAGCCTCCCTGTCTGTCATCTGTAGCTCAGCTGGCCTTACCCTGCAGAGAGAGTAGCTAGGATTCAGGCCTATGGCCCCACTCCCAGCTCTCACACCTTCTAGGAAGGTGCCGGAGGCTTGAGGGAGGGCCCAGGGGCCCTGACCCTGGCGCTGCTGTCTTCATCCTCACTGGATCACCCTGCATGTGCAGTGCTGTTAGGACTCCCATGCTTGCTTGCAGAAGGAAAGGAAAGTTCATAAAACCTGATCTGAACCAAAGTTCCCAGTGCAGAGACTTGGATGGCAGCCCACAGCAGCCCGACTGTGTACCGAAAACAAGACACAAGTTAGGGAAGGCTGGTCTGTCTCAACTTCAAGGCCGAAGGAAACTTGGGGGTGGACAACAGGAGACCACAAGGAAGTTAGACAAGGGAGGAATGAAAGGAAACGGGAAGCCTCGTTCTGAGAATGAAATTGACCTTCTAGACATCGCTCCGGAAGAAACTGATTAGAAGACAGAAAAGGATCTGACAAGGGTAGGGGTGGAGGGTGGGAGTGGGTGGGGAGGCAGGTGGAAGGATAGGAGGGGAGCAGTGTCTAAGGGTTTGGGGGCAGGGAGACAGGAAGTAGTGTCAGAAAAATCTGTTGAAATCGGAATAGATCAGATCTCCAGGGAGAGGACAGAGCCGCAGGCCCCCCTGCTTTGAGAGGAAATACTGCTCAATTACTGACCGGCCTCTGTCCCTCTGGTCATGTGACCCATGCTAGTATAACATCTTCCCACCAACCAAGTTCCTTATGATTTTTGACTCCCCCTCCTTTTTTCTGTACGAAATTGGCTGCAACTTGCTAAAACTCCTCTTGCACCAGGAACCCCCAAGAAACCTGCCAGAAACCAGGCAAGGCAAGCCAGATTCGTGTGTGCACACAGGGGCATGATGCTGGGGCTTGGGTTCGAGGAGCAGCTGCAGGGTGAGGAGGAGGCTGCAGGATGTCTGTCAGAACAGAAGAGTAATGACCAGACCCAGAGGCTGGGTGTGTGTGTGTGTGTGTGAGGAACCTCAGACCTCAGAATGAAGAAGGAAGGGGAGAGAAACAGACTATGCGTTCACAGCAAGGGTTACTAACCAAGTAGAAACAGAGTCAGCTCCTGTAGAGGAGGAGTCCTGTATAGCCACCTGTGCTCTCTGGGCTTCCATAAATGTGTGTCTAAAATTTGGGGGTGAGGGGACAGGCCATAGAGCAGGAACTGGCTTAAGCTTCCCCCTTGGCTACCCTACCTCCTCCTTTTTTGGTAGGATCCACAGCCCTGGACCAGAGGAGAAGCAAGTAGAAGAAACCCTTGAACTTGCCCAAGGAGGTAAGCTGATGGGTTGGGAGAGTGGGGAGGTGGTAGGGGATGGGAAGTGTGGGGGTGTGTGTGTTAAGGGGTGGGCACCCGAAGCTGAGGAAGGCCAGCGTGGGCAGGGTCTGTTTGCCTTCTGAAAGTTTCCTTTTTCTCCCAAGACACACCTTCCTGATCTTTCCCAGCTCCTCTGACTGCCTTCCCCTCTCTCCCACCCAGCTTTGGCCCCCAGCCACAACCAGCAGCAAGAAAGGGAACCGATCGCAGCCACTTCCTATTATCTGTGAGGCTCCAGAGGAAAGGGTCCCTGGAAAGCAGGGGGGGAATTCCCGTGGGAAGTCGACTTGGTCTCCCCCAGAGACACAGGATGGCAAATGTAATAACTGCAGCTTAATATCCCGCCCAAGGCTAAGTCAATAATTGCTCTGGGCAATTCTGGCAGGTGGCTCGAGCAAGTGGTGATGAGGAGCAGACAGCTTTGGACTGGGGACAGGAGAGAACCAGAGAGGATGTGAACAGTCTGAAACCTACAGAAAGAGGGTCTGTGCGCTCTGCGCTCTGCAGATGGGAGGCTCTTGACCTACACCTTTCCCCCCATCTTTCAGAATGACCCCAGACTGGCACAGTTCCTTGATCCTCACAGCCTACATCCTCATCTTTCTTACTGGGCTCCCTGCCAACCTGCTGGCCCTGCGGGCCTTCGTGGGCCGGGTTCGCCAGCCTCAGCCTGCCCCTGTGCACATCCTCCTGCTTAATCTGACCCTGGCGGACTTGCTCCTGTTGCTGCTGCTGCCCTTCCGGATCGTGGAAGCCGCATCCAACTTCCGCTGGTACCTACCAAAGATCGTGTGCGCGCTCACGGGCTTCGGCTTCTACAGCAGCATCTACTGCAGCACGTGGCTGCTGGCCGGCATCAGCATGGAGCGCTACCTGGGAGTGGCCTTCCCGGTGCAGTACAAACTATCCCGCCGGCCACTGTACGGAGTGATCGCTGCTCTGGTGGCCTGGCTAATGTCCTTCGGCCACTGCACCATCGTCATCATCGTTCAGTACCTGAACTCAACCGAGCAGGTGGGCACTGAGAACCAAATAACCTGCTACGAGAACTTCACCCAAGAGCAGCTGGATGTGGTGCTGCCTGTACGGCTGGAGCTGTGCCTGGTCCTCTTTTTCGTCCCCATGGTAGTCACCATCTTCTGTTATTGGCGTTTTGTGTGGATCATGCTCACACAGCCCCACGCTGGGGCTCAGAGGCGACGCCGGGCGGTGGGTCTGGCTGTGGTGACGCTTCTTAATTTCCTGGTGTGCTTTGGACCTTACAACATGTCCCACCTGGTGGGGTTCTACTTGAGGCAGAGTCCCTCGTGGCGGGTGGAGGCTGTGGTGTTCAGCTCCCTCAATGCCAGCCTGGATCCACTGCTGTTCTACTTCTCCTCCTCCGTGGTGCGCAGAGCATTTGGAAAGGGTTTGCTTCTGCTCCGCAATCCGGGCTCCTCTGTACTGGGCAGGGGAGCCAAAGAGGCAGTGCAGGGAGCCAAGCCGCACAGGGGTGGGAGTCAAGCAGAAGGGGTGCAGAGTTCTGACTTCGTCACCGAGTGAGTAGAGAGTCCCTGGATCCTCCCGAGCATCTGGGTCACCCAGAAGTTGGTCCGGTTAGCAGAGCTCCTGAGCCTTGGTAAAAGATAAACGATAAAAAAAAAAAAGAAAGACACCCCTACCCACCCATCTGCCGCCGCCCTCTCGGCTCAGCAGAACAGCTTGACTGAATTCTCCTGCCCAGAGAAGCACAGCTCCGGGGTACACGAAGCAGTGACGAGGGCCCTAAAACACAGTGGGGTCAGGGGCTCAGAAGCAGGGCGACTAACAGGAGCGCAGTTATAAACGTAATTTTTTCTTCAAGCTTGGAAACACCACCTAGAGACAGTGATCTGGCTGGTGATGCTGGAAAGAAGCCAATGGAAAAGACTGGGGGGAGATGGTGGGAAGGAGAGGAATTCTGGGAAAGCTCTAAGTCACGGCCTTGCGGGTGGACAGGGATCCCATCTCCAGTGACCTTGGCCTTTCTGTATCCGACTGGGCTGTCCTTTGCACATGTGCTCCGCTGATTTTCATATTTCGGTCTTGTCTCCACCGTTAGCCTGGGATCTGGGTTACACATTTATCCTCAGTGTCACCGCACCGGGACTTAGGAGGTGTCTTGGTACCTGTCTGTCTGACATTGACAATGAGCTGCATGGAAGGATTGAAAAAAAAAATACCTGGTTTGACAGGTTGAAAATAAAGATTATGAAAGTCTGAAGCAAATGCTCACGGTTTTTGGCACATATTTTCAAATGACAATACAGTGAGGGCCAAGGGGGTGAGGGCACTGACAGGGAGGGTTCTGTTGTATATAGGCGAGTCCCACCTGGGCCTGTTGATCCATCAGGCAGTTTTGAACCTGTTCCTTCCTGCTCAGAACTCACAATTCTCTTGTATCAAGCCTCTCTCCAGAATGCAGATTGCCATAGGACTTTGCCTGCCCTGTGCCCTCTCTCCCTTCCTGATTCACTTGCCTAACTCATTTCTCCACAAGGAGCCCAATGGCTTTCCTCCCTAAGGCAATTAACTCTCTAACATGCCCAGCACTGCAGAAGTTGAGACAGGAGAATTGTGAGTTTGAAGCCAGCCACGGGCTACACAGGAAGACCCTGGCCTTTTTAAAAAGTAAGTTTAAAACTTAAAATTACCAGAAAGGAAAAATTGTTGAGACAGGGTCTCCTGTAGGTGGCTGAGGTTGGCTTTGAACTCCCTCTATAGACAAGAATGATCTTTAACTCCTCATCCTCCTGCCTCCACCCCGTCCCCAAATAATAATAGTAATATAATATAGGCATGCACCACCTCAACTGTCCTGGAAATAACATTAAAACCAAGGGCCAATGAAATTGGTTCAGCTGGTAAAAGCACTCAGTTGTAGAAATCTAATGACCTAATTTTGGTTCTTGGAACCCACAATAAGTAGGATGTGGTGGTATGTACCTATAATCCCAGCACCCCGGAAGCAATTGGAGGTAGAGACAGGGGGCCAAGCTAAGCCTGGGCTACAAACATGGCAGAGACAAGAGATCTACCTGCTCTTTACAAAGTGGAAGGAGAAAACAGACTCCAGAGTTGTCCTCTGACCTCCACATGCATGCTCTATGGCACACATATGCACACACATAAGCATACATACACATTCACACAGGCAGAAGCACACACATGCATACACACCCAATAAACTAAAAACTCATTTATTTTTGAGGCAGGGTCTTACTGTGTATCTTTGACTAGGCATGAGTTCATTGTGTAGACCAGGTTGACCTTGGATTTATGGAAACCCACCTATTTCTACCTCTTGAGGACTGGGGTTAAATCACAACTGGTTAAAATCAAATAATTTAAGAGCCAACTATAGGCTGATGTGGCAGGAGAGAAACTCGGGCAGTGTTCTAGCTTCCAGTGAGTCTGATGCACCGTAGCTTGCAAATGAGCTCATCTGGGAGCTGTCAAGAAGGCTCAGTGGCTAAAGGCACTTGTTGCCAGAGTTGACAACCTGAGTTGTATCCCCAGAACCCACCCAGTGGAAGGAGAGAACTGACCCCCCACAGGTTGTTTTCTGACCTCCTCATGTGTCCCGTGGAATGTGTGTACACAGTCAAGTGCACATGTAAACATACAAAACCAATCAGCATAAAATAATTTTTAAAGCTCACTTGGTTTAGGCAGCATTAAAAGAAAGAACAAAAGTTAAGTTGGCAACAGCATAGCACCGCCACTTAGGTCTGATCTGTAGCCTGCTTGGAACGGAGAGGCAATTGTAAGCACAGTAACTCAGGGCTTCAAGTGCTGTAAGATCAGACAGGATGCTGAGGGCCTGGGGCACAGTTCAGAGTGTTAAAAACATTGCCTGCACAGACCGGAGTTTGGATCCCTAGACCTCACATTAAAAGGTCCGCTGTGTGGTACACAGCTGTAATCCCAACACTCCTGTGCTGAGTTTCCAGTCAGAGGCAGGAAGCTCCCCTGGAAGCAGCTAGCCTGCAGCTAGGACAGGAGAGAGCCTGCCTGGACCACGTGGAAGATGAGAACACACTCGTGCTGCCACATGCACCGGGGCACACCCGTCTCCTAAGGTCTCAATGACAAAAGGGAGGCACAACCCTGGGGAACCATGCTGGGGAGCCAAGGAGTTTATTGGGCTTCCTTACAGATCATAGGCGAAGGCGAAATTGCAAGGGTGTGGGTGCTGCTCCCCCCAACAGGCTGTCCCCGAAAAGCCTTTATCTATCTTACCTACAATCACATAGATGGAGACTCCCTCTCCTCTCCACCTGCCAACACTCGGCAATATAGTCTGGCTCCTTCCTAAGGCCTCATTCAATTAAAGCAGGGTTGCATACAGTCGGTGGTAGAGAGAGACCGGGTACCCAGGCCACAGTCCCTCCATGAAGGGTATGGGCAGTCAAGATGGCCACCCTTTTGCAAAGGTGTGCATCTGAACTCCTTAAGGTGGCGGTTGCTTGCCACAGAGGTTTGGTCCTTGAAACACCCAGATCTCCACACACAGAGCAAGTGTAGAACATCTAATGGGATGAAAGTAAACAGCACTGGAAACTCACTGATATTATGGACGGCATTAACTGCTAGGCACCGGTATAGAGAAGGGGCTGGAGAGAGTTTCGGTAAAGATCACCAGGTCGGGAGAGCAAATCTGAGGCCTCAACCCACAACGCCTGCTCTTTGCACTGGAGTGGTCTAGCTATTTGGCCACGTGGCTGCGACATGATAAGACCTGTTTTATAGGAGACGCTCATCAGTGGGGCCCCACAGAGTAGACAAAGCAAAGAGCATGACAAGAAGTCATGTTTCCAGCAGCTGGGGATGTTCAAACACATTAACTGCCCCAGGAAGATGGTCACTCCCTATTTCCACGAAAACTGGAGGAAGAGACAGCAAACACACACACACACACACACACACACACACACACACACACACACACACACACACGGACACGGACACAGAGTAAGTGGACTTCCGATAGGCACTGAGCCAGCTAATTGCTGGACCTCCAGCCCTGCCTGTCATCCCTGGGTCTTTAGCAACCACATCCACATTTTGCTAACTGTGAGCTATTTTTCTGTTTCTAGGACAAAACGCAAGAAAGGAAGCCTTTGGACGACGGCTCAGTGGTGAGAGTCCTTGCTGTGCAAGCATGAGGACCTGAGTTTGAATCCCTAGCAGATGCATAAAATGCCAGGCTTGGCTAAGTGTGCTCAAAGGACAGAGTTTTGAAGGACAGTGACAAATTCTGAGTTTGTTAGCCAGGCAGCCTAGCCAAAATGGTGGACTCCTGGTTCAATGAAAGTCAAGGCAATAAGATAGACAGAGGAGGACACCCAAGTCTTTCTCTGGCCTCTCTGTGTACACACACCACTCTTAGGTACATACACCACACACACACACACACACACACACACAGCACATACATATACACAGCACACACACACACACCACACACAGCACGCAGAGCACATACACACACACACACACACGCCATCAGGTGCATATGCCACACACACAGCTCACACATATATACTCACACAGTACACACACACACACACACACACCACAGCATGCACAGCACACACATACACACACACACAGCACGCGCACACACACACACACACGTGCCCTCAGATGCATATGCCACACACACAGCTCACACATACATGCTCACACAGTACACACACACACACACACACACACACACACACACACACACACACCCTCAGAGAAGGGTTTATTTTGACTTGTGGCTTGAGGGGAAATAGACCATCACAGTGGGGACACAAGGCAGAGGGAGAATTGGGAGCATGAAGTGGCTGGTCACATGACATCGATAGTCTGGAAACAGAGATGAATGGTGGAGCTTAGCTAGTCTCCTTTTTATTCAACCAAGGATCCTCCTGCCCATGGAATGGTGCCCCCCACCCACCCACACACACACACACACACTCACAGTGAGTCTTCTGGAAACACAGACACTCCACGTCAAGTTAACAGTGAAATTTGACCATCAGTATGGATCATTACCTCAGAAATACCCAGTAACTTAAGCATCAACCAGTCGTGGTGGCCTGTACCTGTATCTCAGGACTTGGCTATGGCTCCATGGGCCAAGCACTTGCCAGGCAAGCATGAGGGCCTGCCTGGCTGTAGATCCCCGGAGGCCACATAACAACTGGGTGTGGAGGCACACATCTGTAACTCCAGCACCAGAGACGGGGTCTGACCAGTCTGGTCAAAGCACAAGACCTTAGGTTTAATGAAAGACCATGTCTCAGAAACGCCCTCTTCCGGGCAGTGGTGGCACACGCCTTCAATCCCAGCACTTGGGAGGCAGAGGCAGGAGGATTTCTGAGTTCAAGGCCAGTCTGGTCTACAAAGAGAGTTCCAGGACAGCCAGGGCTACACAGAGAAACCCTGTCTCGGAAAAAAAAAAAAGAAAAGAAACGCCCTCTTCTGGCTTCTGTAGATACTGCATGCACATGGTGCACAGATATACATGCAGAACACCCACACACATAAAATAAAAGCAAATACGTGTTTAAATTAAAAATAAAACTACTGTGAAGAACCATTGATGAGGACACCTACACATGCACTCACACAAATGAGAGTTTTTCCCCCCTACACAGGGACACACACATGCACATACCTCACACATTAAAAATAAATAAAGAGCAAAAGAGAAAGAGGGGGAGTCAGAGAGAGACACAGAGAGAGGCAAAGAGAGAGAGAGAGAGAGAGAGAGAGAGAGAGAGAGAGAGAGAGAGAGAGAGAGAGAGAGAGAGAGAGAGAGAGAGACTGGATATGCATTTACTATACTGAACAGCTTAGAGGCTGAGCCTTGGCTGTCCCCCGCATGGGGTTATCTGGGAGCTGTGGCCAGCTGCTACAAGGAAGAATCACACAGCATACATAGCCTAAGAAAAGTCGAAATCTATAACTAGAGTCAAGTTTCTACTGAGTGTATTGCTTTCACACCAATTTTATCATTGATTTTGGTCGTCTCAGATCTGGACCCTCTTAGAAGCTATACACTTTGCTGAGAGGATGGAGATCCTGAGAACACAAAAAACAAGGTTCCTGCGCTACCTGGAGGCTGCTGTAGTCGGGGAAGAAAGTAGTTAAAACCCCATTTAAAGTCGGAGAGATGATGATTCGATGTCTAAGAGAATATACTTGCAGAAGACTGAGTTCAGTCCCCAGCACCCATGTCTGGTGGGCACAGTCACCTGAAACTCTGGCTCTAGGGGATCTCACACCTTCTTCTGGCCTCCTTGAACACCTGCATCCATCTGCACAAACACAGGCACACAGACACAGATACACACAATCAATTAAAAGTAAAATAAAAACTAAAAGAAAAAAAAGGCTCAAGAACCAAAAAAGATTTAACAAGTAGGTCTTTGCATTGGGGCTGCGGAGGGGAGGGGAGGTTGGAAGAAAGGAAACATTCCAGTTTGCAGCTCTTGTCAGTTTCAGGGTCCTCTAAACACCTCACCCCTGGGACCAGTTTTTGCCAAAATTAGGATGTGATTTTGTCAAGGGATGCTGACAGGCAACTCATGCACACTAGCCCAGCAATCACACCTCTGCAGAGGAAACTTCCTCATCCCCTAGCAACAGCCCGAGCGCACTGTTTCAACACAGTAAGCAATAGTTCAGCCTTGCGGCCTGTGCCTCCTCTCCTCCGAGAGCATCCGGGTGGCTGTAGAATTCTGGGGCTCTGTCTGTGTCCCCTTCCCTGCAGCAGGATGACAGATGGGTAAACAGAAATATTAGTGTCTGGTTAATGAATAACACAGACAGCAGCTGCCAGCAGGAAGCAGAAGTGGAAGGAGCTGGAGACAGACCTGCCGGAGCAGGGGGTGGGAGGATGATGCAGTGGAGTGGGGTGCGGGGTGGGTGGGAGGGAGAACTACCACCGAGCCCCGGCTTCCCCTTTCAGATGCCACCATACCCCAGGCGCCAAAACCTCTGACCACAGCAGAGCTTGTGTACACAAAATGTGGTCATTTTGGTTCATTTCTGTGGTTGGAGACAGTTGGGAGCTGGTAATGGTCCAGAAGAAAGCATACTCCAATGTCTCAACTCCGCTGGCTTTGGCCTCCCTGCCTCTCAGCCCCGGGCCTCTGAACGTTTTCCCTCCTTGGCCTTGCTTTTTTACCTCCTGGGGTTAAAAAGACTTTTGCCCTGTTTTCTTTTCCTTCTTGCGATTTTCCTATAGTTACAGGAAGTGAGGCCATGTCTCATCTACAAATTGCACATCTAACCAGGAAATTGGGGCAAAGATCGCAGAGCCACCAGTAGCCTTCATCCAGTTACCCACTTGGCAATGGGTGGAGTGTCTGCTGAGGCAGAAGACTTGATGGGGGTGGTACACTGTTCTGGACCCTGTCAGCTGTGGTCTTGCCCCTTACTCAAAGGAGGGGTTATCCTCAGCACCAGAGTAATCTCAGGCTCCCTCTCTCTGTGACCCGCCACCCCCTGCCATCTGTCATCCTGAGCAGTGACCAGCCTCAAGGAAACAGGAAAGTAAATACACAGGTCACAAACTTCGCTGTGTTCACTGTACATGCGTGCTGCCGTGTGCTGTTTCTATGGCATCACAACAGACACAGGACCACCTGAACATCCACTGTCACGGACATTCAATCAGCTACAAACTCTGGCCAGAGCCAGTATGTGTCAGGTCTGATCTTCACACTAGCGACCCCGCAGTGAGTAAGAAGCCCGGGATCCTTTCGACAGGCGGCTTGTACTCAGTGGAAAGGCAGACGGACAGAACAGTAAATACCCTACCTCGGGGGACATGGGAGGGGGAGCACAGGAGAACAAGCTACGGTGATACTTGTGTTAGAAGATGATACGATGATTGCTGTTAGTGTGTGCGCAAACCCCCCAAAATGAACAGAAGTATGAAGACAAGATTTTTGAAAAAGAGGAGGTGACTTTGGAGGCAAAGGCAGGAGGTGGTCTGTGGGGGAACAGCCTGGGGTACACAGGAATATCTTGTCGAAAGGAAGGAAGGAAGGAAGGAAGGGAGGGAGGGAGGGAAGGAAAGGAAAGGAAAGGAAAGGAAAGGAAAGGAAAGGAAAGGAAAGGAAAGGAAAGGAAAGGAAAGGAAAGGAAAGGAAAGGAAAGGAAAGGAAGACAATAGAAGGGGGAAGAAGATATGGACATAGAAGGAAACACAGGGAAGGATTCCAGGGAAGGAGGAAAAGCTAAAAGCCTGGAGCATACTGTGAGGTGTTGCCTCAAAAGCAAGAGAGCAGGAAAACAGAAGACACTCAGGAGATACAGAACACTGTGAAGGCAGGAAATGACTTCTCCAGGCACAGCGGGCAGATACTTTGAAACGAGAGGGTTGAAAAGGAGGCAGACAAATCACACCAGGGGAGAAGTGGACAAGGGAGGCTCTGATCAAAGAGTCTAAGAACAACTTGCGGTCTGAGCGAGGTGATCGAGTGCCCGGTGGGCCAGGCCGAGTCTGGGGTTAGATCTGCAACAGTCAAGCAGCCAGTAGCTGTCGGATGACAGAGGGTCTCTAAGGCTCATGATAAGAAGCATGTGGACCACCACACCTGGTCGTTCTTGTTAGTTTTAGAAAAGTTAGGTGAGGACTGCTAGGTTGCTGGGTGTTTGTTGCTCTGACCACGCCACACAGCAGCTCAGAATCACCTGTAGTTCTAACTGCAAGGGGATGCAACGCCCTCTTCTGGCCTTTGAGAACAACTGCACCACACACACACACACACACACACACACACACACACCCCTACATGCATGCAGTATAACAAGTCAAACTGTTTGCTTTGAAATATTACCATCCTTAGCCCTAGGTTACATGGTAATTTCCCTCTTTCTAGTGGCAGCTGCTTCTGACTCTTTTCAAGGAAATATTATCTTACCCTATGTTTAAGAAATGTGCTGGTTTTATTATAATTCTTAATATTTTCTTAATATCTATAATTCTTAACTTTTTTTTTTTTTGGTTTTTCAAGACAGGGTTTCTCTGTATAGCCTTGGCTGTCCTGGAACTCACTCTGTAGACCGGGCTGGCCTCAAACTCAGAAATCTGCCTGCCTCTGCCTCTGCTGGGATCAAAGGCGTGCGCCACCACCGCCTGGCAATTCTTAACTTTTACTATCTGATTTGATCTCTTAGCTAGTCTGGTGATGATAATGATGTAGCTCTTCTTTTCTTCCACAGTGGACATAGTGTGCCTGCATGGTTCTTCCAGGCTGCATCTTCCCGACATGTCTTAACAATGTCAGAACGACATCCTGGGCTCACATTATCCTGCCTGCATTAGGTCACTCGAAAGGAAACACTTCGACTGCCTACAGTTCCTTCTGCTGCCCTACATCTCTCCCTTTCATCTTTCTCTCTTCACCCCCAGAACCAACAATTCCCAGGGACTTTTTGTTTTTATCTTTAAAGATTTATTTATTTTATGTATGTGAGTACACTGTAGCTGTCTTCAGACACACCAGAAGAGGGCACTGGATCCCATTACAGATGGTTGTGAGCCACCATGTGGTTGCTGGGAATTGAACTCAGGACCTCTGGAAGAGCAGCCAGTGCTCTTAACCACTGAGCCATCTCTCCAGCACAGAGGCTCACTTCTTAAGTAATTCTAGGCCACACCCACTCCAACTAGGCCACACCTCCTAACAGTGCCACTCCCTATGAGCCTATGGCAGGGATGGGGGGCATTCAAGCAGACACGGAGGTTCTCACTAAGAAGTCCTTTCTGTCCTGGAGCTCACTATGCAGACCAGGATGGCTTCAAACTCACAGAGATCCATCTGCTTCTGCCTCCCAAGTCCTGGGACTAAAGGCAAGCACCACTATGCCAGCTACGTTTCATATTCCTAAAGACATCTCTAAACCAATGAGATAACTTAGCACTTAATTGATGACCTGCGTTCAATTCTGTAAGACCCACGTGCCAGAAGGAAAGAAACCAAGTCGAGTATGTTGTCTTCAGGTGCAGTGTGGCACACATAACCGCTCCCCCACACATCCATAAATAAATAAAAATGAAAAAAAAAAGTATGGTTGTTGACAGGATTCAGTTCCTGATAGCTAAGTTTGTTACTTTTGTAAGCTGATGACAAACGCCCAGAGAGATCTACTCAAAGGAAGAATGGTGGATTTTGAGTCCTGGCTTCCGGACATTTCAGCCCATCATACAAAGGAAGGCATGGTGGACAGGTTGTGTCTGTCCTCAGGCATGGGAGAGGGAAGTGGGACCAGAGCTTAGGGGCAGGCCTGAGCTATCTGCTTCTGCTCCCTAAGCTCCACCTCCTTCTAGCTCCAGAACCTCCCCCTAACTGTGCCTCCCACAGGGGAACAAGCATCATGACACTGGGAGCCATTTCAAGCTGCAACGGCAAGGCCCTGGGTTTCTGCCAGCTGAAGGGTAAAGGGTTCGCTCGGCTCCAGTCCGTGGGGGCCTCTGTGTGACGCAGCTGACGTCCGCCAGCGTGAATGAGTGTGAAGGCAAGAATGAAGCCGGGCGGTGGTGGCGCACGCCTTTAATCCCAGCACTCGGGAGGCAGAGGCAGGTGGATCGCTAAGTTTTGAGCCCAGCATGGTCTACAGAGCAGGTTCTAGGACAGCCCTGGCTACACAGAGAAACCCTGTCTCAAAATAAAACAAAAACAAGCAAAAAGCAAGCTTGGCAGAGAGGGAGAAGGTGTGGTCTCCTCACACCACGCCTTTCTAAATGCCTTTCTGTAATTTTAGCCCATTCTTGAAGGGTGTTAACCACAGCAGGTGAGAACCTCTGGGCATCTTCCACAGCATTGCGGGGGTAAATGGAGGCTATAAACCTGAGAATTAGGCTTCTACATAAAATGAATCTACCGAACTGTGGAGTTGGGGAAGCTCTGATGTGCTTGGGATTTTTCTTCTTGGGCCAATCAGATTTAAAAAAAAAAAAAAAAAAAACCCTTGAATTTGCTAGTGGGGGAAAGTTGGACTTTTAATAACTAGGAGTCAAAAGACAAACAAACAAACAAATAACAACAACAAAAAAACCCAGGAGCCTCAATATTCAGCTTTCTCTCCCCCCCTACTCACATGACATGCCCCTTCCAACTGTAGTCATTTTCCACAGGGAGCTGTGGCGTCCTCTCCAGCGAGTAAAACTCTAGTCCATTGCTTGGTGAGAGCAATCAGACTCACATCCCACAGAGGGAAGAGTTCTGTGTTTCTGGATGCATGGACTGGTTCATTTTAACTGTCAACTTGACAACCTAGAATTACTTAAGAAGTGAGCCTCTGTGCTGGAGAGATGGCTCAGTGGTTAAGAGCACTGGCTGCTCTTCCAGGGGTCCTGAGTTCAATTCCCAGCAACCACAACCATCTGTAATGGAATCCGATGACCTCTTCTGGTTTGTCTGACAGTATACTCATATACATAAAAATCTGAAGAAGAAGAAGAAGAAGAAGAGGAAGAAGAAGAATTGTGCCTCGGTGGAAGGGTTAGCTAGATCATGGTGGCCTGTGGGTGTCTGCGGTGGCAGCAGCTCTATTGATAATTGGCCCAGCACTCCGTAGGTAGCACCGTCTCACGCGTTGGGCCCTGAACTGCATAAAAGCGAAAAGAGGCTAGCTAAGAGGCTAGTTGAGATATCCCAGTTCACCTTCTATTGTAATAAAGTTATGACCAAAAGCAACGTGGGGAGGAAAGGATTTGTTCACAATTTACGGCACATCACTGGGAAAGTCAGGGCAGGAACCTGAAGGCAGGAGCTGAGGCCGAGGTCATGGAGAAGCATGGCGTTCCTGCTTCCTCCCCATGGCTTCCTCAGCCTGCCTTCTTACACCCCTTGGACTACTAGCCCAGGGTGGCCCCGCCCACAGTGGACTGGGTCCTCCCACATCAATTAGCAATTTAAAAAAGAGCCTACCAGATATGGCCCCCGGGCCAGTCTGATGGAGACAGTTCCTCAGGAGAGGCTCCCTGTTCCCAGGCTGACTCTGGGAAGTTGACCTCCGAAGGTGACCGTGACATCAGCATTAAAAAGATGTGTGGTTTCTCTTTGTGCCCAGTAGATTCAGTTCCTGCCTTGACTTCCCTAAAATGATGGACTGTACCTTAGATTTCCAAGCCAAACAAACCCTTTCCTCTCCTATGCGGTTTAATAGACGTGAAGCTTGAGTAGTGTGTTACCTTCGTGTCATTGTTGCTCTGATGGGAACCATGTCCTGGTTACCACCCTTAAAGTCCGTCTCTCTTTTTCCTTTATTTATTTATTTATTCATTCATTCATTCATTCATTCATTCATTCATTCATCCATTCACTTTACATACTGATCGCAGCCCTCTCTGCCCGGTCCCCGCCTCATACAGGACCTCCCCCTTCCCCTTCTCCTCCGAGAAGGGGGTAGGACCCCTTGGGTACCAACCCACCCTGGCATATTAAGTCACTGCAGGACCAGGTACATCCTTTCCCTCTGAGGGCAAACAAGGCAGCCCAGTTAGCGGAACAGTCATGGTAAGCCCGGCTCCAGTTGCTGGGGAACCCGCATGAACACCAAGCTACATAGCTACATATGTTTGGGCTTGGGGGGAGGCCCATCTCTTATAGAGCCACTTCCTCAAGCCAGGCTGATGCCTTCTAAACATTCTGCATGGTCCCCAAACAGCGCCCCCTGCTGGGCGTTGGGTGTTCGAAACCATGAGTACATCTCTCATTCAAACCACAACTCATTCATTCCTCCAACATGGCGTTGTCTAGAGGCTCCACGGCCACATCCAGCTCCTGAGCCCTCTGTGGATTTCACAGTGGCCTCCTGGTCAACGCTCGACTTTTCCCACTATTCGCTTACAGTCCAAGGGTTGCTGGTCAGCCATGCCCATTACCACAGACTGCTGTCATGTTTTCCAGCTTCCAGCTTCCCCGTGCTGGGTATCTTCTTACATCCTCCCTCAATTTATGGATACCTAGTTCTAAGCAGTTTATTGTCATTAGGTTCTGATTTCAGGGGGCAATAAAAGGAAATTCACGGGGCTGGATTGATGTCGCAGCAGTTAGAGGGCTTGATGGCCAAGGTCAGAGGACCAAGTTCAGGTCCCAGCCCCCACATCAGACAACTCACAACTGCCTGCAACCCCAGCTGCAGGGGATCTAGCACCCCCTTCTGGCCAGTGCTGTCACCTACGCACGTGGCAAATAGACGTGGAGAGACACATACATAAAAAATAGAAGTTTAAAACAAACGAATTCACGCATCGAATCCACCCCTTGTAATTTTTTATTATATTTCATTTACTTTTTATGGGGGTGATACGTGCTACAGAGCACAAGGTGGGGTGGGGGTGGGGGGTCACCATGCCTTGGAGAGATAGGAAGTGTGACCTTGATGGAGGGGTATGGAGAGCTTAAAGGCATTTGGAGTCTCTCCACCCTCAGCTTCCTGCTTCTCCATGATGGACTCTGACTCAGGACCATAAACCCAAATAAACCCCTGCTTCTCTAAGTCACTTTCGTCAGAAAACTGCAGACACTGTTCTGGGATGGCCAGGTTAGTCAGGCCCTCTGTCAGTCACTCATTCCCGAAGCTCCGAGAAGCCCTCCTCGACACCTTACCAAGAATGGCATGGGGTTGTGCTTGTTGGCTGTGTTCTAAAAGTTCCCTCTTTCTACGTTTATTGTGTGTTTCTGTGAACTGAGTTCAGTTCTGAGAAAAGAAAGCCACACCCGTGTTAGGACTTCCTGATTGTGGAGGGTTGGGATGTTGCAGATCTAGAGCCAAACTGGGGACTATCTCTACCTTTAAAAGCCACTCGTGGCCCAACTCTGCCAGATTTAATTTTGTTGTTGTTGTTGTTGTTGTTTCATGACACTTAGTAAGTCATTCTGGCTGGCGTAGATCTGTAGCCCAGATTGGCCTCCAAGTCAGGATCCACCTGCTTCCCTGTCCCTAGTGCTGGGATTAAAGGCTCATGCCACCATGCCTGGCTAAGTCGCTACATTTCTGTGCCTATGAGGTGAAACATTTTGCAATGTAACTTAGCAGATCCCTGGCTCCTGCCAGTTGAATGCTAAGACCGCCTCCAGACAGCGTCTTAGGCCCACAACACAGGGCCTGTTGCTACCCTGCCTACCTGATACTTCCAGCAACATAGTCACAAGCTATCTTGATTGGTGACTTTCTTTAGTTATGTAACTGAAAAACTGTAACTGCATTGGACCGTGGGATCTGGGGCAAGCGAGATCTGTGTTTCCAGGCCACTGTTGTTCTTTAGCTCACGGCCCTTGAGGTGGCTGGGTGTGCTTCTCCACCCTTCCAGCCGGGCTCCAAGAGGCACCGGCTCGTCACAGATAAGCAGTCTGTAAAGGATGTTTACACAGCTTTACAACACGTTTATTCCACACCCGTCACACCCGTCAGTGGGCTAAGAGCCTTGCGAAGATTCAATCAAGCCCGGCACTGCCCCGGCCACAGTGAAAGCTGTTCTCCAGTCTTTAATTGTTGAATAGTCATATCAACGGGTGGTTTCAAAAAGAAAGAAAGAGATGAAATTAGCATTAATAATGTAGAACCTAATGTGTCCTGAAGGTACTACTTCAGAATGTAATTGATAGAGAAGTGGGGTGTGATGGTGTAGTTGGGAGGTAGAAGCAGGAGGCCAGAGAGTTCAAGGCTAACCTGAGCTACATAGGAAACCTCTGACTCCATTTACAATGTGAGTGTGATGTGTGATGTGTGTGCATGTGTGTGTGTGTATGTGTGTGTGTTCATGTCTGTCTGTTGCCTCTTCTGGTCTTCAAAGAATTCTTTCTTCTTTTAAGATTTTTTTTTTTTTTGCGAGGGGCAGGAGGGTAGAGAGATGGTTCTCGGTTAAGAGCAATGACTCCTCTTTCAGAGGTCCAGAGTTCAATTCCCAGCAACCATATGGTGGCTCACAACCATCTGTAATAGGATCCGATGCCCTCTTCTGGTGTGTCTGCAGACAGAGTACTCAAGTACATAAAATGCATAAATAAATCAAAAAGATTTTTTTAATGTACATGTATGTGCATGTATGTCTGTGTACCGCATGCATGCAGTTTCCAAAGAGACCAGCAGAGGGTGTCAGATCTCTGAAACTGGAGTTACAGAGGTTGTGAGCTGCCATTCGGGTGCAGGGAGCCAGGTCCGTCCCGCTCCTACAAGAACAGCCGGTGCTCTTAGCCACTGAGCCATCTCTCCAGGCCCTGGTGCTCTTTAAACTCTTGTTATAAGGTAAGAACAGCAGGGCTTCATACCACACCCAGCCGCACCACACCACTCCACTCGGGAGGCTGAGGCAGGGTGATGATGAGTTTGAGGCTAGCCCGGCTACATAGATTGTTCAAGGATAGCCCAGACTGCACAGCTACATCCTGTCTCAAAATAATGTATATCAAAACTTTGATTATAGAAAATTTTAAATACACAAAGTTAGAATACAGTGTGGTAAACCTTCGTGTATCTGCCATACAGCTTCCATAATGACCAACTTCGTTAGCTCAGTGTCCTTGCCATTCCAGATTATTATTATCATTTTGTCACTAGATCTTTAAGTTCTATTATTATAAACCTTTAAGGTAAAGACTCATTTTAAAACTACAATAACTCTTAAAATTTAAAATTTAATGGGTTTTTTTTTTTGGTGTGTGTGCCTATGTGTCTGTATATAGGTATATGCCATTGGAGAGGCAGCCTAGGCCCTCCCAAATACAGGATATGTGCTCTACCCCTGAGCCACACCCCCAGCCCCTCCCTGGGGGATTCTAGGCAGGGGCTCTACCCCTGAGCCACACCCCCAGCTCCTCACTGGGGGATTCTAGGCAGGGGCTCTACCCCTGAGCCACACCCCCAGCTCCTCACTGGGGGATTCTAGGCAGGGGCTCTACCCCTGAGCCACGCCCCCAGCCCCTCACTGGGGGATTCTAGGCAGGGGCTCTACCACTGAGTCATGCCCCCAGCCCCTCACTGGGGGATTCTAGGCAGGGGCTCTACCACTGAGCCTCGCCCCCAGCCCCCTTATACTTAAGCTGCTAAAGACTCTAAACTGCACATTCTTAGACTATGACATAGGCCCTAAGTACTTGTGGGCCTGAGTACACAGTGCACATGCACACACATACACGCTCATAATTATAAATAAAAAAACATCTCAAATGGGGCTTCACAAGATGCATGATGTCAATCAAATACATGGTGGGAACAGGCAATTCTGCAAGGCTGATAGTCTAGAAATGATATTTAATGAAATCAAAGGTAGTTTGCAGCCGGGCAGTGGTGGTGCACACCTATAATCCCAGTACTTGGGAGGCAGGGGCAGGCGAATCTCTCTGGGTTCCAGGCTAACCTAGTCTACAGAGTGAGTTCCAGGACAGTCGGGGCTATCCAGAGAAACCCTGCCTTGTTTGAACAGTTACACTGGTTTTGTTGTTTCACATTGCTGTGCTGTGTTGTGGGGCAGTGGACCGCGCCAGGAAACTTGGTAAGGCTGAGTGGGGTTGGAAGCCCGGTACCTCATACCAGAGGATGGCAGGCACTTCACCTGTTCGCAACCAGGCCCCTGTCACGTGACTACAGCATTCCATGTCCCATGACCACCTCATTCCATGGAGAGGATCGTGACAATCAGTCTTGTAGGGGCAGCGCCCCAAGCCCCTCCACATGCAGATGAGGCATCTGCTGTCAGACCCCAATGCGCCTCAAGATGTATATAAGACCCTATCCAGAAAGGAATGAATGAAGACATGGGAACTACTCCATCAAGGATAGTCTGGGAGCTTCTCTCAACTAAGAGCTGTAACACTTCCCGGGGACTAGAGTTCTCCCCCAAACTTTTGCAGCTGGAAGCCACAGCCCAACTCGCTTAAATCTATTGATGCCTCGGATTCCAGGAAGGACAGAACGACCCCAGAGAAGCACTGTTTCCCGTGAGGGTATGGCTGCAGCCTGGGGTAACAGCTCTCAGGGACCAGTTTGTCCCACCACCTGGAAGAACCAGAATGGAGATGATCAATAACCTCAGCCTTGAATGTCTCACTGTGCCACCCTCTGACTGCCTCACTGTGCCACCCTCTGACTGCCTCTCTCTGCCACCCTCTGACTGCCTCACTGTGCCACCCTCTGACTGCCTCACTCTGCCACCCTCTGACTGCCTCACTGTGCCACCCTCTGACTGCCTCACTGTGCCACCCTCTGACTGCCTCTCTCTGCCACCCTCTGACTGCCTCACTGTGCCACCCTCTGACTGCCTCACTGTTCCACCCTCTGACTGCCTCACTGTGCCACCCTCTTCTCCACTAACTCAGTCTAAAATTGAGTCTAGGTGCAGCTTAGCCTGGTCTAGCAGTTAGATAAAAGCCAGTACTCCTCCGGAGCTTGTGAACCTGGTTTCCATCTGCAAGGAGGAGGCACTTCCCTCACCTCTGGCAGAAGAGACTTATGGCTCCATTGGTGTATACCCGCGGCTGTGTATCAAAGCCCGTGTTTGCCTCCAGGGTCCCTTGGTCCCCAGTCACAAGTATTTGTTATACATTTCAAAGTCCACACTAGCATCCTCAGCTTCCCTTCTCCCATTTGTTCTCTTTATAATGGCAAGGCTCCCCCCATACCCAAGGATTCTCACTAACCTCTCCCTTCCCCTTCCCCCCTCTTTCCCTTCCCCTTCCCTCCTCCTTCCCTCCCCCTTTCCTTCCCCCTTCCCTCTTCCTCTCTTCTCCCTTCCCACCCCTTCCCCCTCCTTCTCTCCTCCTTCCCTTCCCCCTTCCATCTTACTCTCTTCTCCCTCCCCTCCCCTTCCCTCCCTCTTCCTTCCCCTTCCCTTTTCTTTCCCTTCCACTTCTCTCTCCCTTCCCTCTACATTCCTCCTCTCCCTCCTCTACCCCTTCCAGTCCCTTCCTCCTCCTTCCTCTCTTCCCCCTCCCCTCCCCTTCTCTCCCCCTTGCCTTCTTCCTCTTCCCCCCTTTCCTTCCCCCTCCCCTCCCCTCTCCCTCCCCCTCCCCCTCCCCCTGTTCCCCATACCTCTTGCTATCTATCCTCTTGCTGTTTCTGTCCCTTCTCTTTTATGGACTGCCCTGATTGTGTCCAGTCTGTTTCTCTTTCTCTCCATCCTGGACTCTTCCAAATGCCCCAGGATCTGATTATTCTTTTATATATGATATTTAAAACACTTCCCCTTAACCATACCATGGAGTGGCCATATCAGAGTTTCTTTACTGTGACCCCATCACATATGACCTATGTGCATATTTAATAAACACTTTCTTCATGTACATTTATCGTGTGCACACTGCATTCGGGCGACATGAGGGAGTTGAAGAGACATTGGGTTTGCTTGTTTCTGCACATTTGTTTCTCTTCCTACAGACGCTGGCCTGGGTTCATTGTTTCCTTATCTTGTAGAAAACGGAAATATTATAACTCTCTCCTTTTGCATCTATCAGTCTCAAATTTTTGTGTAAGAAAAACTCTTGCCAAGTAAGGGGGCACATACTTGTCCTTCCAGCACTGTGGAGGCTGAGGCAGGAGGATCACAGGTTCAAGGTCAGCCTGGGCTACAGAGTGACTTCAAAGTCAGCCTGGGCTACAAGATGAGACCCTGTCCCAAAGGAAGAGAGATATCCCACCCACAAGGTGCTGGGATAGATTTCAGTCACACCTCCATAGAGACTCTAGGAGAGCAAAGATAAGAAGCCAGAACAGGGGCCAGAGCCCCTAAACCCTCCGGGTGTTTGTTTTGTTTCAACTAAGGATTTTTTTAAGGACAAGAATCAAAACATCAGAATGGCCTTCCAGTCCCTAAAATGATGTCTGACTAGCTTCTTTCCCATGTTTCCATCAGTCCAACAGTATTGAAATTGTTTGAAATCCCTTTCTCTAGAGACTAGTTCATCCTTCGGTACCACACCCCACACCCCACCCTCGGCCCCCCCCCCCCCGCCCCACCCCCACTCCCCACTTCCATTCCCCACTTCAGCTTTTTCCTTCTCCCAGCATGAAGCTCGTAGGGAAATTGCGGTGTAGGAGGAGCCAATGTTTTAACAGCTCAGTAGCTGAAGGGAGTGTTTCTTTGCAGAACATCCTTGGATCTCTACCAAGATGATTTTAGCAATGAGTTGGTTTTCGTTCCCTTTGTGTGTGTGTCCAGCTCAAACATTGCCTCCTTTAATTTGTGTGCTCAGGGCTGGAGAGATGGCTCCTCGGTGAAGAGCACTGGCTGCTCTCGCAGAGGATCCCTGGTTCAGTTCCCAGCACCCACTTGGCAGCTCACAACCATCTGTAATTCTAGTTCCAGGGGATCTGGCGCCCTCTTCTGGCCTCCAAAATAAATACAACGGTAGTTCCTCTGCTCTAAGGCTCTGGAACTTTCTCCCCGTGCCTCGTTCGTTTGCAGCTGGTCCGGCTTCTTGAAGGTTACTGCAGAGCACTTATCACAATGACTACGGCAATGCTTTCCAAATCTCACTGTGCAAAGGACACCCCACCCCACCCCCACCCCAGGGCATCTTGTTGAGTGTGCATTCTGACTGGCTATCTCTGGGGTGGCCTGAGACGCCACATGATGGGGTGTCGCTGACCTGAGGAGAATCAGGTATGACAGACAGCAGACGGGAGAACTTCATTTTGTATTACTCAGTAAACATTACTTGCTCCTTCCCCAGCCCCCAAGTCTGGGGTAGAAACTCGATGTCTCAAGGTACAGAAGATCGTTAACAGTTGAGTGTTCTTATTGTTTTTTAACAGACCAAAGCCAAGAGGAAGATGGGTCAGTGATGGACTAATAGCCCTGAGCCGGACTATTAGTTACGAAGACCTCTTACCTTCGATTGAAGCTTAAACCCCTTGTCAGGACCTTGAACATGAACTTGAGAGTCACTGTGAGGTAAAATAAGTTAGAAAGTCTCTCTCTCTCTCTCTCTCTCTCTCTCTCTCTCTCTCTCTCTCTCTCTCTCTCCACACACACACACACACACACACACACACACACACACACACACACGATGTAGACTCACACAAAAATACACGTTTAAAAAAAACTGCTCATAAAATGGAGTCCCTCAGGGCAAGAAACGGTCTGGAAAAACTACCATGTTACAATATATGGGCTAATTTAGGGCAGGGCACTGCCTAATCTCAGCGCACCACTGAGTCCAACAAGGTCACACAGCACATAAAAGTGTTTGCCACTCAAAAAAACCAAAAAAAAAAAAGTGTTTGCCATACAAGCCTGACAACTTGCTTTGATCTCTGGCACTGGTGTTGGGAGGAGAGAACTGATCCCCAAAGCTCCAAAGCTGTCCTCTTGACCACACATGTACACTATGATGCTCTCGACACATGAGCACACACACACAGACAGGCAGACAGACAGACAGACAGACAGACACACAGATGCTTTTTGGAAGAGTAAAGCACACAGCCTGATTGGCTGTCTCCAGGTGGCTCCGGATGCTAATGAGACAAGTGTGCATGACGTTGTATGTAGAACTATGTGCAATGGAGAACTAGTGAGCAAGAACTCTAACTCTTAGCCATGCAAAAGCCAGAGAGTCTTCAGGATGTGATAAGACAGCTCTGTCTTTACCTTTGAGCTTCCGAACTCTCTCCGTGTTCCACAGGCTTTCTCCCTGGGAGCTGCATTGTTTGCTAATACACCGTTCTTGCTTTTGAAATATCCACTGTCTTTGTCCGAGTCCTTTGCAATTGGCACATTAAACCTTCCTAGTGACTCTCTCCAAGCACTCAAAGATTATTAACAAGGAAAAAATTATTTAATAATAGCCACGCGGCTGGTTCTGACTAATGCCCAAAGAGGAACCACCCCAATAGAAAGTTGTTACAGTTTATATAGGCATCTGCAGGTGGCTTTTAAAGTCCCCACCCCAAGTTACAATCTGAGCAATTAGGCGGGGATTTTTAAAAGTATCTTTTTACTACTACTACTACTACTACTATTACCACTATTATTATATGTATGGATGTTTTGCCTGTATGTCAGTGCATCATGCGCATGCAGTTCTTGGGGAGGCCAGAAGAGGGCACCAGATCTCTGAAACTGGAATTGCAGATGGTTGTGAGCAGTCATAAGGTACTGGGAACCGAACCTGGGTCCTCTGCAAGAGCATCATCCAATGCTCTTAACCACTGAGCTATTTCTTCAGCCCCAAGTAGGCAGGTTTTAACTGAAGCTGAAAGTACAGAGTTTTTGTTTGTTGTCACAACGGGGCAAATGGGAGGAGTCACAGGGCAGAGACTCGTCGCCATTATCTTTGACACAGACCAGAACTGTTTTTCCAGGTAGCAGCCAGCCTGGCAGACTTATGCTTTTCCTGATAAGAGGTTTAATGAGCAAGTGGCTCAGGCAGCAGGATTCACCGGCTGCCTGGCCCACGGTGACCATTCTGGCCCGCGGAGGCGTGGCTCCCCGTTAAGGGCCGGTAACTTCAGCCAGGCTGGAATTTCTCCCTGCCTCTCCCCTAATGGCTCGCCTCCCTTAGCGCTGCTCCCTCGCTTTGGCTCCTCTTTATGTCTCCCATCACCTGCAGGGGCAGGTTCAAGGCAAGGCAGGGAGGGTACCATTTGGCTTCTCAGGGAAATGTGAAGGTGTCTTTGAGCTCTACAGAGGCCTCAGGTAGGCTCAGACACAGGAGTGAGGGTCAGTGGTCACACAAAACCTTCCGGAGTCAGTAGCCTCTTGGTTTTTGTCCCATAATTTGAAGAAGGAAAGGTACAGACCACGGTGAGTGAGTTTTAGGGAGAAATTTATTTAGATTCATTGGTGGGGGCTTAAGAGACAGCGGGAGCCAACGTCCTTTGGAAAACAAATAGATCCCAGGAAATTGACTTCTGCTGAGGTGTGATCCGGGGGCTCCCCTCCCCCGCCCTCAGAGACAGGGTTTCTCTGTATAGCCCTGGCTATCCTGGAACTCACTCACTCTGTAGACAAGACTGGCCTCGAACTCAGAAATCTGCCTGCCTCTGCCTCCCAAGTGCTGGGACTAAAGGCATGTGCCACCACTGCCCACCAATCCAGGGGCTTTTGTTTTTAAAACTATTTATTTTGATTTTATGTGTGTATTGCCTGCATATATGTCTGGGTAGTACAGGAGTACAGTACCTGCAGAGGCTAGAGGAGGGGTTAGGATGCTTTGGAAATGTAAACTGGGAACTGAGTAACATGTGGGGGGGGCTTTCTATCTATCCACCTATCTATCATCTATCAATCTACCGATCTGTCTCTGTCTACCTACCTATCTACCTATCTGCCTATCTACTACCTATCTGTCTGTCAGTCTATCTACTTACCTATTTATCTATCATCTATCTATCCATCCATCTATCTGTCTTCTATCTATCTACCTGTCTAGTTATCTATTTATCATCTTATCTATATATCTATCTTCATGTCATCTATTTATCTATCATCTATCTACCTATATATCATCTATCAATCTACCTATCAATTTATTTACCTATTCATCTATCTATATATTGATCTATCATCTTCATCTATCTACCTACCTATCATCTACCTATTATCTATCCATCTATCGATTGATTGATCAATCTATGTATCTATGTATTTATATATCTTTTCTTTTCTTTTTGTTTTTTAAGACAGGGTTGTACTACTACCCCTAGCCCTGGTTTGAGTTTTTATTACTTTTTTACAGATAGGTAATTGATACATGATAAATAGATAGATGAGAGAGAGATAGTAGATATATAGTAGATAGATAAACAAATCTATAGGTAAATATAAAGCCCCACACACGTTACTCAGGGCCTACTCAAGTGATTAGGTTAGGTCTTGTGTCTTGGAAATTTAAGTGATCTACTTTGGTTCTGTCAAGAGCTATGTCTGTGGAAATGCACCTTTCCCCCCCCTTCCCTTCTCCCTCTTGCTCCAGCCCCCACTCGCTCCAGCCCACTTGCACTGGCCCATAGGTTTTTTTATTTGTTTCTCATCATGGATGGTTGTGAGCCACCATGTGGTTGCTGGGATTTGAACTCATGACCTCTGGAAGAGCAGTCCGTGCTCTTAACCACTGAGCCATCTCACCAGTCCAGAAATGCACATTTTGGATTCAGGATTGCTTGGTGCTATACAGGGAATAGATTAACAGACTAACAGAAGAATGAGGAAGAAAACAAAGACCAAAAAAAAAACTTTAAAATCTCAACAACAAAAATAAAACCTGGCCAGTGGCTGGAGAAATGGCTTAGCAGTTAAGAGCACTAACTGCCCTTACAGAGGACCTGGGTTTAGTTCCCAGGACCCAAAAGGAAGGTCACAGCCATCTGTAACTCTGGTTCTAGAGGATCTAGTGCCCTCTTCTGGCCTTCACAAGTACTGCACACACATGGTATGCAGACCCATGGGAAATTTTCCAGGTTGGTAACTACTGTCCTGAACTTCTGGTGGATCTGTCTCTTACCTCTCCTTCTTTTACTGGCTCTAAGCTTCAGTGCAGACTCATCAGGAGGACTTGTTAAAACAGATTGCTGGGCCCCCACCCTGAGTTTCAAATTTAGTAGATTTGGGGTGGAGCCAATGAAATTAAATTTCTTGCAGTTCCCAGGCGATCTGTTGCTACTGGTCCTGGTATAACAGGGACTCTGAGGTTGTGTTTGCTAAAGACACTGCCTGTAAAAGGAGCCTGCAGATGTGTGGTGGGGTGAGGCAGGATAAGGGCTCAGGAGGAGAGGTTTCCTCTGCACCTGTTGCAGATTCTTCTCAAATCTGAGCAGGATCTTCTTAGTCTCTTGAGTTGTGTTTAGGTCTGCGATGAAGTTCAGTGGTACAGTGCTTGTGGAATATGCGTAAAGGGCTGAGTTCCAAACCCCTGTACTGCAAAAGAGGGGTGTGCTGGAGCGCCGACTCAGTGGCTAACAGCATTGGTTATTCTTGCAGAGGACCTAGGTTCAATTCTCAGTACCCACATGGTGGCTCACAACCATCCCTAACTCCAGTTCTGTGGACTCTGACACCATGGCCTGAATTCTGTAGGAAATAGGCATACATGAGGTGCGCACACACACATATACATAGGCAAAATACTGTGTTGTAAACAAGAAGGCAGATACAGGTAGCTAGTATAACAAAAGTTACATTGTATTATGCTGAGGGTTATTACACAAAGTTCACCCCCTAAATTCCTAACTACAGTCCTAAGCCCAACCATCCTGTGTGACTTTTCTTAGCTGAAGGTCAAGTCCAGACTCTAATATTAGTGTTTGATTCAAGGGTCAGGATCCTGGGGCAGACTCTACAGCCACAAGGAGGATCAGGTGACTTCTCTCCAGATGTGCAGAGCAGAGCATTGCTCTCTTGGTGTCCACTGGGCATCCTGGAGTTCTAGGACTGTGTCTGGTTGTCTTGAGTGAGTGATGTCACTGGGTTCTGGTTATCAGATGCTTCCTTGGGTGTACTGGGTTTCTTTGACTAAACTGTTTTTACATGTCTAAAGGGCAATTTTTTTTACTATGCTTATTATACACTCATACACACAAAACAAATACATCATACATACATATATATATATATGAAACTGTTCAACTCCAGCTGGTAATTCTCTGCTTCAAAGGAGAAAGCAGCAAGGCAAGCAACTGACCTGCTTCACAGATGTGTCACAGATGTGTCACAGCCAGCTGTTCTAGTTTGCTTTCTATTGCTGAGATAAAATGCTACAACTGGAAGTAACCTAAGGGGGTTTATTTGGTTTACAGGATACAGTCTATCAGCAGAGGAAGACAAGGTAGGAACCAGAAGGCTGGAGCTGAAGCAGAGACCTTGGAGAGATGCTCCTTACTGACTTACTCCTCACGCTTCTTTCATATAACCCATGACCATCTGCCTAAGAGTAGCACTGCCCACAGTGGACTGGGCTCTCCCACATCAATCATCAATGAAGAAAGTGCCCCACAGGCATCCTAATGAAGACATCTTCTTAATCAGGTTCCCTTTTCACACATGACTCTAGATTGTGTCAGATTGACAAAGCACCAAACAACGGTCACCCATAGGCTTTCAGGAGCTGGAGAGATGGGTAACAACACTGGTCACATAACTTGAGGACCTGAGTGTAGATTCCCAGCATGTAAAAAGCTGGATCTGGCGGTATGCGAGTCTGTAAACCCAGCACTGTGTGAGACAGAAACAGGAGGATCACTGGGGCTTGCTGGCGGCTGGCTAGCTCCAACTCAATAAGACACCTTGTCTCAAGGGAGTAAGATGGAGAATGGTAGGGCCAGGCACTCGACTCTCTCCTCAGGCCACCATGAATATGCATAGATGTACATGCCTCCTGCATGTGCTCCACACTCACATATATTCCCTCTGCGACTCTCTCTCTCTCTCTCTCTCTCTCTCACACACACACACACACACACACACACACACTAATGTCCTGTTCCCATTGGAATGCCATCCAGATATCTCTGATCTTTGCTTCAATCTAGAGGAACTAGTCCCTTCTTGTCTTTCCGCCTGGTTCATCTCTCTGAGTCACTCCCTCTTGCAGTCACCTTAGAATCCAGGAACAATAGATCTGATGACTAAACACCTCGTGATGAGTCAGATGTTCCCTAAAGCAGTAACAACTGTCCCCTTTGCAAGGAAGCTCCGGGTGGCCATTCTGGAGTCGTAGACAATAGCTTGACAAAATCAGCTGAACTCTGCGAGCTCCTTCTGGTCTTTTTGATAGAGCCACCAAGCTCTTGTTTGCTCATTGAAGACATGACTGGGAATGCTTGGTCTCCCAAGTCCTTCCCAGTACAGCCCCACCAACAGCTTCCTCTACTACACCACCATTTTTGACATCAAGCACTATGGTGTGTTAGGCTCCTCCAGTGTCAGACTTCTGCCTGAGGAATCCAGTAACAGATTTGGTGAGGCACTGGGACCACAGATTATAAACTACAGGTTTTCACAATGACACCTTGTTGTTTTGTTGTTGTTGCTGCTGCTTGGTTTTTGTTTTCCTCTGTGTGTGTCCCTGGCTGTCCAGAAACTCACTCTGTAAACCAGGCTGGCCCCAAACTCAGAGATCCACCTGCCTCTGTCTCACAAGTGCTTGGATTAAAGGTGTGAGACACCATGACCTGGCCACAGTAATGCCTGCAGTGTCAACTTTGGTCACCTCCATTCTTTAACCACAGACATATGAAATGACATCAATAGTCAGACAATTGTACTGTGACTGGAAGTTCAAGATACTTATCTCACGGTTATTGGGCTCCTGTTTTATGAATCTTTTCATCTGCTTTGTACCTTCTTTTCCTCTCTCTCTCTCTCTCTCTCTCTCTCTCTCTCTCTCTCTCTCTCTCTCTCTCTCTCTCTCTGGTGATTTGAATAGATGTAGCCCTCATAGACTCATGTGTACTATTAGGAGTTGTGGCCTTGTTGGAGTAGGTGTGGCCTTATGGAGGAGGTATATCAGTGTGGAGATGGGTTTTGAGGTCTCAGATGCTCAAGCCAGGCTGAGTGTGGCATTCACTTCTGATGTCTGAGGATCAAGATGTAGAACTCTTGGCTCCTTCTGCAATACCATGTCTGCCTGGGTACCACCATGCTTCCTGCCATGATGATAATGGACTAATCCTCTGAAACTGTAAGCCAGCCCCAATTAAATGTTTTCCTTTATAAAAGTTGCCATCCATGGTCATGGTGTCTCTTCATAACAATAGAAACCCTTGTATGGGCCATTTCTTATGCCAAGAACGTTTACTAAGGACAGCATCTTCTATACTGTTTACAGAGAGGAAATGGCCACAGAGAAAAAAGTCAGACAATGTTGGCACAGAGAACACAGGATGCCCCAGTCACAACCGCCTAAGGACTGATAACCACAGCCCAGGGGAAGAGTTGTATCCCCAGAAACAGCAACCTTGACTCCTGTAAGACACCAGCTCCGTCTTTAGACACACTTTGCCAAGTTTGTTCCTAGACAAGGACTAAAGTTCCTTTGTCATCTCATCAGAGTCTCTAAGAAAGCCCTTGAACAGTCCGACTCCTCACCCATTCACATGGCTTAGTCGGTTTGATTCTCCATGCCTGTACATGTGTTATTCATCTCATCTACAAGCACCTTGAAAGTAGGTATTAAGTTTTGTCAGCAAATGCAGGGATGGATGGATGTATGGATGGATGCAGGGATGAATGGAAGGATAGATGGATGGATGGATGGATGCAGGGATGCAGGGATGGAAGGATGGATGCAGGGATAGATGGATGCGGGGATGGATGCAGCAATGGATGCAGGGATAGATGAATGGATGGATGCAGAAATAGATGGATAGATAGATGCAGGGATGCAGGGATGGATGGATGGATGGATGGATGGATGGATGGATGGAATGCAGGGATAGATGAATGGATGGATGCAAAGATAGATGGATAGATGAATGGATAGATAGATGCAGGGATGCAGGGATGATGCAGGGATGTATGGATGCAGGGATGTATGTATGTATGGATGGATGGATGCATGTATTGCTAGATGTACAGACAAATAGAAGCATAGGTGCATGGATGGATGATAGATGTAGGGTACATGTGTGAATATCTACACGGATGCACAGATGCATGAATGAACATGTGTAGGTAGATGCAAGGATGGGTGCCTGGACAGGTGGATGAGTGTGGGGATAAGTGACCGCATCTTTGGGGCAGTCCTCTGGTTAAGTGGGAGCTGGAGAGCACAAATAATTAAGTATCTACCTTGAGCCTGGCCCCACAACGGAATCAGGATGATTGTTTCATTTTCATACAAGAATTGTCAGAATTCTCATTTAGTCCTTCACTAATTTCAGAGATATGTACACAAATAGAAAGGGCCAGAGTCACATCACTAGTCTTTTGTATTTGTAACCTGCCAGAGAGAGAGAGAGAGAGAGAGAGAACAAGAGAGAAAGGAAAGGATTTCAAGTGGGTAATTTGATTTAAGCTGCATCCTGAACCTTGGGTTCCGGACAGTTCTGTTATACTAAACTGTCACAAAAGCATTTAGATTCTCAGAAGGCAGGTGGGGAAGGTGTCTATAGGTCAGGGAGGACATTTGAACTCATGGCTAAGGGGCATCTTACCAAGAAACACATATCTTCAGCATTTTTGAGGCTGTCCGATAACACTAAGGCACCAGGGTGCCAAGACATCTCTCTTTTTTTTTCCGTTTTTTATTTACATTCCAAATCATTTCCCCTTTCCCATTTCCTTCCTCCATGAAAGTCCCATAAGCCCCCTTCCCTCCCTCTTTTCCCCATTCAACCCCCTCTCGCTTCTCTGTCCTGGTATTCCCCTACATCCAGTCTTTCCAGGACCAGGGGTCTCTCCTTCCATCTTTTTAGAAATCTATTGATATGCGGATTGTGTCTAGGGTATTCCGAGATTCTGGGTCAATATCCCCTTATCAGTGACTGCATACCATGTGTGTTCTTTTGTGATTGGGTTACCTCACTAAGGATGATATTTTCAAGTTCTGACCATTTGCCTAGGAATTTCGTGAATTCATTGTTTTTAATTGCAGAGTAGTATTCCATTGTGTAGATATACCACATCTTCTGAATCCATTCCTCCATTGAGGGACATCTGGGTTCTTTCCAGCTTCTGGCTATTATAAATAAGGCTGCTATGAACATAGTGGAGCATGTGTCCTTATTGCATGCAGGTAAAGCCTCTGGGTATATGCCCAGGAGTGGTATAGTGGGATCCTCCAGGAGTGTCATGCCCAGTTTTCTGAGGAACCGCCAGACTGCTTTCCAGAGTGGTTGTACCAGCCTGCAATCCCACCAGCAGTGGAGGAGTGTTCCTCTTTCTCGCCAAGACATCTCTTGATCACTTGGTTTTGAAACCAAATCCCCAAAATGAAATTAACAAATTGTTTCTCTTTGAGCCATTCTCCCTTCCAAGTGAAAGTTTGTGTTTCTTTAGTTTATTCTGTTTTATTTTATTTTTGAGACAAGGTTTCCCTATATAGCCATGGCTCGCCTGGAACTTGCTATGTAAACCAGGCTGGCTTCCAACTCATTGGGATCCACCTGCCCCTACTCCCTGAATGCTGGGACTAAAGTCATGCGCCCCCATACCATGCTCAAGTCAAAGTCTGAAAACCAGAGGGCTAAGGAAACCACTCAGTCTATAAAGTGCCTGCCACACAAGCTCAAGAATGTGATTGAAATCCCCAGCACCAGGTTGAAAGTTGGGCTTGTTTGACCCCCTCCCCGCACTAGGGGTGGGATAAGAAAGGATGGGTGGATCCCTGATGAGTTCAGTGAGAGAACTGGCCTCAATAGTTAAGCTGAGAGCCAGAGTGGAAGACACCAGGTCAGTCTCTGGCCTGCACACGCATGCGCCAGCCAATCACTTTTTTTTTTAAAGCTTCAATAAACCCCCGATCTTCTAGTTGACTCCGGTTGTTACCTTTCACCAGCGACTTTAGTAGCTACTTGACCAAACAGTAAAGTAATATCTCCCCTCCCCAACTCTTGCAGCTATGCACACACTTTCCAACTTAACTCTAGGCAGACAGAACTCTGCTGCTCGGTGTTCTTGAGAATACCAAGTTGTTTTAAGGATCTGGACACCATCTGCTCTGGCTCAAACCAATCGAAGCCACCAATCTCTTCACTTGGGCCTGCACAGGTGTCTTCTGGTCAAAGAGTCAAAAACTTGACCTACAGGTGACGCTAACCCACCATTCTCTGAGCAGGTGCCCTATGAAGAGCCTGGGAATTGGATGGAGCATGTGCAGATCGTTGATGACGTCACATCCCTCGCCTCCAATCACCATCCCCCACACCTAAGACCCCCCCTGGTTTCTTCACCTCCTGAATGCTCCCGTCCATTGTTGTCGGACAGGTGGTTCTGTGGCGCATCCCTCATCTCCAGTTGACAGGCAACTCGTGAACAAGCTCTAGAAACTTGACTCAGGAGATTAGCTTACTGTGCAAGATGGACTCCGTACCTTCCCATTTCCCTTACCACTTCCCATCTACCCCCTTACCGGCCTCAGAGAACTCAGGGTTCTCCCTACCAGCCTTAATTCTTCTCCTGAGCCCAGTAGGATAAGGACAGAAACAGATTCAGGAGCCACTTGAGTGGAAAACACTTTATTGGAGGAACTGAGCCAGGGGAGATTTGTCGTAGAATGGACTCCAGGTTCCACGCTTGCCTCCTCTTCTAGTGGGGTCAGCCCAGGTCCTAGGTCTTAAAGAGAATGGTCACTGGGAATCAGGAACTGTGCTTCTCAGTCCTTTCACCTGAAGGGAAGGGGTGATGGTGAGGTTGTGGACCCCCACCCCGGGTTGAACCCCCCATAATGAAGCCAGGGCGGGTGGGGCTTTGATGGGAAAGGGTTCTCAACCAGGTCTAGGTTTCTGTTGTCTGAATATAGTAGCTAAGATGGCTCTGAGCTATGGGGAAAGGTTCATCCTCCATTCATCGCCCCCCCCCAACCTCCCGCCATCTCTTCTCTCACCCCATTCTCCCTAACTTCTGAATATATACCACTCTTACCTTAGGGAAGACTTCCCAGTTAATGAAAGGAAGCGCCTTTTTGAACATCTAAAAGAAGGAGAGGGGGTCAGGTAAGCAGGTGTCAGTAAGCACTCATTGAATGAACAGGGACCAGTAAAAACTCAGTGAGTGAACAAGGATCAGTCAACACTCCCTGAATGAGTATGAGGATCAGGGAACCTGAACCAGATGTGCAAGGACCAGTCAATACCGAATGAACAGGAATCAGTACTCACACACTGTGCTCACCAGTGTGATAGAGTGCTACTGGTTTATAGTCATGGTGAGCGCCCGCGTTCTGGAAGTCCCATTGTGTGCGCCTGGTACTAGCTGCTGTGCAATCATGCTTTCCTTTAGGCGTACAGCAACCTCTTCAGGAAAGCATTGTCTCCGTGCCCACTATGCAGATGAAGACACCGAGGCTCACAGAACCAGAGACGTTTGACAGAGCCAAGAGGTAGGCCTAGCTAGGCTGATGATTCAGCTTTCCTGGCTTAGATAAGCCTCAGTTTTTTTCTTGAGGACCTTGACTATCTAACCGAGGCTGGCTTTGAACTCACAATCCTCCCACCCCAGGCACTGCAGTGCTGGAATTACAGGCAAGCTTCACCACACCTGGCTCTCAACTACAGCCCAACACTTACATCAGTGATGACGTGCCAGTTCAGGAAGTCATCCGATTTAAAGGCCTGTGGGGTGGGGAAAAAGAGAGACCAGAAGCTGGTCAGTTCTAGAGGACACCCAAGTGTTGCCCAGCCCTCTGGAAAAGATGAAGATAGGCTCAGAAACTTGGCAAGCTGTCTCCTCTGTGAGGTGGGGCAAGCCATGGGGTTACTCTAGGATGCTCACAGACTGGAGCTTGTTAAAGTTCAGGAACTCGGTGTTAATGCCCTAGGCAAAAAAATAAAAAATAATAAAAAAAAGGATTTAGAGAAGCTGCCAGGAGGACAGAGGCAGGACATCACACACACACACACACACACACACACACACACGAGAACGGAAAAGCAGGTGTTTACCTGTGTTCCTGAAGGGTAGTTAGCATAGGTGCTATCTTCCTGAAGAGGGTGACAGAGACAAAGGAGCTTGTGAATGGTGAGCCCTTCTCCCTGACACCCCTCCTTCCTCTCCTCTTCCTCTGACAACTTCCCCTCAAGAGGCACCTGTGCATTATCTCTCACTGGAGCCCCAGTGCCAGCCCCATTCTGGTCCAGTACACCCCCGTTGCTGATTGGTGGGTAGAAAAGGCGGAGAAGAGACTCCCCAGCTAACAAAACCAGTTGATATTGTTTAGCCGTTGATTTTTCTGTGCACTAAAATACCTAGGCTTGTTGACCTGACTGAGGGAAGACCAGGGCGCTAGTGTGCGCCAAGCCCCTAAGGTAAGCTGCCTGCCTCTCGTAGGCTGTGGCTAGTTTACCATGTAGCTCACTGGCCACCAATGCTAAAGTCTTCTATTCAGTAAATATAACTTTCTCCATCCCTAAAGCCCTCTGTCCCTCCATCTTATGGACTCCCCTATACCTTCCTCTGCACCACCAAGGTCACGGGCAGGTGGCCCTCTGGGCAGGGTCCTAGTGCTCAGAGCTCAGCAGTTTGACATATTTGTTTTAAATTTGGATTAAACGCAGGCAGGAGGGGTCTGAAGTGATTGATGGCTCCCAGGTTAAGAACACCTCCTACTCCTGTAGAGGACCCCAGTTTAGTTTCCAGCACCTGCGTTAGGGGCCTCGCCACGGCCTGTAACTCCAGCTCCAGTGCTAAGCACACTCTTCCACCCCCCATCACGGCCAGCATGTCCGTGCACACACAGACACATCATACATGCTTACTTAAAACTAAAATCTTGTTTAAAAAAAAAGGCAGGGTTCAACTCTGTAGCCCAAATGAACCTCAATTTCCTGATCCTCCTGTCTCAGCCTCCCAAGTGCTAATTCCTGATAAGTGCATATGCGTGCATCAGACTGGCCAAAGCCCCAAGCTCCTTTGAGATCCAAGCAGATTCTGCTTTCCCCAAGGCCACCTGCTCAAATCCAGTGAACACCAAGCCCCGCCTTAGATTTTTAAAGCCAGAAAGAACATTCCTCTATTCCCTTAACAGAGGGACTCCAGGGGTCCTCTCTGTCTATGGGTGAGATCATAAGGAATCTAGATCAGCAGGGGGCCTCCCATCATCTGGAAGCTACTCAGAGAGTTAGGAAGGAAGGAAGGCTGACCCACCTCAGTGTCCAGCTCCCCCCCCCTTACTACTCTCCCCAGAGTTCTTCTGTCTTTCCCCTCCTTTTGCACCAAGCTACATCTCCACACTCTCCCCTTCCTCCTTTCCTCCCTCCTCGGGACCCCAGCTTCTCCTCCAGCCAACAGATGAGAGTCACTTCTCCAGGAATGGATGGGAAGCATGGAGGGGCAGCCAGGTAACAGGTCTAAGAAAGGCTGGCACTTGTGTGATTACCGTGGGATGCCCCAGGGCCGCTCCCTGGGCGGTGTGCAATGCCAGAAGAGAGAGGAGAGCCACGACGGGAAGAATTGGGATCTTCATGGTGTCCAGTTTGGGGTGCTCTGAGGCGGGGCCTCCCTGATGGCCCTTTATATGAGAGGGAGTGGGGTTCCCACCCCAGTGACTCATCCCTGGATCATGTCGCCCACCCCTGGGGCTCCAGGAGGGGGAGGCAGACACTGTTCCCAGTATATCTTTGATTTCTCAATTCTCATTACTCCCCAGGCTCTTGCAAGGTGAGGCTGCCATGGGTCTATTCATGCACAGGGTAATGGGATGGAATCAGGTTGAGCCTGTCCCTGCAAGACCTGGCACCCAAGCCCTCCTTCATCTCTCTCTCCCTCTCAGTCACTCTGTGTCCCCCACCCTGCCAAATCCATCTAAAGCTGTCGGGCTGGCGTGTTCCATGCTGCTGACTCCACCTGCCTCTCCATCTTGCTGCTTCTTCTCTTCTTGTACAAACCACACACTGGCTGTGTGACTTGGACTCCTTACCCAGCACGCTGCCTTCCTCCTCGGGCATCTGGCTAAGTCTCTCATCCTCCCTCCCCCCCCCACCTCCATTCCTTCCATTCTTTCCTTGCAGTTTTTGTAATAGGGTCTCAGGTAGCCCCGGCTGACTCACTGTGTAGACAAGGATAACCTAGAACTCCTGATCCTCCTCCTTTGCCTCTGAGGCGACTCCCCTGCATCACCACAGCTGGCCAAACTGTTCCTTCACCCCTAAAATTTCATTCGCTCAGAACTCAATCTTGTTGCTTCCATTATTCCTAATTTCTCATTTATTTCCTTGATAAGTCTCATACATATGTGTGTATGTGTATATGGATGGTGAGAGCGCGCACGCACATGCACACACACACACACACACACACACATGTGTATGGCTGTCTAACTAGGCTGGCCTCAAACTCACTGGGTAGCCAAGAATGGCCTTGAACCCTTGAGCCTCCTACCTCTACCTCGTGCTGTCAACCTTGCACAACTACGTCTGGTTTACATGATGATGGGACTCAAATCCAGGGTCTTGTACATGTTAGGTAAGTACTCTATCAACTGAGCTATATCCCCAGGCTGGGAACTGTGTATGTATGAACCCTCTTTCTATCCACTGGCACCATGCCCTACACACAGTGCAGTGGAGATTGGGAGCATTAGAACTGTACCCACCCATCCCTTGGCCTAGCTCCGCACTTCCCTCTCTCGGGGGCCTGACCCTGACTATTATCCAGCTGTTACCCTGGGATTCCGCATAGATGACTGAGGAAGACAAAGAGAGGAGAAACAGGAGAAGCAGAAGCAGATGTCCCAGAGACCTCCATCCCCAAATCAGAGTTACCCTGAGCTCACTTATTCCACGTCCCTGAACAATCCCACCCCACCCTTAACACATGAGTGGGATCACCCCAAAGTGACAAAAGAACCCAATGACGCAACCTTCTCTGCAATGAGGTCCAGATGGCCCAACCGGTGTCACTGGCAGGTGCTGGGACAGAGGCGAGTGCTGTTCTGGCAGAGAATCCCTTATTTGAGGGTTGGGTTCCTTACCCCAACTTGAGGCAACACACAGTAGGCAGGCCTAGGGTGGGGGGGTTCTTTGAGAGCCCCACAGACTGGTACTGCAGTCCCCTGCTGCCCTTGCATCCCAGTGCCCTCTTTAGCTTCACGAAGCCTCTCCCAAAGGCACGGAGCATCTTCCACCTTGCCAAAACCGTGGGAGAACACAGCCTAGAGGAACACCCTCTTCCCATAATGACCCTGTGACTATGGACATCAGGTTTATCCGATGCTCCTGGAGGGGACAAGAAAGAGAATACACAGAGCCGGGTGGAGTTCCTCCCCTAGGGTTCTCTGAAGGACACAGTTTTTGCAAGCAGGCATATTCATTCTGTTTAGCTAATTAGCAGTGCCTGCGAAGCTCACACGAGATCCTTCTTTGCACCAGGATAGAGTGAACAGAGGCATTGGAAGAAGTGACGAGCCAGACAAAAGAGAGCAGATATTATGCAAATCAGCCCCATTTAGACATGCTGATTGTGGAATCCAATTTCAACCCTAACTTGATATGCACGCACGCCCACCCGAGCACAGGGCCAACACCAACATCACACTGGCATCTCCACCTGGCTCTGGGCTCAGCTCTGTGGTGGGGCTTTTGTTGCATATTGACGCCTCCATGAATTTTTCTCCATATAGTGGTGCCAGTAACATTGCCTGCTCTGACTTTGCAGCAGGCCTTGTGCTAAATATTATGACTCCATGATCTCATCAAATTATCAGAAGTCCTGGGAGGTAGGCACTATAATTACATTCTGTGGGTGGGGGGAGCCATGGCAAATATGGAGGTTAAATTAACAGAAGTCTCATGGCTGGGGTGTGTGTGTGTGTGTGTGTGTGTGTGTGTGTGTGTAAGCCAGCATGAAAGCCCTGAATTCTGAGACCTGAGGTGGGTCTCTGATAGCCGTTGCTCCGCTGTGCAATAATATCCCTCAAAGGGCTTTTAGCATTTGGTATGAGTTAGACCTTTGACCTGAGAGCACAGGGCAGACTCAATAGCTCCCTTGGCCAGAAGTGCTCAGCAAATGAAAAGAAGGAACTAGCCAGGCACAGCTGTCATCCCAGGTACTCCAGAAGCTGAGGCAGGAGGATGAGGCTCAAGGTCTACCTGGGTTACTGAGTGAGTTCAAGGCCAGCCTGAGCAACTTAGATCTTGACTTGAAATAAAAAGGAATAGAGGGCTGAGGATGTAGCTCAGTGGTCGAGCAGGTGCCTGGAATCCCCCGGTGAGGGAGTTTGAGTGTGGCTTGAAGGAAAAACAGGCATAGGCTCTGAGTTCAATCCCCAGCACTGGTCAGTGCACAGGGGGCAGAGGGGACTGGTGCTGGCATTTGGCAACTGTGTATCGTACAGTGAACCTGTAATTAATTACCTCAGTTTCCAGATGTCCCACATAGGAAATTCATCTTCCCACATCAAGTATGTCTTTGAAGGTAATGTTCTAGCTGGGTGTGGTGTCCGTAGGGGCCTGGAGAGCTAGAGACCAGCCTTGGCTACACAACAAGATCCTATCTCAGAAACCAAGCAAAGTATTTAATCAAACAAAGACAGTTCTCTGGTCTGGGCCTCACGTGTGTGGCTGTAGCGTATAAAGATGAAACACCTCGAAACACAAGGTAATCTGCTCAGGTGCACAGCTGAAGGAATTCTGCTCCCTTGCAGAGGTAAAGGCTGGCTGCATTGACCTGATGACTTGTCCTCGTGTCACCTTCCAGAGCATCTGAACGCTGTGTTCATTTTATGGTGCTGGGAGGTTAGACCTAGGGTTCCATACATGCTCAGCAAGGCTCTTGTTCCTGAGCTACATACCTCCTCAGCTCTCTTTCACTATTTTTTTTAATTTTACAGGTATTTTAGTGTGGGGGGTGGTGGTATGTGTATGTATGTGGTATGTGTGGTGTGTTTGGGGGGTGTATATGAGTATGTGGTATGGGTGGATGGTGTATATATGTGTATGATGTATGTGTGGTATGTGTGTGGTGTGGTGAGTGGTCTGTGTGTGTGTGTGTTGGTGTGGTCTCTGTGTGTGTGGTGTTTGTGTGGTGAGTGGTGTGTGTGAGTGTGTGTGTGTGAGTGTGTGTGTGTGTGAGTGTGTGCATGTGTGTGAGAGTGTGTGTGTGTGAGTGTGTGTGAGTGTGTGTGTGTGAGTGTGTGTGTGTGTGAGTGTGTGTGTGTGTGAGTGTGTGTGTGTGAGTGTGTGTGTGAGTGTGTGTGTGTGTGAGTGTGTGTGTGTGAGAGTGTGTGTGTGTGTGTGAGTGTGTGTGTGTGTGTGTGTGTGTGTGTGTGTGTGTGTGTCTGTGAAGACAACTTTCAGGAGCCAGTTCTAACTTTCTCCCAGCCGAGCCATCTGGTCAACTCTTTTTGCTTTTGAGATGGGGTCTCATTCAGGTTCCTAGACCAGGGGCTGGAAAGATAGTGTGGCCAATAAACTGCTTGCCATGCCTGGGTCCCTATTATTGATGTAAGTAGCTGCTTAGCAGCATGGATTCCTGGGCTTGCTGTTTTGGGGCTCAATATAGTCAGCCAGCCTAGTCTATTTAATAATCTGGTGAGAGACCCTGTCCCAAAGCCAAAGTGGGGAAGGACACCAAGATTGTCTTCTGGTTAACACTCAGCCATGAGCATATGTGTTGTACCCATGCATGAATTAACACTCTGTCTCTGTCTGTCTCTCTGTCTCTGTCTGTCTGTCTCTCTCTCTCTCTCTCTTTCTCTCTCTCTCTCTCTCTCTCTCTCTCTCTCTCTCTCTCTCTCTCTCTCACACACACACACACACACACACACACACACAATTCCCAGGCTGACTTTGAACTTTCCATCCATCTGCCTCAGCCTTCCAAGCAACTAGAAAGATAGGTTCAGCTCCATGATAAATGTCCAAGAGTGACATGACTTTTATGTTGAGTACTGGTCTTGGTGTCCCTCTCCACCCACCCCCTTCCTCTGCCCACACTGCCTTGGTGACTCTGTGTTCACCCAGTACCCAATGTCCCATTGAGTGGGGAGAGGGGTGGGTAGTTTTCAATAGGGGGATCATGACAGTTCATTAGTTGGGGAGGGAATCTCCCAGGATTCCACTCTGCTTTGAATGAATGCATAGAGTGATGGGGGTCCCACTGACTCTAACCCCATCTCTAGGTCTAGTTATTTCCATTCCTTCTCTGAGTATACCAGTAAACCCCTATTTTCTCACTACCTGCCCCCACCCCACTCCAAATGTGACAGAACTTGAATGTTGGTAGGAGGCAAGGCCCAGCCCTGATTGCTACATCATGACATGCACTGGGACAGAAGCCAGCCTCCTAGGTATCGGGGTTGCATGATTAAAGGAATAGACACCAGATACTCAAGGACATTGGGGACAGATAGAGGAATCCATGGAGAAAGAAGGGAGCCTGGGGTCTCAGGGAAGGGTGCGGGTAATTAGAGTCTGCACTCAGGGAAGGACAGTTCCCACTCCCTCAGTATAGGTTATTGCCACACTCCCCGGAAGTGAAGCATCACAGCAGGCCCTCCTCCCACTCTGGAAGTTGTTTGCCTACAGTTGTCCCAGGAAGACTTCCTGATCCTTCCCACCACTGAACTCCAGTCCCTCCGCCCATTGGGTAATCCATAAATATTTCTTGAGTAGATGCTTTAGTTCTTGGAGGAGGCAGAGAGCTACCTAGCAAAATAAACAAGCCTGGGAGATAGTGACAGTTGTTGCAAGGGAAAGACTACCTAGGGAGGAACCTGAGAACTGAGAAAAGAAACAGAGAAAGAAAGATGTTACCTATTGAGGGTGGGGAGAGATTGAACTGGACCTGAGGCCTGAGGCAGGAGCATTCTGAGTTCAAATCCTGTACTACAGAGCAGCATGGGCAACTCGGCTGAGAACCTATCTCTAAATAAAAAGGAGTGTCTGCAAAATGGTTCCGTTGGTAAAGGTGCTTGCCATTGAGCACAGTTATCTGAGTTTGAACCCCAGGATCCATGTAGTAGGAGAGACCTCGCTCTGGCAAGTTATCCCCTGACCTACGCACACGCACAGACACACACACACACACACACACACGCACCCACATACACACATACTAAACATATCTCGTAGCTCCAGATTAGCTAGGAGGAAGGCACCCCTGCGGGTCAGTGGAGGGCCCCTTACACCAGACAACCTCGGGTTAAACTCAAAAGGACAAGGAACATCTGCTTAAGAGTCTGGAGCTACTTTGATCCTAGTTATTAGGTCCCAGGTTCCCATTCCCATTCACACAGCAGGACTCACTGTCATACTGTTGCCAGTGAGACCAGGGCTGCTTCTGGAATAGCCCCTCGTCCGCCCTCATGTGGCTGTGGCTAGGTATTGCAAGACCTTCAATACAGTAGAGTAGATGAACAACCCCGGAGCCTCAATTTAAAAAACAAATTAAGGGGAAGGCGGAGCAAAGGAGTAGACCAGAATTTTCGATCCGAAGAAGTAGGCTTGATCAGGTGGCTTTCTTGAGTCAGCTTAGGGCCAGGTTTCACTGATTCACAACTTGAGGCCTTGTGTGTTACTACTAAGACAGCAGCCAAGGGCTTAGCGAACTTGCAAAGGGCACAGGACTCACTTGTCCTCACTTGATTTGTCAGGGTTTCTTGTCTTTTACTTCCTGCTCCCCTCCATGGATATCGGGGTGCGGGGGGGCGGGGTGTGGGAGGACAGTGATAGGGACTCCTACATTTGGGCACCCTGTATCAGTTCCATGAAACACAGAACTTTCTGGCCCTGTCCCGGGGGCTCCTCAGCCTGTGCCAGGACCTGGACCTTCCTCAGGGTCATAGCAGCTACGACATGACAAGGTAGCTTTGGCTTCCCCTTCATTTGCCAGCTTCCTAAACAGTGCCACCGTCTGCTCATGCCCATCCAGCCATGAATGTATGGCATGCCCACGTCTGTCCTGCCTGCCCGTGCATCCTTTATGGTCTGTCTGGTCCCTGTGCGTCTCCACCTCCAGAACTGGTATGTCATTTTGAACAGTCTCCTGACTCCAATCTGCTGTTTTGAGCAATTGCCCTTTCAGGCAGGCCATCAAAACATCTATAGCTACTAAGCATAATACTGTAATTCATGTCCGGCAAAAATTGTTTTTGCAGATGGAGATACTTGCAGGAAGCCGTCAGCTAGCTGATCCTGTGTTACCCAAACCTAAGCCCAGGTCTCCTCTCTGTCCAGCCAACCTCATCCTCATCCCATGCTCAGGAGGAAGGCTCCCAGCTACCAACCCACCTTCCCACTCCCCCTGCACCCAGGTCAGCAGGGTCATATTGAATAAGGAGTCAAGAGAGTCTCGGGGAAACAAAGAGTCATGTTTTATTTCCACAGAAAAACTGGAGAGTAGGAAGCTTCCGTGGCTTCATTCCGGGGACTTCCGGTCACATACGGAAGAAGAGGTGAAGAACTGGCTGGTTATCCAACGAAACTGATTAGTCTCCAAGACACCACATTCAAATGGGGAGAATGAGAACAGATAACCCAGGTCCCCAGGTGAGATGACAGGCTTGTAATGCCCAGGTAGGTCAGCCGCATCAGAGAGGACTGTGGGTAAGGACAGTCAAGCTCCCTGAAGACTTGCGTGCGTTCCTGAGGAGTCGGCAAGTGACTAGAAGGAATGTTCTAGAAGAAAAAGAAAACCAGGAGAAAAAAAATGATTGAACCCAACCACTCCTACACTGATGGAGAACAAACCCTTTCATGAGGATTCCTGGCTCCAGTGGCTCCTTAGAGCCCTCCCCCGTCGGCCTTCAGATCCCTCACTTTTACTCCTACATAAAACAAATGTGGGCTCACTGAGGTGCTGAATAACCACTTTCCACACCAGGCATGACGGTAAGCGCCTGTTCCACCAGCCTCCAGGAGGCTGAGGCAAGAGGATTAGGAGTTTGAGGCCATGCTGCGCTACACAAAAAGACCCTCTCTCCAAAATACAGAACGAGATTATCAACAAGAAAAACAGACTTCCTTTCTGGAGCCTTACTTCAGCCAGCCTCTGAACCTTCGCCTCCTGTCTGTCAGTGCCGCTCGCAGTCTTCTCCTTGGTTCCTAACCTTCATAGTTCCCTCTCTGTTCAGCCCTTCACCCGCCATTCACTCAAAGACAACTCCCCTAGTCCTGGGACATTTTCTTTGTTCATTTGGGTTTGATTGTTTGTTTTTGGTGGGGTTTTTTTGTTTGTTTGCTTGCTTGTTTTGTTTTTTGAGACAGGGTTTCTCTGTGTAGCCCTGGCTGTCCTGGAACTCACTCTGTAGACCAGGCTGGCCTCGAACTCAGAGATGCACCTGCCTCTGCCTCCCAAGTGCTGGGATTACAGGCCTCTGCTGCCATGACCCTCCTAGGCCTTTTTCTAAGGAGTCTTTCTCCATCACCCACAAAGCTGGTGCTCTTCCTAGATACTCTTCAGTGTGACCCCAAGGTCACCAGCCGCCCTGCGCTGCTCACTGAGGTCCTCAGCTCCCACTGGGGGCTCCTCCTGCTCCTGGCCCTCAGCTTTGTGTGGCCCACTCTGTGACACTTACCTACCAAAACTTCAGCCACTTCAGCAGGCCAGGTTGTGCCCGGGAAGCCTGCAGGACAAGGGGAATGGCTGAGTGGGCACCACACTGCCACCACCACTCTCAGCAGCCTCGGGTCCCTTCTGCCTTGAGCTGCATCCTCTCACACCCCCACACCCCCATCCACACCCTGTACTCACTGAGGACGAAGGTGTGACTCCAGCCTGGAAAGAGAAGACCAAAGGAGGTCACAGGAAGCCACGGCAGCCCTTCCTAGGCTACCCCTTGGCCTCAGCCCCAAGATCCCACATGATAAGCCAACATTATCAGCAAAGTGCTTCACGCTGGCTGTAGAGACTCAGTCCATGGCCTTTCCCTCCAGAGCACACATTTTATCCAGGATGATATTAAATATGGCCCCCAAACACACAATGGACCAGAGGAGTGGGAGAGGAGACCTCTCCTCCTTGAGGGAGGGCTGGGGGTCAGCTACACACAGAAGCCAGAAGAAGCCTATGATGGTGTTTGCTCCTCCTCTTCCTCACCAATAGTTCCTCATTTGTTTGTTTTTGTCTTTGTTTTTGAGGTGTCGAGAAGTGGAGCACAGCGTCGCACATGTACTGGGAAGTATCTTACCACCGAGCTGCATCCTTGGTCTTTATATTCTGACACAGTAAGTTGTTCAGGCTAAATGTGCACCATAGCCCAGGCAGCCCCTCAACTTAGGATCATCCCCCTGCCTCAACCACCATCCCCACCCCACCCCAAGTGACTAGGATGGTAGGCTGTGAGTGACCTGGCTATAGTTTCTCTTATCTCAGAAGGGTGTTCTGAGAGATGGAGGGAGGTCCCTGGCCTGGCTTTCCTTGTCAGCCATACAGGTGTCTAACATATTCACTCTCTGGTATTATAATATCACCTTGTTTATTTCTTGGCTGGTTGGTTGGCTGGCTGATTGGTTTGCAATGCTAGGAATGGAGCCTAGGGCTTTCCTCTGTGAGACAGATACTCTGCCTTGAAGCCACACCCCTAACTCCTAAGACTGCCTATTTCTTTAAACATATGTATATATGTGTGTGTGTGTATATATATATATATATGTATGTATGTGTGTATATATATATATATGTATGTATGTATATATGTATGTATGTATTTGGGCCTCAGGATGCATGTGGCAGTCAGAGGACAATGCAGAGGAGTCAGTTCTCTCCTTCCATCATGTGGGTCCAGGGGATCGATCTCAGGCTGTGAGGCTTAGCAGCAAGCCCCTTTACCCTCTGAGCCACCTCATACCCCTAAGACTGCCAAATCTGTAATTACACAAAACAAACCTCTCAAGTCTCTTTTCTGCCCTTTTCTAATTCCTCGGGGGCGGGGGCGGGGGGCCTGAGTCCCAAAGCTTAGCTTCTAGGATGTGCTGGGATGCTCTCCTCCACTCCAGCTGCTGCCCACAGAGGGCAAGCAAGAGCGATGCCCCAAGGCATGCCTCCTGGGTTGCCCTGGACTCTTCCCCACCCCCGCACCGCACCGACTTCCTAGCTGCTGGGGGTCAGGCTGGGGCAGGCCACCCCCTGGAACCCTCCTTACAGCAGTGTGATGGAGGGAGGAGAGAAGCCTCATCCTGCCCTCAACCCCACCCCCACTCCGAGGAAACGGAGTTTTCTCAAAACTCACCTTGGCGGTAGTCTTGGCATAGTATTGCCAGCTGTAAGTGGGATTCACCTGCGGGTTGTTGTAGTAGTTCTGTGGGAACAGGGGGCATGGGGTGCAGAGGAGAAGGGAACGTGTCATTTCATCATCTAATAAACCTGCACTTCTGTGCCCAGACAGCCAGTTTCTTAGAAGCCATGCCTTGTCCCCTCTGTGTAACTTTCTTTCCTGTTGCCCCACAAGGTTAACTGGAGCCCAGATCCTTCCTCCTCCTCCTCTGCAATCCGTCCCAGCTCCTCCAGCGTGACATGGGAGGTGAGGACAGGAGACCCAGAGAAAAAACGTGGCATTTAAGTCAGGGGTCAGGGGAGGAGATCTTACCTTTGATGAGTCAGCTGACAGATCTTGTCTTGCTGCATCAGGCTGAGAAAACTGTCAGCAGGAGAGAAGAAAGAGAATTTCAGCTTAGCCAGCTGTGAGAATGGGGTCGTGAGAGACCCAGGCCCTTCCAGGGGAGCCCTTGGACAAAGAAACTCACCTGATCAGCACCACCTGCCCTCTTCTGCAGAGATGACAGATCTGAGCCCTACAAAGGAGTCAGAAGCCATGGTCAGCGTGGCCACAGTCCTCCTGGTCTTGCCAGCCTTCCAAAGCCCGCCTGTCCCACCCTACCCCTGTAATGGTCCCAGCTCAGTCCAGTAGGACTGGAGGAAGCCGATGGCCCAGACAGATATAGGACACAGGTTTCCACACTCGGGGTTGGGGAGCAGTGGTGGAGGGCCCCGTTGGGCAACAGCACCACCTCCGCACAGGCCGCAGGGTTGGAAGCTCTAAGTGTTGATGGTGCTAGAATAACAAAGACGCCGAACCCACACAGGTCCCTTAGCCAGTCATGAGCCTACACCAGCTCCTGCCGCTCCCTGTGGGCCTCTTAATCCTGCTCTACGGATGCTGTTCTCCATGTGGTAATTGGAGCTCAGGTATTAGGATGATACCCAGCAAGGGAAACAGAGGCACAGAAACATCTAAAGACGTGCACTCTTTCACATCTGATGGAGGCCAGAGGATCAAACCGACTCCAGGCAGGGGCTCTACCACTGAGCCACGCCCCAGCCTCTCACGGGGGTGGGGGTGGGGGGATTCTAGGCAGGGGCTCTACCACTGAGCCATGCCCCCAGCCCCTCACTGGGGGATTCTAGGCAGGGGCTCTACCACTGAGCCACGCCCCCAGCCCCTCCCTGGAGGATTCTAGGCAGGGGCTCTACCACTGAGCCACGTCCCCAGCCCCTCACTGGGGGATTCTAGGCAGGGGCTCTACCACTGAGCCACGCCCCCAGCCCCTCACTGGGGGATTCTAGGCAGGGGCTCTACCACTGAGCCACGCCCCCAGCCCCTCACTGGGGATTCTAGGCAGGGGCTCTACCACTGAGCCACATCTCTAGTCCCCTGACACTGAGTCTTAGCCCCACCACCAGCTCTGGCACTGAGGTCATAAACTGGTCAAAGGTCTCGAGACCATTTTTGTTTGGTCTTCTTTTTAAAAAAAAAAATAGTTGCAAATGATTTAAAATCAGATTTCTAATTTTCCTTTAAAAAAAATACACTGTAGTCACTCAGGTCCTACACATGTGCATAAGGAGCTCAGACAACTTCTTCTTAGTTTTGGTGCCCAAAGGCCGAGCTAGCCACGTAACGCTTTCTTCGTGACCCGGTTGGAGCGGCTCATCGCACCTAAGACCCAGCTGTTCAGGTCTCTGAACTCGACTTTACCTTCCTGATGACCCTCGGCTCTCCTCCCCTACAGCCCCATGCCATCACTTGAGAGTTGATCCCAAGTCCTTTCATCTTGTGGTTTCCCCCCCCTGCCCCGCCCCGCCCCGCTTTCCCTCCAGTACCCACCCAGCTGTGACCGTCTCCACGCCAGGCCACACCCAGCAGGATAAGCAGCAGAACAGAGGCAGTGAGTGGCTTCATGGTTCTGCTGTCTGTACACTGAGTGCCTCAGCCTCCTGCCCTGGGATTTTATCCTAGGGAAACCCCTCCCACCCCAGTCCTCCTTCCGTGACTCATAGCTTCCCTGGCTCGCTCGCTCGCTCTCTCACTCCCACTCCACCCAACTCAGGGTTGCACAAACCAAGGAGAGGGAAGGTAAGGTGTCTTCCGTCAGCAGGGACAGGAAGTAAATCAGCAAGCCATCCATCAAGGGCTGACAACCCTGAGTCCCTAGAGCCGAGATACCATATCCCAAGAGTTCTACCCAACCCTCTCACCTCAATCTGTTTCCAGTTGAAGTAAGGAGTGTTGCGTTTGAAATTCTGGAAGGAGAGGGAGAGATGAGAGAGTACTCATGGTGCCAGAACTCGGTAAGGAGAGAACACGCCGCCGGGAAGCGTGCCAGGTGGCTGTAGGGAGGGCCAGGTGCGGCTTGGGGTTGGGTGAATAAAACCCTTTGGGAAATTGAGGGCGCTTGAGTTTGAGATGCTGTTGGGGATAAAATATAATGAGATGACGTATCTCAAAGATGGAGAGCGTCATCAGGCGTGGCGATATGAGATGGCCTATCTCAAAGATGAGAGTTATCAGGTGTGGCGGTACACACCCAGGATCCCGGCACTCGGAAGGCCAAGGCAAGAGGGCTGGGTTCCAAGCTAGCCTGTGTTACATAGAGAATTCAAGGCTAGCCTGGGCCAACTAGCAAGTTTGAAGGCAGCTATGGATACATAGTGAGATCCTGTGAAAATGTGAAATAACAGCCGCAAATGTTGGTTAGTAATAGAGCACTCGCTTAGCATGTGCTCTCTGTTCAATCTGCAGCACTGCAGAAATAAAACATATCCTCCCCCCCGCCCAAAAAAAAAGAGGGACAATGCTTGTGGTAGCTGGGCTACGTGTCTTTGAGGAAGACGTTGGGGCAAGGGGACCATGATGGCCAGGATCCCCAGGTCTTTGGAAAGTGTGAGTTCTCCTACCTCCCAGAGTCTGCGGAAGTAGAGTAAGGCCCGAGTGCTGGGAGGCGGGACACGACCCTGTGAACAAAAGATGGGGAACAGGTTATCAAGGAGCCTGCCACTGCTCAACTAAAGCCCAGACTCCTACTCCTGCCTCCTTTCAGCCGTCAGATACCTTGTAACTAATGTGTGAAAGGGATGCTGGAAATCCCCAGGGACACCAGAACCTAGAAACAGAGACTGGCTAGATGGCTGTGCTGTGCAGGACCACGCCCAGCTCTACCTTCTCCTAGTCCCTCTTCTTGACACAACACAATTATCGCAAACCCCTCAGGACCCAGGGCTACCACAGTCACCAACACATCTCCCCCACCCCGTCCTAGGACAACAGTGGAGGCGAAGAAAGGAGCGGAGAACAGCAGTATGGGGCAGCTACAGTTGATTTCCAGGGATAAGGGTTAAGGGTGATGGAATGGTGGGACTCTCATGTAGCTCCTTATCTGGAGGTCATGGTTTGCGAGAGCTCCCCTTATTGTCCTGAGCAGAGAAATAGGCTCTAAGAGGAAGCTAGTGAAGTGGGTATCTCTGTGAGCAGTGGGTAAGGGTGGGCTGGCAGGGACCCCACTCTTGAAATCTGCACAGTTCTTTTAAGATGCTGTCTATTCTGCACACAAACCAGATGCTCCAGCTTGGGCTAGAGCCCCTCCCCTCACTCCTCCCATTGGCTAAAGTGCTCAACTTCCTCGAGCTGGCGCCCTGTCCTACCCAGCACCACCTACTCCTCCCTCCACCCCTTGGACTGACCTGTGGAAAGCCAGTTCCTATGAATCCTACCTACCTAGCATTCCCAGATAGGCAAAAATGCTTGGTCATGTGTGCAGCCCCTGGTATAGTGAAAGCCTGTACCCTGGCCTCCTCTGGAGTCCTGAGTTCCTCCCCACCCCCACCACCCACCCCCGCCTCCCAAGGACTTTAGCAAGGAGGCTCATCCCACCAGAAGCTGTTTCTTTGAAAAACAAAAACAAAATAAACAAAACCAAACCAGACCTCTCATCCAGGCATGGTGGTGCCTGCCTGGACCCCAAGCATTCAAGAGGCCTGCCGCAGGCAACGCTCAGGTGTGAGGTAATTCTGGGCTACTTAGTAAGTTCAAGGCTAACCTGAGCTACGTTAGAAGGCTCTGTCTCAAAGTTAAATAATACAGGATTTAAATAAAAGCAGTTTATTTTGTTCATTTAAACCAGAAACGCACAGCTGCGGGGAACCCCCATCTCTCACCGCTCGCCTCAGCCCTCAGAGTTCAAAGGGCTTTCCTGGTGTCTGGGCAGCTCCTCACCTCACCACTGCCTGCTTTTCTATAAAGACCCCAAGTCCTGGGAAGGATGTCTTAGGATAAGGGTTAAAATTCCAGTCAGGTGGCTGGAATACTCGATGAACAGGGTCAGAGTAGCCACTGGAGGACAAGAACCCATAGCACAAAGTAAAGCCACTCTGCCCCATGGAAAGGGGGTCCCAGACTGGCCAAATATTTCAAGATAAGCCAGGCACCTAAATTATTAACTGCTAATTTTTAAATTTTTCCAAATAATTCATATTCTTTTGTAAACGTGTCTTGGTGACTCTTGAGAAGGCCACCCCATCACTTGGGTATGTGCTGTCTTTTCTTAACAATCCTCAAGTTCTCTGAGCCCAGTGTCTCAGGTCTGTCAATCCAAGCTACTCAGGAGACTGAGGCAGGAGGATATTGAGTTCAAGGACTGCCTTGACTACTTAGTGAATCCCTGTCTCAAAATAAAAAGTAAAAAAGAGTGCTAGGGATACAGCTCGGTAGTACTCACCTGCCTGGAATCCCCAGTGAGGGGTTGGGGGCATGGCTCAGTGGCAGAGCCCCTGCCTAGAATCCCCCAGTGAGAGGCTGGGGGCGTGGCTCAGTGGTAGAGCCCCTGCCTAGAATCCCCCAGTGAGGGGCTGGGGGCGTGGCTCAGTGGTAGAGCCCCTGCCTAGAATCCCCCAGTGAGGGGCTGGGGGCGTGGCTCAGTGGTAGAGCCCCTGCCTAGAATCCCCCAGTGAGGGACTGGGGGCATGACTCAGTGATAGAGCCCTGCCTAGAATCCCCCAGTGAGGGGCTGGGGGCGTGGCTCAGTGGTAGAGTCCTGCCTAGAATCCCCCAGTGAGGGGCTGGGGGCGTGGCTCAGTGGTAGAGCCCCTGCCTAGAATCCCCCAGTGAGGGGCTGGGGGCGTGACTCAGTGATAGAGCCCTGCCTAGAATCCTCCAGGGAGGGGCTGGGGGCGTGGCTCAGTGGTAGAGCCCCTGCCTAGAATCCTCAGTGAGGGGCTGGGGGTGTGGCTCAGTGGTAGAGCCCTGCCTAGAATCCCCCAGGGAGGGGCTGGGGGCGTGGCTCAGTGGTAGAGCCCCTGCCTAGAATCCCCCAGGGAGGGGCTGGGGGCGTGGCTCAGTGGTAGAGCCCCTGCCTAGAATCCCCCAGGGAGGGGCTGGGGGCGTGGCTCAGTGGTAGAGCCCTGCCTAGAATCCCCCAGGGAGGGGCTGGGGGCGTGGCTCAGTGGTAGAGCCCCTGCCTAGAATCTCCCAGTGAGGGGCTGGGGGCTTGGTTTACAGGTAGACCTGTGTACATAGCCCTGGTGAAGGTCTGGGTTGAGTTCCCAGCTCTATACAAAAGGGATTAGGCAGACTGAGTAGGCCTGATCATAGGGAATTTACTGAGTGAGGACTCACGTAGACCTACAAGGACATATGAAGTTTGACAAATCCAGAAAGACAAGGATAATGGACAGGGGAGCTGCTGTCACCAGATGGGTGACAGGTCTTGGGAGTGTCCCCGCTTATGTTTAATCCAGCTAGGCCAGTGAAATTCTTTCTCCTTGTCCTACCCTACCCTTCCCTTTCACACTGGATGCCCCTGGCCAGAATGGTTTGACATCATGATAGCTTGATGGGACTTGAGAGGATAAAGGGCAAAGAAAAGCCCAAACTCCCCTGGTAGAAAACATGGCCATGGATGACAGAGGTGCCTTTTTGGAACACGTTTTTTTTTTAAAGCAAAGATGGAGTTTATTTTTACTTTAAAAATGTTTACATTGTATACATGTGCGTGTGTGTGTGTGTGTGTGCGTGTGTGTGTGTGTGTGTGTGTGTATCCATATCAGTCTCTGTGTGTTGGGAGGAGGCCAGAAGAGGGCATTAGATTCCCTGGCATCGGAGTTACAGGCAGTTGTGAGCTGTCTAAAAAAATTGTTTGTACTGGAATCTGAACTCTTTCCTCTGCAAGATCAGCATATATCTTAAACACAGAGCATTTCTCCATCCCTATCTTTGGTTTAAAAAATTAATTTTTTTTCAGGGCTTGAGATTGAATCTAGAGCCACAAGAGAACCTGATAAAGTGGTCGACCACTGAGCCACACCCCAAGTCCCTCACTGGGGGATCCTAGGCAGGGGCTCTACCACTGACCACGCCCCCAGCCCCTCACTGGGGGATCCTAGGCAGGGGCTCTACCACTGAGCCACGCCCCCAGCCCCTCACTGGGGGATTCTAGGCAGGGGCTCTACCACTGAGCCACGCCCCCAGCCCCTCACTGGGGGATTCTAGGCAGGGGCTCTACCACTGAGCCACGCCCCCAGCCCCTCACTGGAGGATTCTAGGCAGGGGCTCTACCACTGACCACGCCCCCAGCCCCTCACTGAAGGATTCTAGGCAGGGGCTCTACCACTGAGCCACACCCCCAGCCCCTCACTGGGGGATTCTAGGCAGGGGCTCTACCACTGAGCCACGCCCCCAGCCCCTCACTGGGGGATTCTAGGCGGGGGCTCTACCTCAAGTTTCAACTCAGGCATTCACTGGTGGGTTTTAATTTTGAGATATCATCTCCTTAAATCACCCAAACAGGCTATAAACTCCCTCTGTAGTTCAGGGTGGCCTTGACTTCTCCTACCCTACTGCCTTTTCTTCCCAAATTGCCAGAATGATAAGCCTGCATCCTTGTGGGTCTGAGAGACTAGACTGAGGTTGAGGGTCCACCTGTTCTCTCTGTTGAAATATTAACAACATCCATCCCATCTGCCCATTCCCTGCTCCCAGGAACTCCTGAATTTGCCCTCTCTTTCCAGGTGTCCGTTGGATCCCCACGTGTGGACTCATTTTGTTTGAGCATTTGCCTAAACACCTTTTTAGTGGCCATCATGACTCCACCCCTGCCTCACCACGAAGATGTCTAGCTCTCCACTCTCTGATCCTCTGCTCTCAAGTGAGCAATGCACGGCTTTCTGGCCCTTACCTTGTTTATGGCATCCCAGTTAATGAAACCCATCTTGGACTTAATATTCTGTAGAGAAAATAAAAAGATATGTTTAAGTCAGATCATGAAAAAATGTTTGGTTTTCGTTTTGTTCTCTGTTTTTGGGCCAGAAAGGGTCAAGGGCTGGGCTGGAGATGTCACTAAGTGAGTAAGATACTGGACGCGGATCCAAAAGACCTGAATTCTATTCCAAGCACCCCTATGGTGGTTCACACTATCTGTAACTCCAGTTCCAGGAGATCTCATGCCCTCTGCTGCCCTATGCTGGCACCGGGCACACACACAATGGGCATACATCTATGCCAGCAAAGCATTCATAGGCATAAAATAAAAACAAATTTAAAGGCCAAGACTGTGGTTCTCTCTCAGGATGTGGAGGACTGAGAACGTGGGGTTGCTTTTCCAAAAGGAGCTGGGCAAACTTCCAGAACTCACCTCCCAGAAATTGTCAAAGTTGAAGGGCAAGGAAGACACATCAGAGTTCTAAGGAATGGATGAGAAAGGGCAGGAAGTTACAAGTCCGCGTTGTAAGCAAGAGGCAGAGATAGGAGATGTGGGTGTCGGGAGAGAAAATGATGCCTGACACCCCAATCCAAGCCCAGGGTAGAGGAAGATAGCCACTCACCATAGTGTTGAGTTCACTGACAGCTTCCTTTTGTACATTGCCGCCATTGGACCCGTGACCCTGCGTAGAGGAAAGGAAGAGATGTGTTCAAGACTCAAGTCCACTGTCAGACAAATTTTGTCAGTCTAACCCAGGCCCACCCACTGCACCACGGGCCCCGCAACTCTCCTCTCCATAACCCTTTCTCATCTCTCTCCCACACCCAAAATCTTAGCTCAAAGAGATGAGTGACTTCAACCACGTGGCTGACTTAGACTCTTGAGATGTGTGCTCACCGCATAGTCCAGGCTGCCTGCAAACTTGGAGTGATCCTCCTGTGTTGGCCTCCCCTCAGATTTACAGGATCCACCACCATGCCTGACTGCCTGTCACCTTCACATCCTTGCCTCTGCTTTCTTCTGCCCGCCCCACATAAAGACCAGTGGAGATGAAAATAGATGCTGCCCCACTGTATGCCCAGCACCACACCTTATCTTGTCATAGGACTTATTCGAGATGACTGCATTTTAACAGAAGTGGTCAGCAGGAAGTATCAGACTCTGTCTGCCTGTCTAGACCCTGGGCCTTGGTTTTATTATGATACAGAAAAGTGTACAGTGGTTTAGGAAGGAGGGGAGGAAGAGGTCAGGGTTCCCAGACACAAAGGGCCAATGGACTTGCCTGAAAATACATAGACAATGAGGGGCAGACCTGATCTTTAACCCCCGTCTTTATGCACAAAGTTCAGCAACTTTCCACTTCTTGATACTTACCTATTAAGCACATTTATATGTACATATGTGTATGTGTGTCTATACACACATATACATGTATGCATATTCCCTTGATCTCTTTAGCAGTCACTACTAGGAATTGAATCTAGATCCTCACATATGTTGAACAGGTGCTTTACCACTGAGCCACGCCCCAGCCCCTCACAGGGGGATTCTAGGCAGGGGCTCTACCACTGAGCCACGCCCCCAGCCCCTCACTGGGGGATTCTAGGCAGGGGCTCTACCTCTAAGCCACGCCCCCAGTCCCTCACTGGGGGATTCTAGGCAGGGGCTCTACCACTGAGCCACGCCCCAGCCCCTCACAGGGGGATTCTAGGCAGGGGCTCTACCACTGAGCCACGCCCCAGCCCCTCACAGGGGGAAGTCTAGACAGGGGCTCTACCACTGAGCCACGCCCCCAGCCCCTCACTGGGGGATTCTAGGCAGGGGCTCTACCTCTAAGCCACGCCCCCAGTCCCTCACTGGGGGATTCTAGGCAGGGGCTCTACCACTGAGCCACGCCCCCAGCCCCTCACTGGGGGATTCTAGTCAACTGCTCTATTTCTAAGCCATGTTCCAGTTCTGGACATGATTCTAGAGGACCTGAATTCTATCCCAAGCACCACTATAGTGGTTCACACTATCTGTAACTCCAGTTCCAGGAGATCTCATGCCCTCTGCTGGCACCAGGCACACACAAAATGGGCATACATTTTACTTTTTAAAGTAAGATTTCTCTGAGTTGCTCAGACTGGCCATGAACACACTCTATAGACCAGGCAGTCCTTGAACTTGTGATCCTCCTGCCCTATCCTCCCCAGTAACTGTGACTCCAAGTGTCACCTCCAGGCCTGGATCTCTGTCCTTCTGTGACTTCTGTCTCATTTCCCACTTGCCATCAGTATGGCTCTGATCCCAAACAGAAGCAGAAAGGGGAACAATGGCTGAGGAGCGGAGGTAGATCCCAGTCACCAGTTTGGTTTCCTGATAGTCGTCCACTCTCCACGATCCCTCCTGCTAAGCTGCCCTGGCTCACCTGGTAGTCATGGGAGCCCCCAAGGAGATGGTTGCTTTCTTTACTTTCCTAAGGAAACATAATGTGCAGAAGTCAGCAGGGGCGGAGAGGGCAGGACAGAGGGGTGCGTGGATCTAGAAGGGACTGTGGCAGCACTTTCTGCCCGCCAGCTCTTCTTTCCTGTCACATGTGGGCCTTCCGACTGCTGACTTATGCTCTGAGTCTATCACCAGCTGATAATAGTCTCTTCTCCAGAACAAGGAGAGAGGCGCCCTTGCCTAAGTCATCCAAGTCCTTCCCTGCCCAGGCTGCTGGGCTCAACTGACAGAGACTAGAAACTCCAGCTGGGTTGGTCTCTGCACTGGGCAGCATGGGAGTGGCAGCGGTGAGAAAGCACTCTGTATGTGTGCCGCTTAGCCACATCCTGGGTTAGAGATCAGCAGTTCCATTGTCTTTTCTCATTCCCAGAGCTAGCCGTAGACCCGGCCAGGATGTGGGGATACCTGCCCTGTAAGTATTGCTACTGAAGATTAGTGATTGCTGTATTCTCTCCGAGCAGAGTAGCTCCTCCCCTGGGACCTCTAGGACTTCCCTGTTCTCTGCCGAAGTACAGAAAAGAAAGAAAAGGTGAAAAAGAAAAAAAAGAACAATGGCATGGAGCACAGAAGGAAATGGGTGTTGTTGTTGACGGTCTTCTTGTTGTTTCGTTTTGTTCTGTTTTTTTTTTTTTTTTTTTTTTTTGAGACAAGGTTTCTTTGTGTAGCCATGGCTGCCCTGGAATACACTTTGTAGACTAGGTTGACCTCAAGCTCATCAAGATCCACCTGCCTCTGCCTCCCAAGCGCCGGGACTAAAGGCGTGCGCCTCAAAGCCTAGATGGTTCTCTGTGTTCTTAAAGCTGATTTTAAAAAAATAAATAAGGAACAAGAGTTAACAAAGTAAAAGAGTTGCTCCTAAACCTGGGGACCCATGAAACTTAGCACCCTGATATACAAGTTCTTCAGAGAGCTGCCTCTGCTCAGCTTCCTGCCCCTCAACACACCCTATTTTTTCCCAATCTTATCTTGCTCCCTGCCCAGTGACCCCTGCTGCCTCCAGGGCCCAGCCCTGCAGCCTCGGCATCTCCAGGGAAGGGATGAGAAACTCAGAATTCCAGCCCCACCCCAGATCTGCTGGCTCAACCTGCAGTTTGCACAAGACCTCGAGGTGTGGACCCAAGTGTCATACTTACTCAACCAGCATCACTTCAGGTACTGACCCCAGTGCCCAGATTTCCAAAATAACTAGGAAAGTGTGTGTGTGTGTGTGCTCTTAGAGTTCAATAGGTTTCGATCACTGGCCAGGGATGGAACATTTGAAATCAGCTGATAAAATACTGATGGTGGGCAGAGTGGTGCACACCTGTAACTCTGGCACTCACGAGGCTGAGGCAGGAGCATCAAAAGTCTGAGGTCAGCCTGGGGTAGAGCCTATTTCAAAAAATAAGTAAAATAAAACCTGACTGGTTTACACATGGATTCCTCACAACCTCATCTGGATATATAGCAAAGCATAATACATAAGACTTTGCCATCAAAGTTCAAGGGCTGTTTGGGCTACATAAGGAGTTCAAGGCCAGTCTGAGGTACTTAGTGAGCCCTTATCTCAAGATAAAAACCAAAAAGAAGCTGGGCTTGGTGATTTATGCCTGTAATCTCAGGACTTTCAAGGCTAAGGCAATAGGATTGCTATGGGTTTGAGGGCAGACCGGACTAATCCTGTTATTGATAACTTATCTTAAGAAAGAGAGAGAAAGAGAAGAGAAGAGAGAGAGAGAGAGAGAGAGAGAGAGAGAGAGAGAGAGAGAGATATTGATTTTAGTTCCATGGTAAAACACTTGTCCAAAATCCAGCATTAAGAAGCTGGAGTAGGGCAAGGGTAGGCAGCTCAGTGGTAGAGCCCCTGCCTAGAATCTCCCAGTGAGGGGCTGGGGGCGTGGCTCAGTGGTAGAGTCATGACCAAGGTCCATGCCATGGTTCAATCCCTGTTAACACACACACACACACACACACACACACACACACACACACACACGCATCAGAAATGAAGGAATGCTGTCGTGCTGTCCACTGTGACTTTGGAGACTTGAGATTTTAGAGGTCTCTGTTTGGTAGCTTCCACATCAAGTCTAGATTCCCTCCCAGGTTGCCTGGAGGTGAGCATAAGTAATGAGGCTTAGCAGAGCGGAGCTCCTGCGGCCACAGCACAGCGGGGGGGGGGGGGGGGGAGAAAGACCACCACTGTGCATGTGAGTCTGTCTGTCTCTCACCTGACTCCCAGATCCTCCGGCCATGCGCACATCATTCCCTGAGTTGTTACACTGTAGAGGAAAGATTTTTTTCTCTCAGTCTCCTGCGGCTCTGCAGTCCCAGCCCCACTGTGGCAGCGCTATCATCAGCACCCCTTGGAGACAATGTTACCATGTGCAGCCAAGCCCCACCCCGACAGCTCCTCCCGCATCTCCAGTGTCCACTCACCTCAGGTCTATTTCCACCACCACTTCCGCCTCTGCTGCTGGAGGATGAGCCACTTCCCTGCAAGGAAATAATGTCCCTAAATAGTATGCAAAGGGACCGGGAGCTCTCGGCCATCTCCCCAGCCTTCAGCCTTCCCCATTTTTGGCCAACTGGTTATGAGAGGCAGTTGAACTTCAACAATAGAAGGCCAGGCCTGGTCCAGGGTTTGGAAATACGCAGTGGCTTGGGGAGTCTGAGCTGTTCACCCCCCTACACACACACACACACACACACACACACACACACACACACACACACACTATAAGAAGCTGCAACTGGGGCTGAAGAGATGCCTCAGAAGTTAAAAGCATATGCTCTTAGAGAGAACCCTAGTTCAGTTGCCAGGACTCTTGTTGGGAGGCTCAAAACTTTGTGAACTCCACCTCTAGGGGATCCACCAGTCTGACCTCGTGGGCACCTGCATGTATGACCTACGTACACATATATACCACATAAAAAAATTAAAGACGCTGCCACTAGGGGGCAGGCTGGGCTTGTTCCACTCCAGCCCTTCCTTATGAACCCTTGCTTACAAAAAAAAAAAAAAACCAGCAAAGGCGACCCTAGAGTTCTTACCCTGGAGACTGAATAGCCATCATCAAAATTAGATGTTTCTAGGTCCTGTATGGGGAGAGAGGGTCTTCTCAGACTCTTTGCATAAAGCCACATGCGATTGGCCTTTATTGATTTGGGTTTGTTTGTTTTGTTGGTGGTGATTTTTTGGTTCTCATGTAGCCCACGATAACCTTGAACTCATTATTCAAGGGCCCAAGGATGGCCCTAACCCCTGATCCTTCCTCCACCTGCAGGAGCTAGGGTTACAAGAGTGTATCACCACACTTGGCTTATGTGGTACTGGGGATGGAACACGGACTTAGTACATCCCGACAAGCACTCTCTACCACTGGGCACCAGCACCAGCCTCCTCCTTTGGCTGGCGCAATTCTCAGACCCCTAAGGAAACCCGCGTGGCCTCTGAGTTGGAACTCACTCTCTCTCTCTCTCTCTCTCTCTCTCTCTCTCTCTCTCTCTCTCTCTCTCTCTCTCTCTCTCTCTCTCTCTCTCTCGGAGCTCCTCTCTAAGGTGCCCCTCCCGGAACTCCCACTCATCACGTGGAGATCTCACGCGTGCAGTTAGTTACTAGTGTTGTCTACACCGCAGCTATCCTTAAGTCTTCACTGTGACAACCCTCCCCTATTCTCCTGGAAGCACCCCAAACAAGTGAGGGGTTTTCTTATTTACTTTGTTTAAGACATAGCTATGTAGCCCTGGCCGTCCTCATATTCATAGCAATCCTCCAGCCTCAGCTTTCCCTGTGCTGGAGATTACAATATTATCCTGTGTCCACCTGTCTTCTTCCCTCCCCTCACCCTCGGCTCTGCTCAGCAAGCAGTGAAAGTCAGGCCTGAGCCAGAGCTTTCCCACCACGGCAGTGTGCACAGGAAGGGAGTAGGCAGTGTAGGAGGAAGTCGGTGCCCCTGCCTAAGGAGCCCTGTAATTAGGGCAGGGAAAGTGGGGAATAGAGGCTGAAGGAGTCGCAGATGACCACTGTCACTGAAGCCATCCACTCTAGGGCTGTGACAGCTTTAAGGGAAACCCCAGAGCCTGTGTCCTCACCACCGGGACTGTGATCCCATCCTAAGGAAGAAACTTACACGGGACCCGTAATTGCTGTTACCGCCTCCGTTGCCGCTACTGCCGCCGCCGCCGCTGTTGCCGCTGTTACCTTGGCCACCGCCGCCGCCACTGTTGCCGCTGCCGCCGTCGCCGCTGCCGTCGCCGCCGCCGTTGCCCTGACTATTACTGCCTTGACCGCCTTGGCCACCACGACTGCCGTCACTGCTGCTTCCCTAAGGGCCAGAAGAACAGAGCAATGTCTAAGGGCAGAGCCCCGACAACTGTCTTCCTTGTCCCCTTACAGGGCCCTGCATAGCTTCACCCACCCCCACCCCCACCCCTAGAAAGCAGTGCATCCCGCCTTCCCAGAGACGAACCATAGGCTGCACTCCTCTTACCCCGGAGTTGCTGAAACTACTTTCGCGGGAGCCAGAAGGTGGGGGGTTGGTACACTGTGGATGGAAGGGGACGCCATGAGGGCCGAGATGTCAAAACTACCTCCACAGGCCAGGCCTCTCTTGCTGCCTGAGGCTTGGCTTTCTTGCCCCTTTCCAGTTCCCTCCCTCTTCCCTGGCTTGTGACCTCAACCCCCACCCCCTTTCTGCTCATTCCTGCCATTCTGTCACATGCACACTTCTGGCTTACCCCTGAGTTCTGGTTGTTGCCTCTCACTGTCCCATAGCCAGGCTGAGCCACAGCTCCCTGCAGGGAGACGCAAACTGAGTTTAGGATCCAGAGATAAGGAGGGATGGAGAGAACAGGGTTGAGGGATGGGTCTGGGTAGTGCATGACTTTACCTGGGCATTGGTTTCATAGTTGAGTGGTCCGCCATTGCCACCCTGACCCACAGAGCCACCCAGAGAGTTAGTTCCATAGTTGCCTCCTGAGGCCCAGGGTGTCCCTTGAAGACCAGGATTGCCCTGGCCTCCAACACCACCTTGAGAGCCATATATGCCATGACCTCCAGATGTCCCCTGCAAAGACAATACACCCAATATTAGTGTGACTGTCTCTGACCATAAAGGAGGGAATCAGCACTATCAGGGGGAGAAGGATGGGGGAGGGGGACCACGCAGGAGAGAGAAGTTTTGTGACACCAAAAGAAACCATCCCAGACAACCACCAAGGAACCATCTCTTCACCCTTTGATCCATCTCTCAAGGTTCTTGACCCAGCCACCCCCATCCCCTAACTGCACATCCGGCTTCCCAGCCACTCACCCAGGACCCAGAGTTGTGGACAGCATCTACCCCTCGGCGAATGACATCCTCAGCCTGTCTGCCAATCTCATTCCCAGCGTTCCCCAGAGATTGCGCTGCTTCCCCGAGCCGGTGCTCAAAAACATCGCCTCTGCTCCCCATCAATGCGTAGCCACCTTCCTCTCCGTGCCCCTGACCTAGGGCATCCTGGATTCCAGAGCTGGCTGCTTCTTTACCCCCGTGGCCCACAGCCTCTCCAATTCCATGGCTAACGGCATCTCCCATTCCATGGGCAGCACTATCCCCTGAGTCCTTCCCTCCACTGTGCAGCGGGTTAGCTGCCCCACCACCCAGACATAGGGCCAGCAGGAGACAGGCCAGAGACCCCTGTAGCTTCATCTCTGCCCAGCTCCCTCTCTCCCCTGAGGATCTCTGCAGCCCTGTCTACTTGTTCCCTTCTCTCTTCCTCTAGGCTGAGACCTCTTCCTTCCTTCCTTTCTTCCTTATTCTTCCTTCCCAAGGATCCACAGCCTTCTCTCTCTGTTCCCAGACTCCCCTGCTATCCAGAGTCGTCCTTCTTGTCACTACCCCTTATACTGTAGGTTGGGAAAAGGTAACAGGGCTGGGCTGCCTGAGATCCCTCCTCCAGTGACTCAGGGCCTATCCACAGATGGTAATGATGCTTAATTGTGAGCGAGAGCCTGTGTTGAAACAGAGAGCGCTCGCTTGCAAGCGGGGCCATCCGGAGGGAGGGGAAAGAATAAGATGAGAGGGATGCCAAAGTGTTCCAGTTGCCTAATCCCAGGAATCTGGGGCGCAGGGTGGGGACAGGAGCATCTGAGGAGATAGGTGTTGCTGTCTTCTGGAGGTGGCAGGGTGGGGGTACTTAGGAAACAGGGCTCACAAACAGGTGGGACCCCAAAGGTATAAGGAGAGCAAAGCCATAGGATGGAGGACCAGCATGCATAGGGGCACTGGAGAGAGGTGACCATTTCTGGCCCCCATCTCTCTCCTGCCATGCCTTTACCTGCAGGTGCCTGTCCTTGCCCATGTCCACAGTGCAGTTAGACATTGGGAATTCTGGGGCTGCAGTTGAGTTCTGAGATACTGGGGACGCTGGTGTTAAAGGAGTGGCATACCTCTGTTAGTGGCAAGGAAGGGTTCAGGCAGTTGTCATTGAGAGTTCAGGAGCCCTGGGTGCGGAGCAGGGGAATTGGGCGGGCCAACCACCCCCAGGGGAAGAGTAGGCGGGAAGGCCAGAGGAGGGAGAAGCTGACCCAGACACCCATCCTGTTTACCTGCATGGACGGACATGTGTGCTTGTAAGAGCTCACAGCCACTATGCTGCTGCTTCCTTACTGCCCCCAGCCTTCCCCAGGGGTCAGGGAAGCCCTGGCAAGGAAGGAGGGATCAGTACAAGATCACACACACACACACACACACACACACACACACACACACACACACACACGGTACTCATGGCCCTCACCACTGGTCACGGTTTCAATGGGGAACCCAGGCATCCTCCCCATATCTTGTCCCTGTTCGACAAGTGTGACTGCTTCTCTGTTCCCAGGAGCCTCGGGCCCTCCCACTTGGAACCGGCTGGTAACACTAGGCTTCATCACCAAGTTAGGAGGGGCCGGTTTCCATCTGCCTTTCTCAATGTCTCTCAGTCAGTCTCTCCCCACCCCAACACCCACACCCCAACTTGTAACATTTAACTCTTCTCTGCATATAAACACCATTCCTGACTGTCCCCCACTCCCACCTCCCTGCTGTTCCATTGCTGGTGTTTTAGTGATGGTATTATTATTAATCATCATCATCATCATCATCATCATCATCATCATCATCATCATCATCATTGTCATTACAGCCCCAGTTTGTCAAAGGCTTTTTATATGCCCAGGTTTCTAGCTTCCACATAGAATCATCTAACCCTAAAAGAAGACTCTTTATTGTCCCTGCTTAGAGATGTGGATACTGTGGCTCAGAGAACACAGACCGCCTGAAGCTGAACCAAGAGCCAAGTCCAGATCTGCCTCTGGCAGAGCCCAAGCTCCTGAGCCTTGTGTGTCACTTCAGAGTGTCACACCAACCCTGGCCTGTCTAGATAGAACTAACTTTGGTTTTGCTCTGTAGCGATGTAGGAAGAAGGGGTGCGGGAGGAAATCTGGGTTCCCAGGATGAGTGCCAGAGCCTCTAGTCCCTGATCCCACTCATGGGTTGAGTAGAAAAGGAACTCAGAACAATGCTCACTGACTTAAAGCTCTTTCATAGTTAACCTGGCTAGATTTCACTTCGTGGTCCTGCAGCCTGCCCTGACCCATCTCCATCGATGCTTACATCCTATACACCAGCTTACTTTAAGGCTATTATAAGAGCCCAACATGGTGGCAACACATCCCAGCACTTAGAAAGTTGAGTCAGGAGAATCACTAGTTCAAGACCAGTCCAGGCTACATAGCAAGATCCAATCTCAAATAAACAATAACAACAAAGGATGTTATAGGAAACTATTTGAGGGGTTGGCAAGATTGCTTAGCATGTAAAGGTACTTGCTACCAAGGCTAACCATCTGAATTTGATCATCTGACCTCACATGGAGGATTGAAAGTTGTCCTCTGACTTCCACACATATACCGTGATGCACAGGCACAGGACAGATAGAGACACACAGTAATAATAATAATAATAATGTAAAATATAGACAAAATATTTTATATCACTGATAAAATAGGAAACAAGGATCATCTCTCCTAGGAAGATATTACCAGAAAAACACAGAGAAAAATAAACAATAACTTTTTTTTGTAGCTGGCTGGAGTTCCTGCTGTGTGTGTGTGTGTGTGTGTGTGTGTGTGTGTGTTTTCTGTTTTTGTTTTTGTTGTCGTTATAAAGGAAAGTTAGCTAGAGAGATAACTCAGTGGTTAAAAGTGCTTGCTGCTCTTCGAGAGGACCTCAGTTCAGTTCCCAGCACCCACTTCAAGTAGCTCAAAACTGCCTTTAACTCTAGCTTCGGGGGAGGAATGGTAGGTCGTCCATTCCTCAGCAGACTTATCTTAGCAGTTTGCATGGGTTAGCGCTGGTGAACTCAGGGGATATTAGATATTAATAGATACAATAACAAAAAGATGGGGAGATGAGCAGTAGGGCTTGTGTGGAGTTGAAAGGAGTAAAGGGGTGGAAACAATCAAATTACATTGTATATTTCAGGGCCAAAGGAAACTCTGTTTCCTCAAATTCTGCTGGTTAAACAAAAGCCAGCATTCCTCAGAAACTTGCGAAGTCAGTTCCCCTCTGCCAAAGGAGCCATTTCCTTACCGCTGGCAGAAGTGACCCCAGGTTCCCTTGGCCTCTCAAGTACCTAGTTGTTCTTGCCTTCCCCAATATCTTAAACCTACCTAGCTCAAAGGCTGCCCTCCCCAGCCACTCATTTCTCCTTACAACCCTGCTATTTTGGCTATGAACTTTCTCTTTGTCCTCTCTTTTGCCCATGCACGCTTTCTCTTGATCCCACCATCTCTCCCCTCCCTACTCTGCTCCTGCAAACCATAGTCAGCTACTGTGGACTGTCTCTTCTTTTTATTTGCCTCACTGAAACTTATCAAGTGGTGGTCAGAACTGTAAAGAAAAGTACAATTGGGGAGTGGCAATAGAGATGTTAGAGCTGGTGCTTTCAGCCTTAAGGGTAATCAGGGAGAGTCCCTTCAGATCAACTGGTAGACAGACATCTACAGGAAGAAAACACACCATCACGAGGTAGAGAGTCTTCAAACAGAGGGACGGCATGCAAAGACCTGGGACAGGAGCCTGCTTTCTCTACTGAAAGACCACAGTGACTGGAGCAGGCAGGAAATGAGAGATGCTAACTTAGAAAGCAGTGGAAGACTAGGAATTAGGGGATTGCAGTGAGGACTTTGGCTTTGGGGACAGCTGCTCACAGAGCTGCTTTGGGGAGCCCTCTGGAGTGGGGAGTGCACAGAAACCAGAGGGTAGACCCCAGGGGAAAGGGGAGGCTGGTAGAGTATAGCAGGAAGATAGCCTTGGGTCAGGTCCCCTACTCCCTGTCACATCCTGTTCCTCTACAGGAACCTTCAGTATTTGCTCATGGAATTGTGATCCTTCCTTCTCTTCAGTAAAGACAGGCAGATGTGAGGCTCAGCTTCAGCAAACACAGGAAGGGCTTTAAACAGTGTACCAGGGGCCCCAGAGAAGGCATCCTGAAGGGCCCCCAGAGAAGGCACCCTGAAGGGGCCCCAGAGAAGGCACCCTGAAGGGACCCCAGAGAAGGCACCCTGAAGCAGCAGAACTTGGTGACCTGATGAGATGTTTTCTTGGTAATTGTTATTGTTCTTAATGAATTTTTTAATTTTTGTTTTGATTTATTTGTTTTAAAGCACTTAGTATAAAAAAGCATTTAGTGTGTGTGTGTGTGTGTGTGTGTAGGTATAGGTAGGCATTGTGTACGTGTGTGTATACACATGAGGAGCTCAGAGGACACTTTGGGGAGTTGTTTCTCTCCTTCCACTATGTAGGTCCTGGGGGTTGATTTAGGTCATCAGATTTGGCAACAAGAGTCTTTACCTGCTGAGCCATCTCACCGGTCCTAATTTTGCATTTTGAGACATGGTATTATAAGATAGTCCAGGCTGGCCTAGAACTCACTATGTAGAACAGGCTAGCCTCAAACTCATAATTTTTCTTCTTCCTTAGCTCTATAATCCCTACAGCCATGGTACTAGACAGGAGCCACCACACCCTGGCTTATACTTGGGTGGTATACACACAAGTGTGCGTGTGCACTCGTGTACACACAGGCACACACACACCTCCCTGATTGCTGCAGGTCACAGGAAGGCAAACCGCCCGTCAGGTAGCCGTGACTAGCAGGAAAGGGCTCCCATCTACTAGCTGGGTGGCCTTAGGCAACTCTCTCCCTCTTCTCCATCATCCCAGGGGGAATAATGATGGTACCTGCCTCCAGTACTTGTGAAGACATAATAAATCATATTTATAAAGTGCTTAGCCCAGACCCAGGCAGGACCCATAAAAGGTGGCAGTGAACAGTGAGGTCCCACCCAAATTCCTCACCTGTTCTTAGGCCTATGCAGAAACTGGCCCTTCTGCTGCTTCCTGGCCTGGATCCACCCTTCCCAGCAGAGTGTTTCTTGCTTACTCTCATTCCATGACCTGACCCCGGTTAGCTCATGTGTCAGACATTTGGGTCTGGCCTCGACCTCACCACTGACGACGGGGTGGGGGTAGGGGGGTGGTGAGTGTCATACAAGCAACATTTGTGATATAGTTACAAATTGCCACAGGCACAAGATCGAATGTCAGGAGAGAGAATGGCAACTGGGGGGGGAGGGGGAGCGTGGTCAAGGCAGCTGTGACCTGAAGGATAAGTCAGAAACTAGAAACAGCATAGGAACACTGGAAGACTGAGGACGTCCCAGCAGAGGGCAGCAAATCAAGCTCTCTCCCAGGCAAGAGGGGCTTGGGAGTTGGTACCCTCAGGGCTACTCTGCAGGTGAGAGAAATAGCCAATGCAAGAGAGAGGGGAGGAGGGGGGGAGACTGTCAAGATGGTTCAGTGTGAATAGGGGAATAACTGCCAAGCTTGAGTTCAATCCCAGGCTCCCAAGTGGTAGAGGGAACCATCTCCTGCAAAGTTGTCCTCTGCCGCCTCTCATACCCAGATCATGGCAGCAGTGGATACATGCATGCATTCTCTCTCTCTCTCTCTCTCTCACACACACACACACACAAATACATAAATGCATAGATATATAAATAAATGTAATTTTTTAAAATGGCCATTGCAAGCTTTTACTTGGTAAAAGAACACTGCCTTTGGAAAGCAGGAGCCATAGGACATCTCCCAGAAGGGACTGGTTCATCACCATGAGTCCAGCACAGAGCTGGTCATCAAGTGTCTGGCATGCTCCTGCTTACCACAGATATCTGTGGTATATTTTGAAATGAACTAAAAGAAATATATAGTTGATGGCACATGCCTGCAATTCCAGTGACCAGGACGGAGAGGCAGGATGATCAGACTTTCTGTTGTTGTGGTTACCATGATCTATGTTGATTGGAGATGAGGTTAGACTATATGGCTGGCACCAATGGCCTTGGGCTTGCCCTGATCATTCTGTCCCTGCCTCCTGAGCACTGGGATAGGCATGATAGGTATGTACCATTATACCTGGCAAGAACTGAGGGTTTAAGGCAATGTGGCCTAAATGGAGAGAGCCTATTAGAAGAACGAGGGGAGAGAGGAGGAAGAGGAGGAGGAAGAGGAGGAGGAGGAAGAGGAGGAGAAGGAGAAGAAGCAGTAGCTAAGCTACTTAAGTACCCAAGAGGCAGAGACAGGCAGATCTCTGTGAGTTCCGGGCCAGCCTGGTCTACAGAGTGAGTTTCAGGACAGGAAGGATTACACAGAGAAACCCTGTCTCAAAAACCAAAGTAATAAAATGTACTGGCTGGTTTTGTGTGTCAACTTGACGCAGACTGGAGTTATCTTCAGTTGAAGAAATGCTTCCATGAGATCCAGCTGTAAGGCATTTTCTCAATTAGTGATCAAGAGGGGAGGGCCCCTTGTGGGTAGTGCCACCCTTGGGCTGATATTCTTGGGTTCTCTAAGAGAGCAGGCTGAGCAAGCCAGGGGAAGCAAGCCAGTAAGAAACATCTCTCCATGGCCTCTGTATCAGCTCCTGCTTCCTGACCTGCTTGAGTTCCAGTCCTGACTTCCTTTAGTGATGAACAGCAATGTGGAAGTGTAAGCTGAATAAACCCTTTCCTCCCCAACTTGCTTCTTGGTCATGACGTTTGTGCAGGAACAGAAACCCTGACTAAGACATAAAATAATAATGATAAGTAAGATAGCTTGTCACCCAAAGGAGACTGGTCCAAGCCTGGTAGCCTGACTTTGATTCTGAGGCCCACACAGTGGAATGAGAACAGACACCCATAAGCTCTCCTCTGACACGAGTACTATGTAGCATGCACAGGCACACACACACATACACACACACACACATACACACACACACACACACACACACAAATAAATAAGTACATGTTTTCAGTTTTGTTTCGTGAAGGTTGTTCTGGGGCTAGATGGTTGGGTGTGTGCTAAAGCAAGTTTAATGAGGTGATCTGAGAGGTGAAGTCACCACTGCTGTAAAATCTTTTTCATCCTCTTGTCTGAAACGTCTTCAAAATCTTTCAGATGTTATAAATGATAATACTCTAAAAAAAAAAATTAAGATAGTGTCTTCCTGGCTGGCCTGGAAACTCACTCTGTAGACCAGGCTGGCCTCAAACTTGCAAGAGATCTGCCTGCCTCTGCCTCCAGGGTACTGAGATTAAAGGTTTACTCTACCTCTAAAATCAGAGGGGAAAGGGGCAGTAGCTGTCTGGGATACTGCCTCTATTGTGCAAATGCAGGCTTCTCTGTGTGCTAAGGCGTTGTTTTGTCCTTAAGAGAGTGTCTTCTGCTGGCTCAGCTCTCTGTAACTAAGTTATAGCCCAGGCTTTTCAAGGCCTTAAGGTCTGCCCAAGCAAAGCCAAATTCCCTAGTGCAAACATCTGAGCATAACCTAGTCTCAGCATCCGTCCAGTGGGTGAAGCTGAAGAACTGGAAACAGACTGCCACCTTTGCCTGTACACCAGAGAAGGCAGTCCTACAGGCAGCTTCCCCTGGACTCTGCTGCTGTGGTTGGGACTTGGGAACAGCAGTGAGACCATGGGCAGTGTGAGGCAGCATCCTGTGAGGAGTTGAGTAGTGCTCAGGTGCAGGCCTATTGCTTCTGGTGAAAAGTCCCCAGTGCGCCCTCACCCTGAGGAATCCTCCTGCACCCAACACAGGTAATACAGGCCTTTGTGCTTCATTGTGAGACAAATGGGTTCGAGGCTTTGGGCAGTCCCCATGGTTGGCACATGCTAGCTGCCTTTGTCATCCCTCTGTGCCTGAGTGGTTCAGGGATCTGAAGCCTTCTGAGTCGCTCTCCCACCCGTCAGAGACTCCACTGTTTTCCAATAGCACAAGCCTCCCTCCATGAGAGTCCTTAGTACCTGGGGATAATGACAGAATTTCTACCTAACTGGATGGTTGGAGGATTCGGTGAGATCATGCCTGGAAAGAGCCCAGTCTGTCTCCATTGCACAATGGACACAGGCTGCCATTGTTTCCAGCCTGGCTACCACACACACCCCAGTGGTTGCTTCCCTTCCTAGCTGCCTCTCCCAGCTGAGCGCAAACACTCCACATCAGCCAAGGGTGGCTTGCTTCTGGGAACTGCCCTCTTCAAGCTAATCATTCTGAAGTCTCCAGCTCTTTCCATCCTGGATGGCAAGTTCCTTGATCCTTCCATCAAGCGATGAGAGAAAGGACAAGCCAGCTCTGCCTAGCCCTCTCTAAGAAGCACAGTCGACCACGGTAAAAAGGGAGAGCGTGTTCAAGTTTATTCACAAAGCTCAGAGCAGCCCCTCAAGGGCACCCAGGAAGCTCTCCCCAAGCCCCAACTCCTCTGGGTCATTTCAGCTGGTATGACAACAGGAACGTTCTTTTGCCTGGGCATCAGTTTAGGGCATGATGGCGGCGATACTCTGAAAGAGAGAGGAGAGGCATTAAATACAGGTACATGGCCACAGGGGCTGAGATCTGGGCTCCTATTTCACCTTTGAGAAATGATAGAGAAACCAGATGTTTACCTTGGAACAATGGGGAACCAGCTCCCTCGGGGAGACCAGCTAGGGGGTGGGTATTCTACAGAAAAAGCCCTTTGTGTTTCAACTCAGAGAACCTTCTGCTACTCTAAGTTGGAGCTGTGATGAACCCTGGATCCTGGGCTTTAAATCCAGGAAGCAGTTAATAGCAGTTGCTGTTTGTTCAATCATGAAGACCCAAATTTGGATCCCAGCACCCACATCATGCAGCTCACAAACACCTGTAACTCTAGCTGCAAGGGATCCAAAACATAGTGTATACATACACATATGATTTCAAATGTTAAAAAAAAAGACAAAGACAAAGCTGGAGTAAGGACCAGACTTCCACAGGGACTTACGCTCTCAGCCTGGCAGGGAACTACCTGCCAAATAAATTACCACTACTTAGCTCACCCATGCAAATCATTAGGGCAGGGGAGCAGAGACATTCACAGGAAGGGCAGTAAGAAGGGGAGGCAGCTAGCCACTGAGAATGGGAGGAGAGATGGTGAGGAGCTCAGATGAGCGTGTGAGGGACTGTTTCAGCATCCCCACCCTCCTTGGCTCCCAGATGCTCCAGTGCCCTGGAGGTGATTTCTGTCAGCTGATGTTTGTTAGTTGGGACTGGAAAGTACCCAAAAGCTGCAAGTGAGTGATGAAAGGCCAGAGTAGAGCTGGGAGAACTGGTTGGATGATCTCTACAGAAACTGAGTCTATCCAACAGGATGCTGACTGCAAGAAGGCTATGGGAAGGGAATTCAAGGGGACTGGGGCTCATGCAGCACTCACCCTCCACAGAGCTGGGAAGTTGATAAATGGCTTGTTGACCGAGGCCTGGAATTCAAGGACAAAGCAAGTCACTGACCTTCACCCAACCACTATCCTTGAGAGAACCTCAAGTAGGCTCTACTTCCCTCTCCCAGCTCCAAACCCATGTTACACCCAGAGACTCACCCCAGATACTACTGTAGTGGTTGCGGCCCCTCCGTGATGGCCTCCGTACCCGCCTTGACCTTGGTGAGACCCCTGTTGACAAACCCAGATCATCACTACCACCCCTTGACCCATGAGGGTCTCCATCATTCCTTTTCATCAGGAACCTGCCCCTTCTAATATGACTGGGTCTGGAGTGGGAGCCTAGCTGATCCTCAGGACTCCTCAGGCTACTAAGCCAATTAAGAGAGGTGGACGGAACTCCAGGAAAGATGTCTGCCTCTTGTGGACTCGCCTCACCCAAACTCTCTTTAAATTCAGCATTCAGGAAATGTTTCCATCTTGCAGAAGAAGGACTCAAAGGACCCACACAAATACCAGAACCATCATTCACCCTCAGCCCTGATTTTTTAATTGCTTTGCTACAATGTAGCCTCGAGCCTAACTCAGCTCATTCTTGCTCTTGAGCCCAGAACATCACTCAGCATGGGCCACACCCACCCCATGGCACCCCACCCTCAAAGGCTCTTGACCCTCCTCCAGAGTCCCTTGGGTATCTCACTCAGGGTCCTATTCTCCACTCAGGACTCTCTTTAGTCCCCTCCTCCCCACCCAGCCCTCCATGGCTCCTTCCAGGCAGCAGATATGGCTCTGGGCCCATCCTCAGGGTCCAGCTTTCTGATCGCATCAACTCTTCGATCAGAGTATGAAGAACTGGGAACTGGGCCGCGCAGGAGTCAGCCTGCTACTGGATGGACCCCAGGTACTTTCTTGGTGCCTGCTCTGTTGCAGCTTACCTGGTCTCCAGCATCTGTTCTCTCTACAAATATGGGCATGAGAATCCTCCAGAAGTTCACCCGCCCACCCAGTCAGAAAGGCAAAGGAAGAAAGAAAACTCCCGACCTGTACCTCACTCACTGAGCACTCTCCATTGACCTCGGCGAGTCCCCCTGGCCTCTCTGAGCCTTAGTTTCCCTATCTAAATGTTAGAGTCAGCACCCTCATCTTGACCACCTCAGAGGCTTGTTACAAGGACAAAACACAGGAGAGCCTGTCACCAAAGCTCCTCCCCAACTCTGGGTTTTCTCAGCCACTATCTGTTTGTACAGTGCCTGGGATCAGAACTACGTCCTAGTTCCAGGAGAGAGAACAGGTTAGGCTCCCTGATAGCAGGACAAGGTCCCTTTCACCTTGTCTCAGGGGAAGCTTTGCAGACAAGATGGTCTAAACCAGCTGGCCACCAGCTCTGTAGTAATGGAGGTGGAGAAGGAAGGAAGGGAACCCAGTGTTATGGCTTCCCAAAGGTTTAGCCTCTTCCCTCCCACAGCCCCCTTCTCCCCAGTTTCCCCACCTCTGTTCACCTACATTCAGCAGCTGGCTGGCCTCCTTGCTGGTTTGGTTGACCCCATTATGAACATCTTGCTGCAACCTGTTCATTTCCTTCCCGGCCTGGCCAGCAGCATGTTGGACACCTTGACCAAGCTTCTCCGTTTCCTTTCCGGCCTGGCCAGCAGCATAGTTGACCCCTTGGCCAACTTTCTGTGCCTCCTTCCCGGCCTGGTTGACCCCAGTTTGGACCCCGTGAGCCACTTTGTCTGCTTCCCTTTGAGCCTGGTTGACCCCAGTTTGGACCCCTTGGGCCACTTTGTCTGCTTCCCTTTGAGCCTGGTTGACCCCAGTTTGGACCCCATGGGCCACTTTGTCTGCTTCCCTTTGAGCCTGGTTGACCCCAGTTTGGACCCCGTGAGCCACTTTGTCTGCTTCCCTTTGAGCCTGGTTGACCCCAGTTTGGACCCCATGGGCCACTTTGTCTGCTTCCCTTTGAGCCTGGTTGACCCCAGTTTGGACCCCATGGGCCACTTTGTCTGCTTCCCTTTGAGCCTGGTTGAGTCCAGTTTGGACCCCTTGGGCCACTTTGTCTGCTTCCCTTTGAGCCTGGTTGACCCCAGTTTGGACCCCATGGGCCATTTTGTCTGCTTCCCTTTGAGCCTGGTTGAGTCCAGTTTGGACCCCGTGAGCCACTTGGTCTGCTTCCCTTTGAGCCTGGTTGACCCCAGTTTGGACCCCATGGGCCACTTTGTCTGTTTCCTTCTCAGCCTGTTCAATGGTATGGTGGACACCCTGGCCAGACCGCTCCATCTCCTCCCCAGCCTGGTTGACCCCAGGATGCATTACTTTGTCCCCTTCTTGCCAAGTCTGTCCTGCAGAATAATAGCCATGCCCATGAGCGTGACCAAACTGCTGTGCCTCCATTGCAGCATGGCCAAGTCCCTGATTAGCCCCTTGTATCAGTTTGCCTCCCTCTCTCCCACCCTGACCAAAAGCGTGGTGGGCCCCCTGGCCAAACTTCTCTGCCGCACTCCCACCCTGACCAAAAGCATGGTGGGCCCCCTGACCAAACTTCTCTGCCGCACTCCCACCCTGACCAAAAGCATGGTGGGCCCCCTGACCAAACTTCTCTGCCGCACTCCCACCCTGACCAAAAGCGTGGTGGGCCCCCTGGCCAAACTTCTCTGCCGCACTCCCACCCTGACCAAAAGCGTGGTGGGCCCCCTGACCAAACTTTTCTGCCGCACTCCCACCCTGACCAAAAGCGTGGTGGGCCCCCTGACCAAACTTCTCTGCCGCACTCCCACCCTGACCAAAAGCATGGTGGGCCCCCTGGCCAAACTTCTCTGCCGCACTCCCACCCTGACCAAAAGCATGGTGGGCCCCCTGGCCAAACTTCTCTGCCGCACTCCCACCCTGACCAAAAGCATGGTGGGCCCCCTGGCCAAACTTCTCTATCTCTTTTTCACCCTGACCAAAAGCGTGGTGGGCCCCCTGGCCAAACTTCTCTGCCGCACTCCCACCCTGACCAAAAGCATGGTGGGCCCCCTGGCCAAACTTCTCTATCTCTTTCTCACCCTGACCAAAAGCGTGGTGGACCCCCTGGCCAAACTTCTCTATCTCTTTCTCACCCTGACCAAAAGCGTGGTGGACCCCCTGGCCAAACTTCTCTATCTCTTTCTCACCCTGACCAAAAGCATGGTGGGCCCCCTGGCCAAACTTCTCTGCCTCACTGCCCCTCTGGCCAAAAGCATGGTGGGCCCCCTGGCCAAACTTCTCTGCCTCACTGCCCCTCTGGCCAAAAGCATGGTGGGCCCCCTGGCCAAACTTCTCTGCCTCACTGCCCCCCTGGCTGACCCCATGGTGCGCCCCCTGATGGATGATTTTGTTTGTCTCCTTCCCAACCTGTCCAGCGGCGTGGTTGACCCCATGGATAAACTTCTCTGTTTCCTTTCCTGTGTGTTCGACGCCACTGTTGATGCCGTGGGCTACTTTGTCCAAGCCATGTTCCATGTTCTTGCCGGCCTGACTGCCCATGTTGCTAAGTCCATCGAAAATTTTTTCCACTTCCCTTCCGGCTTGAGTGATTCCATTATTGATGCCTTCGAGGGCCTTGCCCACCTCTCTCTCGGCATTGCTCAGCCCTCGGCTGAACCCTTCTATGACCTTCTCGATGGGATCGTCACGGGCTGCCCGAGTCGGCAGAGCCCCCAGGAGCACTAAGAGGCAGCAGGAGCTGAGTACCTTGGCAAGACGCATGTTGGCGGGGAGCGGGGAGGATGCGGAGAGGAGCCGGGAGCGAGGCCGCTATTTATCCTTCAGTTCCCTCCCTCTCCACACCCCCCATGACTCAATCGCTCCTGTGAGGATCTGACTCCAGTCCAGTCAGGGGGGTGTTTCCCAGAGACATGTGGGATTGAGCAATGAAGAGGAGGAGGAGGAGGAAGACAGGATGAGTCACGGACAAGATCCTTGCCTCTCTGCTCTTTAACCTGCTCAGGCCCTCCACCCCAATAGGGTTGTGCCCTGCCCAGCCCCTCCTGTTCTCCTCTCTCCTCCCTGCTTCAGGCACCCTCCATCCCTGACCACCCTGTCCGTCCTCGTAGAGGACTTGCTGTACAGGATGACTCTGGAAGAGTAGAAAGCAGACAGGAAGAAGAGAACCCCCAGGGAGCTGAGGGAGTTGCCTGGTTTTGTTCTTGGGAGTCCCCTGACCGAGCTCCTCAGCATCCCCCGCCCCCTGGCGCCCCCATGGCCGCCTGGCAACTTTGCATGTGCCTGGAAGCTAGAGTGTGACCCAGCGGCCTCCACTCGGTCCACACCTGGCTCAAATGTCCAGCGTGTCAGAAAGCCCTTCCCGGCCATCCCCCAGGCACAGTGTGGTATGACAGGTATGACAATTGTGTTCTGGGACGTCACCCTTCTGTTTCTATAGACCTAATTGCAATCTGAAATTGTTTTTAATTTTTAACAGTGTGTCTCACCTTCTAGATTGTTCACTTCTAGCAATCAGGCCCTTTGTACTGGATACTGCTATGGCCCCAGTTTACAGGACATTAACTGAGGCCCAGTAAGTATATTCATAGATGGAGCTCATGGATGGGTTAGAAGTCAAGGGAGGAAGAGTCCAAGCCTGAACCCATCTCACAGGGTGCTGGAGAGAAGGGGTACCTGGGTCCCCAAAGCTACATGGGGTCTTTTGGGATGGACCTCAAATTTTAGAACCAGGATCACATGCTCATGACAGAATCCAGGCCTCTCTCCTCCCAATCCCTGGCAAGGGCTGGAGGCTGATTGCCATGAGCCGGGAAAGGGCACAGCTATACCTGAAAAGCCAGTTGAGGCAGCCCTAGGGAGAGGCTTGGAGAGCTGGAGGAGCAGAAGCTGCCTCAAACACGTGGGCTGGGGGCCAGGCCCTTTTCCTTCCTCTCTTCCTCCCCTGGGGCCTCCAGCGCCCTGACCTGAAGTCCCAAGCACTGTACTGTTGGCTCAGAGTATGGGGGAAGCGCATGCAAGCCAGGCCTGGGGCTGAAGTCTGGCATCAGAAGGAAGGTCGGGTAATGGATCTGCCCCAGTATGTCTACCTGGGGATGGTCTAGAGGGAAGCAAGCAAGAGCCAGTGGGTGGGGAACAGTTGGGTGCCGGCTGTGTGTGTGTGTGTGTGTGTGTGTGTGTGTGTGTGTGTATGTGGTGTAGATATTTAGGTTTTTATGCCAACAGTGAGAATGAGTGAGGAGGGTGCAATGGGATATTCAGGCATAGAAGAATGTGGGTGTGCACCAGCGGAGGAGGTAGTTATCTGTGTGGGTGCCCAGGTGTGGCTGAGAACTAGCACGTGTTGTCAGCTTCAAACCAGAGCAGGAGGTGGCCCCCTCGAAGAAGCAACAGTCACACCCAGAACCAAACATTCCAGGCCCAGGGACCCAGGAGTGTGTGCCTTCCCAGCTCTGGCAGCTTACAACAGAGGTGGCTTAATTGGACCACTCGGCAAAGTGAATCTGTTTCCCAGGGTCACACTCCAATGACAAAGGCAGATCTTGGTCATATCACTCCAGCCTTGAGCATCCCATAATGATGGAGAGTCAGAGGCCAGGCAGAGAAGGGAGCCAGGGGCATGGAGGTGGGGGTGTCAGAATCCCGGTCCACCCCAAGATAGACAGGTTCGGCTTACCCTTTTAAAAAGGTATCCTATCTTTTCTGTTTTGTTACGATAGGGTCTCTGGTAGCCTAGAATGGCCTGGAACTCACTATGTACCTGAGGCTGGCCTTGAACTCTTGATCCTCTGGGACTGCAGCAGGCATGCACCATCACTCTGTATTTTCTTCTCCATCCTTCTCTCCTTCCTCTGGCCCCTCTTCTCAGCTTTCTGTCGCCATTTGCCAATGGATTCGTGACTTCTCTCATCTTTCTCCTTAACCAAAAAGTCGGTGGAAGAAGCTCAGACTCAAGGATATCACGCTTCATGCCACAGTGCCCCAAAGAAGTAGTATATGTTCGCACAGGGTGTTTGCCCATCCAAGAGTGTCACAGCGAGAGCCTTACCCAGAACCCCCTCGACAGAGGAACTGCCCACAGCTTCCCAGCTCAGACTAGGATCTACCAGTTAGAAAAGCAGCTACACTGCCAAAGCATGCTTCTGTTCCCTGGTATCTGGCAGATCTGCCCATAAAACTGATCTAAACCAGACGTTGGGAGAAGAGCTGGTGCTCCTGTTTCCTCTCTTGCTATTAATCATATTTTGGGGGAGTTATTGGTCCTCTTTTTTTTATTGTTTAGGCTAGAGTCTCACACAAGCCCAGGACGACCTCAAACTCACAGCAATCTACCTGCCTCAGCACCCCAAGTACTAGGCTTACAGGCATGAACCACCATGCCCACCTCTGGGTGGGGGGTGTTTTGATATGTTTCTGACCTTGGTTTTATGAGACAGGATCTCTACATGTAGTTCAGGCGAGCACCGAACTCTTCATCTGCTTGCCTTACCCTCATAGGGGCTGAGTTGACACATGTGCACCACCATACAAAAGAAAGCTTTGCCCAATAGCATCTCGATGGCCCACCCCATACACACCACTCTCTCACACGTGCTAGGCTATATATATATATCCTAGACTTTTTTTTTCACATTCTTTTCATTTTTATTTTTGAGACAGGGTTTTACTTTGGAGCTCTGGCTACCCTGGAACTCACTATGTAGACCAGGTTGGCCTCAAACTCCTGGGATCTGCTTGCCTCTGCCTCCCAAGTGCTAAGGGTAAAGACGTGTGCCAGAAAACCCAGACCTTTTTAAATGTTTTTTATTTTGGGACTAAGGTGACCAGGCTGGGCTTGAACTCACTCTGTAGCCCAGACAGGCAGTGATCTATGATCCTCCTACATTAGCCTCCAAGTATCTGCAATTATAGATCCATGCCTGTCTCTTCCAATTTATTTTTAGTTTAGTTCTCCAATGCCTTGCCAACCCCTGTCCCATGGCCAGTTCTTGCAGGATATGGTTCTGGCTTCGGTTTTATGAAACAGGATCTCTAGATGGAGCCCATGGGAAGCTTCCATGGGGACTTGGGGAAGGAAGAGGTTATGTCATTGTATGAGTTTTGGGCTTCCACCCTTCTCTCTAGGATGGTGACTCCTATCCATAGCAAAGCCTCACACCCCTTTGGTCACAGCTGCGTGTCAACCGGCCCTGCAGGTGAAGGCACATGTTAATGAGTCACAGATGCTCATGAGAGCCCTGGGGCTGGAGGGGACATTTTTCACTTGCTTTTTTTTCTAGACACTTCTTGAAAGCCTGCTTTGTAAGGTTGGCATGGTGATGTGCAACCGTAATCCCAGCATCTAGGATATTGAGGCTGGAGGATCATAGCAACTTAGAGGCCAACCTCAGTTACATAGTGTGATCTTGTCTCAAGAAATGAAGAAGAATGGGCCTGAAGAGACTCGGTGGGTAGGACTGTGGACTATTCCTGCAGAGGACCTAAGTTTAGTTCCCAGAATCCACATGGGTCCATCTGTAACTCCAGTTCCAGGGGTCTCAGCACTCTCGTCTGGCTTCCAAAGACACCCGGAATTGCACATGGCACACAGACATGCAGGCAGGCAAAACACTTGGACACATAAAATAAGTATTGTTTTAAAAGAAAGAGAAGGCCCAGCTGGTGGCAGATGCTGTCCCGAGACATAGCTGTGGATACAGTACACTCCAGGACACACCGTCGGTGAGGGTGACGTGCAACAGGACATCGGGAGGTGCTAACCGCAGGAAAACTCCAAGCGAAAGAACAGACTACTGGGGGGAGAGATGGCTTAGAGGCTGCTTCAAGACGGGATGAGAGAGTACACAAGAGCTGACAAGTTGGCTCAGCAGGTAACAGGGTGATCGTGCGAAGTCTGGGGAACTGAGGTCAGTCCTGGACTCATGGGACGGAAGGAGAGAACCAACTCCCACAAGGTGCACAAGGTGTTCTCTGGCCTCCACACAGAGATGTGGAGGGGAGAATGAATAAAATTAAAATAACCTCAGAGGGTGTCTCAGTGGAAGAAAACTTGCCTAGCATGCCCAAGGCCCTGGGTTCAATTTCTAGCAAAGAAGAGAAAATAAAGTAAAAAAATTGAAGGGGTGGGGGGATCAGATGTGTTTGTCACACATGCACAGACACACCTGACTTACCTGTGCTTTCTAGATGCTGCAGGGATGGGTGTGTTTGTTCTTGATAATTTTATTTTTTATTTTATGTGTATGGCTATTTTGCCTGAATGTATGTCTGTGTGTACCTGGGGCCTGTGGAGGCCGGAATGGGGCATCAGATGCCCTGGGACCAGAGTTACAGAAGATTGTGAGCTGCTATGTGGGTGCTGGGAATTGAACCCAGGTCCTCTGAAAGAGCATTAAACAGTCTTAACCACTGAGTCATCTCTCCAGTCCCTTGTTTGTCTGTTTGGATACAGGGTCTCACTGTGTAGTCCAGGTTAGCCTATGTAATTCAGGCTGGCCCCAAATTGGCCCCCTGCATCTGTCCCCCAGGTACTTACCTACTTTACCTTTTATTTTTTTTTAAATAAATTGAACATCTGTGCTAACCCAGTGTCCACACATGCTCCAACTCCATTTCTTCAACAGCATAGATGGCCGGGAGCAGTTGTTAGCAGTCATGTGGTTTAAGGTATGTGTGGGCAGGAGTGGGGTTCTATGGCCGAGCACATGATTAGCCTATGTGAAAACCTGGATTCAATCTCCAGGATCCTCCTACACTCAGCCAATAGTAAGACCCAAGGCAAGTGCATCAGATAGGTTACACGTTTAATATAACAGAATTTTTATTAGGCATGATAGCTAAGTGCTCTGTGACTCAACCTCAAGCCAAAACTTAAAAAAAAAATAGTACTGTTATTTTTAATCTATTTTATTTATAAATGTATTATTTATTTGTGAGTGCAAGTATGCACAGCATAGAACTGGAAAGGCGGAGCATGTCCAAACCCTGGAAATCTCAAAATGTGAGATTAGAATCTCATCCTGAGATGAGCAGGAGTGGGATAACTCCCTCCCTGTTTCCGGTCCTGCCTCAGAATTAACCCGAAAGCCTGAGACCTCCCACCAGGCAGTCACAGGTAGTCAGTCACATAGCACAGCACCTGGAATTCATGACCATGCAAAGGAGGTATCTCAGTAGCCTCAGCCTTTAACCAATGACCTTTTCCTCTCCCTGGATATTCCCACACCCTTCTCCAAAACTATATATATATAAAACCCTTGGTTCACCCAAATAAACTGTATGCGTTCAAGGCCACCCCAAATAAAGAAATATGAACAAGCTAAGATTATCTCAGAGAGCCGCTTCATTAAAGATAGTTAGAGAAGGCCTTTGCTTAAAAGAGTCATAGCACTAAGATACTTGAAGCCCCCACGCCTGACCCTGAGGAAGACAGTAGAAGACACAGAACCACAGTATTCAGCCCTGACCCTGCTTCACCCCTCCCGCCCTGGTGGGCAGGGGCGTCTGATGCCCTGGAGGGAAAAGAGAGACTACAGACCCCACCCACTCCAGACATCAGAGTCCAGACACCCCCAAGAGGAGAGACAGAATCTGGGACCACACAGGTACTTCTGGAGGCCAGACGAAGGGGTCAGCAATCCTGAAGCTGGAGTTACATGGGGCTGTGATGCACCCCCCAGCAGTACTGGGATCTGAACTAGTGTTATCTCCTGGAGCAGCAAAGGCCCTCAGCCACTGAGTCAGAACCTTCAGGCAGAATCAGAACACTCTGGGGGAGAGGGGACCTGCAGTTTATCTGGCCGAAATACTTGCATCATTTCTGTGGCCTAAAACGGAAGCCATAATATTGGGAAAGCATTTTTTATTTGAAACCTTAAATAACTAAAGAATATTTAAGAGTTGCAAATTATAAAGTGTAAAATGAAAACTAGTGAAAATTTACTTTCCATAATAAAAAATGTGCAAGGCAAATGTGTTTGACTTATGAACTGAGTAAGTTCTAAGTGAAACACAGGGTTGAAGACAGTCCAGCTGGTTAGTCCATGCTTGCCAAGCTCTGGATTCAGTCCCCAAGGCCCACAGAATAAATGGAAGGAAGGAGCTTCCTCCTCTGACCACCACATGTGTGACCACACACACACACACACACGATTAATGTAATTTAGAATTTTAAAAATGTGTCACACGTGAAGTCAGTGGGACATACATGTAAAAATAAGAAGACAAAGGTCCACCCTTGTGGAGTTTGTAGGGATTCTGGTGGAGGCTGAATCTCTTCTCTTGCTTCTGCAGTGTTCTATACTCCAGGCTAGCTGGCCCACAAGCCTTTTTAGGACTACAGATGAATGTGCGTGTGTGTGTGTGTGTGTGTGTGTGTGTGTGTGTGTGTGTGTGTGTACTAATTCTATTTTTTATTTTTGTTGCTTTTTTGTTATTTTCTATGTTTACATAATACTTTTATTGTCTTAATTTTTTTGGAGAATTCCCCATATGCATAAAATGTTTTGCTCATGTCCATCCCTACCTGACCTCCCACCCTCTACCAATTTCATGAAAAATTGTATAAAGTTTTTATCTTACATGTGAGTAGTTTTGTCTGTACCAGTGTGTAACACATGGATGCAGTGCATAAAAAAGCCAGAAGAGGGCAGTAGATTCCCTGGAGCTGTAGTTATAGATGGTTGAAAACCACAATGTGGGTACTAGGAGCTGAACCCCAGTCAGTTGTGAGAACAGCAAGTGCTCTTAACAGCTGGCCTTTGCTCCAGCCCAGCGGACTCTGCTATGTATTTATTTTTAAGCCCACTGTGATTTGTACTGCTAATAAGATTCATAGAAGTGGGGGTCACCCAGTAGAGTCTTTACAATCCTAAACAAAAACCAACTCTTGCTTTCCCGGGAGCCGTCAACTGTCTATAGCACCCAAGCCCCTCCCCCACCCATGAGAATGTTGACAGCCTTGATCTTGGCTGGGAACCAGGCCTGTTGTGAGCTCTGCAGTGCAGCTGTCATGTTCAGGGGATGCATTTTTGTGCCTGTCCTACCAGACCTGTGGATCTTACAATATCTACTTCCTCTCCTCCACCTTGGTGAGAAGAGCCACTATTAAATCTGGAACAACCAGGCAGTCAAGGGGAGACCTGTGAGGGGATTTCTAGACATTTCCATACACAGGGGAGAGCAAGGGGAACTCCTCGGAAATTCAGAAACAAGATGGAGCAGGTGGACCAGGAGAGGGAGGAAGAGAGACAGCAGCCACGAGCTTCTGCAGGAACCTAGTGGGTTCCACTCTAGATACCAGAGGGTGGCCTTGAAGTCCTATGTAGGACTCTCTAAGGACTCTAAGGGAGGGGGAGGGCTAGGACTCTACTCTGCACACCACTCCCTCTGTGATGTCACTGGGCAACGTGACATCATCAGAAGCTCAGGAGCCACAGGGACCTTGGGAGCTTCACACCTCAGTAACACCACGGAGGGGCCCAAGGCAGCCAGGCCATGAGATCTTAGGCCATGTCAAGACGTGACGTGATCCTTACCAATGTTACTGTCGTCCAGCTACGGCGGGACCCATGCCCATGCCCATGTCCATGCCCATGTCCATGCCCGGGTAAGGAGAGCCTTTGGGGGTAGCCCTGGGAAGAGAAGGAGTGTGTGGTCTTGGAGTATCTACACCCTCATCCAGGTGCTCAGAGTCCTGAGACCCTCCCCCACCAGAATGCTCTGTACCAAGTACCCCTGAAAGCACAGGCCAGGGTGGGCCCTTCAAGCCTCTATCCTCAGGAATCCTTCCCTTCCCCACTCCCACAGCCCATCCTTCCTCTCCCTAGAGCTTCTGGTTGGGATGGGGTTGGGGGTTGGGAGCTATGCCCCCAGGACTGCCTGAGCTTTGGGTTCTAACAATGAAGAGGGGAGAAGCAGAGGCCAGGAAGAGGCAGGGAGGCTGGAGAGGGAGGGGTACCCAGGAGCATTTGTGACAGGCCTAGGTGGGTGTGCTCCCCACATTTCATTGATGTCCCTGGTGGCCAGGGACAAAGGGGCTGGTAGGCTTGGTCCTCCCTGGGCTGCAGGGGGCAAGGGTGCTTGCGGCCCTCCAGGGCGGGGCTGCTCCCTTTACAGGCAAGGGAGGCATGTGTTCACTGAGCCTCACAGCCACCAGGTGAGGCCTGGGTGTTCACTGTCCCCATTCTATGGAGGCCAGCAGAGGTCAAGAGAGGGCAGGCCACTTCCCAGGCTCCCAACCAAGGGAGAAATGGTGGAGCTGGGATTCTCCCGGGGCCTCAGTCTCTGTAACCTGCTGCCAGCTGCTGGGCAAACCCAGCCAGAGGCTGTTTCAGGTGCTGAAGCCAGGAGAAGCCAGGGCTTCTGGGAGGTGACCCCCAATTCTCTCTGGTGTTCTCACTTCCCACAAGTGGGTGAGCCTGTAAGCACCTTCCCTGTAACACACAACAGACGGTGAGCAGCGGGGACTTGCCCTGTGCACACCAGCGTCACTGCCCTTCTGTAAAGTGTGTGTGTCTGTCTATGTGTGTGTGTGTGTGTGTGATGGGTGCAGGGAGGGAAGGCCTTGCTGTCCTCTGAATGGCTTCCGAATGAGGGCAGATCCCCACTTAGAGCTCTAAATGAACACATCCCTCTACCTCCTTGGTTTTCAAAGGTTTACAGGCATTTATGTGGCTGTCAGTGTGTCACAGCACAAGTGTGGGGGTAGAGGACAAGACAGGAGAATGGTTTCCTCTCTCCTCCACATGGGGGCCAGGGATCAGAACAGGTGGCCAGGCTCAGCAGCAAGTCCCCTTTCCCACTGAGTTCTCTCACTGGCCCAAAACTCCCCCTCTTGTGACCACATGGATGGAAACTCTGGGAAGGCAGATATCCTCAAGGTCACCAGTGAACACAAGGGCACTACCACCAGTAAACACTGACTGATACCTTGAGGGACTCTCAGTTCAGTTGGAAACTCCCAAGGACCATTCCTAGGCCTCACATCTGAGGAGGAGAGAGAGATTGCATAGACAAGCTGGTCACTGGCTTCCAGCCCCAGCCTCTCCTGGTGCCTTATTCCCTTGCCTGTTGCAACTCTCATCTGCAGCCTCCAGCCTCCTCCTCTGCTTGTCCTCATAGGATGGACATACTACTTAGAGCCATGTGATCTATCAGCTCTTAAAGGATCCTCTGCGTGACCACCACTGAGAGCAGGCAAAACAGTGCTTCCTCCCGGTATGGTGGCGCTATTGCCCCTGCACCTGGGACAAGAGATGTATTATCCTTGGCTACATAGTGAGCTTGAAGCTAGCCTGGGCTACAATAAGACGACCCTCTCCCAAGGAAGAAAAGGAGTAGAGGAGACAGAGAGAGAGAATCCCTGGGCTTCAGCATTGCTTGCCTTAGTCCAGTTTTTCTTAAAGAGCCTCCCAGGACGAGTCCATCTCCAGCGTAATTTGGGGCTCACAGAACTGGGTTCATTATCAGACAGCATCAGGAAATGGTCTCTGAAATATTCTAAACGGGGAGTATAGTTTAGTGGGGGAGCAACTGGTTAACAGGCAGGGTGTCTGGGTTTATCCCTAGTTCAGCACACCTGTAATCAATCCTGCTGTTCCGGAGGCTGAGGCAGAGGGATCCAAGGGCTGAGCGATGAAGCCGGGTGGTGGGGTACGCCTTCAGTCCCAGCCCTCAGGCAGGGCTCTGAGTCTGAGGTCAGCCTGTTACACAGATCCAGGACTCCCTGGTGTACACATCAAAGCCACGGGGGGGGGAGGTAGTTCAAAGGTGAGATTCTGTCTCAAAAAGGAAGGGAAGGAAAGGAAGGGGGAAAGAGACACAACATGATGTGTGGAATGTTTTATTTCAGTGTAAGAAACTAGCACAGAAAATAGACCCTAGTGTAATGGCCAGACACACACACACACACACACACACACACACACACACACACACACACAGAGATACACACACAGATACACACAGACACACAAACACACACACACAGATACACACAGACACACACACACACACAGACACAGACACACACCCACACAGACACACACACACACAGACACACACACACACAGATACACACAGACACACACACAGACACACAGACACACACACAGACACACAGACACACACACACAGATACACACAGACACACACACACAGACACACAGACACACACACACACACACACACTCACTCTCTGAACCAGAAGTTCACATACCTTAACTTCAGCATTCGTGCTTGTTCTCTGGCTCAGGGAAAAGAACCCAACCCACAGTTGGCCACTAGGAGCTCAAAGTCCAGTGGGTTCTGTGTGGTGAAGATTGCTTTTTCACACCTTCGTATGTGTGTGAAGGTGGAGGTCAGAAGACAATCTGTGGAAGTTGGTTTGTTTTTTTTTCCTACCATGTGGGGTCCAGGATTGTCACTCAGGTCATAAGCCTTTGGGACAAGCACTTTTACCCACCGAGCTGTCTCAGCATCCCCATGTCTTGTGTGAGAGACCCAGCTCACCACCTCCCTTCTGAACTCTCTGCTCTCAATAGTGATCAGACCGGCTCCGCCTCCACCTCCACCTCCACCCAAGGTTGAAGATCCACCTCCTCCTCCTCCTCCTCCTCCTCCTCCACCCCAGATAGAGCAAGAACCGTTTGAAGAGGCTCCACCTCCACCTCCTCCCCCTCCTCCGCCACCCCAAAAGCCAGCTAAGGAGCTGACAGTGGGTATCAATGGGTGAGTATGTCGGGCCCCGGGTGATACTAGAGCCAGTCAGCCCGAGAGAGACTGATACTGTGGCCTCCATGGGTCACTGTGGGCTGGGGACATCTTCCTTCTCACTGGTCAGGTCAGCCCTCAGAGAACTCCCTTCTAGGAGACAACGATTAGATAATGAACTGGAGTTCAAGTGCTGGCTGGGCCACAGAAGGCCTCTGGAAAGAGGCATGAAAGACAGGCTGACAAGACAGCTGTGTCTCTACATTTTTGAGGTAGTGGGGCAAGCAAGGGCTCTGACTTGGAAGAGACATGCTTAGGACATTCAAAGACAGCCAGGAAATCTTGATGGCTGTAAGAACAAATTGGGGGTAAGGGAAGGGGGAAGAAGGAGTCCTTTAGGACCTGAAGCACCATGGAAAGGAATATAGATCTCATTTACCTGAGAGGGAGGTGGTTTTCACGTGGAGACGTGTGGCGCTTTCCTGGGTCCACCTAGCTATAGGAGTGAGAATGAGGGACATTATTAGCAAGGCATGGCAGTGTGCCTGTCACACTAGCAGCAAGGGAGGCTAAAGCAGGATAGAACAGCTGGTGCCAGGCTTCGCAGCACGTGCCTCTACCTATTAAGCTGTCTCACCAGCCCCAAGTGTTCACCTCTAAATACCCCCCAATGGTTCAAAGTTCAACATGAACTTTGGTAGGGCACTGATACCATGGCATCCCTGTCACTCTGGTTCTCACACCCATTCCCTTTCCTTTGTGTTCTTGATTGGACAGATTTGGACGCATTGGTCGTCTGGTGCTGCGAGTCTGCATGGAGAAGGGCATTAGGGTGGTAGCAGTGAATGACCCATTCATTGATCCAGAATACATGGTGAGTGGAGGGAGGAAGGGAGGGAGGGAGCGAGGGAGGGAGGGAGGGGACCAGCAAGCGCAGCACTTGAGTTGGGAGAGGATTCCAAGAGCTATCTAGAAGGCTCCTGGCTGTAACGTAGAACCTTCTAAATATCTTGCCCACAGTGGGGATTTGTCTAGGGCTGCTCACTCTGCAACCTACTACCAGGACCCCACTCTGTCTACTGCAGGTATACATGTTCAAATATGACTCCACACATGGTAGATACAAAGGAAACGTGGAACATAAGAATGGACGACTAGTTGTGGACAACCTTGAGATCAGCGTGTTCCAGTGGTAAGGACAGAATGTGACACCATAGCTCTACCATATGTGCATGCCTCTAGGTACTGTTTAGAGAGAGGGTTTCAGAAAGGTCTCTGGCCTCTAAAACACTTAAGGACACTCATCTTTAAGGCTGCCCATGGTTCGTTCATGTTTTGTAATTAACACACATCTGCATGTGTTCTGTGCGGCATGCGGGTTCACTGTGCCACATCCCCTGCTTCCTTTGAGTCACCAGACACTTCTCTATGGCAACTGAGCCAGCTCCTACCCGGTAGCCTCTGAGGCCTTTTGATTCTTCACTGAGCCAAGGTACTCCTCTACCCTTTCCTGCAATGCTCTTGCCCCAGCTCTCAGGGTCCCTGGTGTGCTCTGCATCCCACCCTACATTCTGTCTCATCTGCCACACCTGGCTATCACATCTTCTGTTGATGGTAAGCTCCACTATTTGTTATCAGACTCAGAATCTGTGTATCAGGCAGTAACATGCCTGATGTGGTGAGTACACGTGTAACTCTTGCACTCGGGAGGCTGAGACAGGAGAATTACCTCAAGTTCTAGGTCAGCCTGCAGCCACATAGAAACAAAACAGCATAAACCAGTAACACTTTATGTTACTTTGCTAACAGAGAAGCACCCAACCCTCTGCCCTCATTCATTCCCACACTATTCCTGAGAACAGAAACCAGGCCTAGGTTTGCACGCTGCCTTCACCACTGCCTGGCACTGGCTTCTTTGAAACATGAACACAGTAGGAAGTATGCTGGTGTTATGGTGGTTATCAGTTTGTTATAGTGGTTATCAGTTTTTGGTGTGTGTGTGTGTTTTGGTTTGGTTTTTTTTTTTTTTTTTTTTTTTTTTTTTGGTTTTTCGAGACAGGGTTTCTCTGTGTAGCCCTGGCTGTCCTGGAGCTCACTCTGTAGACCAGGCTGGCCTCGAACTCAGAGATCCACTTGCCTCTGCCTCCCAAGTGCTGGGATTAAAGGCGTGCGCCACCACCGCCCGGCTGCTTCCAAACCTTTTTTTTTTTTTTTTTGGTTTTTCGAGACAGGGTTTCTCTGTGTACCTCTGGCTGTCCTGGAACTCACTTTGTAGACCAGGCTGGCCTCGAACTCAGAGATCCACTTGCCTCTGCCTCCCAAGTGCTGGGATTAAAGGCGTGCGCCACCGCCGCCCAGCTGTTATCAGTTTTCTACAAATGAAAAAACCCCAGACAGAAGGCAGCTCAGGGCACATGCGCAGAATGACTGAAAGACAGACACTGAGACTAGGAGTGAAGCTCTGTAGTAGATAACCTTCCTTGGCATGTGAGACCCTGGCGTCAGTGCTTAGCACTGCAAAAATTAAATGAATATGCATTTATTGGGGTTGGAGAGACAGCTCAGCAGTTAAGATCACAAATTGCTCTCAGAGGACCCCTCAAGTTCCAATTCCCAGCATTCATAGGTGGCATACCTATGGTATGGAACTATCCAGAAGTTGAGCCAGGAGCAATCCTAAGAACAATTTTCCGGTGACATGGTAAGTTCCACGAGGGACAAGCCCAGACGGCAGTCACAGAGACTGGGCAGGGATGGGTGTCTGACAAGTTTCAGACACAAACATTTGTCAGAATATCTGGGCAAAGCTGATCATGATGGTGCTGGTGCAATCCCTGCTCTCAGGAGGCTGAGGCAGGAAGGTCGTGGACGATGCAGACCAGCCTGGGTCAAACAGGAGACACCACCAACCAACCAACAAAAATCAAATGAAAACGTAGGCTGATGCAGGAACAGAAAGCCTCTCTGGCTTTTCTACTGTTAATGATTGGTCCCTGCTGTCCACAGGTACTTCAACTGTAACCGTCCCCTGAGCTGTCACCTGATGTGTCTGTCTTTGGGGACTTCCCAATGAGTTCAGTGGTGATAAGAGACTAAAAGGGCTTACGTGAGGTGGCCAGAGCTGGGGGCCAAAGGGCAGCACTGACAGCCTCACCATCTTGGGGTCCATGCTCTGGGCGCGTGATGTTAACGGTTCTGGTTCTAGTATGGCATTTGTGACGTGGTTCCTGAGGGAGGTAAGAGCCTAAGTTGCAGAAGTGAAAGTGTTTAGACACACACAGCAGGGTATAGCACACAAGGAAGGATGAGTGATTGATACGGGCTTGCAGAACGGCACCAGCCTGGATCAGGTAGGTCTATGTAGTCAGGGAGCAGGTGTTAGCAGATCAGGTCCCAAGACCTCTGGCTAGCCTGGGACCCAAGCAAGGGAAACTGACATAGCCTTCCCACCACTCCCCAGCAAAGACCCTAAAGAAATCCCATGGAGCTCTGTAGGGAGTCCCTACGTGGTGGAGTCTACAGGTGTTTATCTGTCCATAGATGCAGCTTCGGTAAGTGGGGCAGAGTGCCCAGGGCTGTCTGGGAGGAGGGAGCAGTGGTGCTTGGAGACCCTAATCTTGTGCTCTTATCGCTAGGCACATATTTCATCCGGTGCCAGGCGTGTGGTGGTCACTGCACCCTCCCCTGATGCGCCCATGTTGGTCATGGGTGTGAACGAGAAGGACTATAACCCTGGCTCCATGACCATTGTCAGGTACCCGGGATGGAGGCCATCCTCCAGGGTGTGGGTCGCAACAGCAGACATGCCAGGGTGTAGCACAGTGGACACCACTCTCCCCACCTCAATCCCACTAGACCTATGATGTCTTTCACCTCAACTTGCTCCCGCTCATCAGTTCCTAAGTCTCAAGTCATCATGTTAACTTCACCCTGGAACTTCTAGGCACGTTCACTATCTGAGGATGTGCCTAGGCAGTACTGAATACCCCAGTGGCACCTCCAATGGTGGCTCCTTATGGCATCTCCAGGGAGCCTTCCCGCCCCCATCCTCACATCTCACAGAACCAGATCTGGTAAAGTTAGAGTTAATGGAGAAGGGTGGCTCTGCCACTCATCTGGGATGCTATGGCCGTTTCAGCAATGCATCCTGTACCACCAACTGCCTGGCCCCCCTCGCCAAGGTTATTCACGAACGCTTCGGGATTGTGGAAGGACTAATGGTGAGTCAGGGCAGGAAGGATAGCAGGGGAACCAAGCCCTTCTTCCCGGGCCTTGTGCAAGGCATGGAGCAGGCAGGGAGAGCAGCTTGGGAAGGAAGCCCATAGTAGAGGCACCATTTGGAATACTTTGACAAGGACAGGCCCTGGCCTCCAGGTACCCTTCCTATGGTCTGTGGTGGTTGCCCTGGTAGCCTCCATATATCTCGGCCACTTTCCCAAGTCCTAGAAGAAAGAGGAATGAGGTTAGGAGCAAGAAGGCTTCACCTTGGTCCTCTTGTTCCCCAAGACCACAGTCCATTCCTACACGGCCACTCAGAAGACAGTAGACGGGCCATCAAAGAAGGACTGGCGAGGTGGCCGAGGTGCTCACCAGAACATCATCCCATCTTCCACTGGGGCTGCCAAGGCTGTAGGCAAAGTCATCCCAGAGCTCAACGGGTATGTAGATACAAACTAGGAACCAGGCTGGGGACATGCCCTAGGAAAACCTCACTGGCCCCAAGGAGAATGGAAGCAGAAGACCTTGGGCTCTGACTCCATCCTTACTCTAAAATTCTCCAGGAAGCTGACGGGCATGGCATTCCGGGTACCAACCCCGAACGTATCAGTTGTGGACCTGACCTGCCGCCTGGCCCAACCTGCTTCCTACTCAGCTATCAAGGAGGCTGTGAAAGCTGCAGCCAAGGGACCTATGGCTGGCATCCTTGCTTATACAGAGGACCAGGTATGGACTGAGGAAACCTTAGGGGAAGCTCTGGGGAGGGACTCCAGGAGCTATTCTGCATGGGCCAATATAAGACCTGCAGACCAGCTGTCCACGGTGGTTCACACCCAATGAGGCAAGTCTCTGACCTCCTCATTGGTCTTGACCATATACTTCTTTGATCTAATGATGCTGCTTTTCCTTACTATGGTGACCAGAAATCACTCAGGTCACCCCTAGCACATACTGTCCAAGAAAACAGCGATTTAAGAGCTAAAATGGAGCTTTCACCACCTTTTTAAAAAAAAAAATTTATTTTGTGTATTCACCATTACTCTCTTCAGACACACCAGAAGAGGGCTTCAGATCCCATTGCAGATGGTTGTGAGCCACCATGTGGTTGCTGGGAATTGAACTCAGGACCTCTGGAAGAGCAGTCAGTGCTCTTAACCACTGAGCCATCTCTCCAGCCCCAGAAGGTTCTTAATACATTCTTCCTGAACAAAAGACACCAGTTCTCATTTTTTAAATTCATGCTCAGGGGCTAGGCCAGGTCAGACACCTTTCCTGAAAGCAGACTATCTAAAAAGTGCCATCTGCTAGATGTGGGGACACAGGCCTTTAAACCCAGCACTCAGGTAATAGAGTCAGTAGGATCTCTTGAATTTGAGGGCAGCCCTCTACATAGTGGGTTCCAGGACTATATAGCAACCCTGCAGTCATAAATAAATAAATAAATACATAGTCACCTCCACCTTGGTGAAGTTCCCTTGCATTGGTTCTATAGGTCCACTCTCAAATGCCAAGATGTCATCTGAATGGGTCAGATCAATTCATACCAATGCCCTCTGCGCCAATGCCCAGATGCTCCCCTGTGTCCTTAAGGGCTACAGCCCCCAAAGACTGTAACTGTAGCTCTTTCCATCTGCTAAGCCCCAGCCTCATGCCATCCATTGTTTCATGTAATGTTTACTGGAACAGCATTAGGGTATTGTGATCTGTATCCTCTTCCCCCTTGTGGATATGTGAGGATGCAATGGGGTACACGTAATGTGTACAGGTACAGGTGATGCACATGTGGAGGCATGAGATTGATGTCTTCCTCCCTTGCACTCCACTTGTTACCGAGGCAAGATATAACTGTAGCTTGACAACTAGCTAATCTCGTTAGCCATCTTGCCCGAAGGATCCTCAGTCCGGATCTGGACTGCTGGGCCTATAGGTATCTATCACCAGCTCAGCCTCTACATGGATTCTGGGGATCCAAACACAGATGCTCTCGCTTATGTGACAAGCACTTTTAACCACTGAGCACCCCACTGTGTCCCTGAGACAAAAGTTCCACCTGCCTTGATCATATTCTGTCATCAACACAAAAGGTCTCTGTCCTGTATGCCAGATGAGTGATTGACAATGTGGTCTGAGAGTCGAAGTCTGGGTTCCTGGAGATCCTTGCTCGGCTACATTTATCTTTGAAATTGTCACGCAGGTGGTCTCCACGGACTTTAACGGAGATTCCCATTCTTCCATCTTTGATGCTAAGGCTGGAATTGCCCTCAATGACAACTTCGTGAAGCTTGTTTCCTGGTAAAGGGAAAAGATGCCAAAGGATAGTGGGGGAGGTTAATAAGAGGGCGCGCGCGAGAAAACCCTCTCTCTCTCTCTCTCTCTCTCTCTCTCTCTCTCTCTCTCTCGCCTGCCCAGGTACGACAACGAATATGGCTACAGTCACCGGGTTGTCGACCTCCTCCGCTACATGTTTAGCCAAGAGAAGTAACACAAAAGCCCCCTCCTTGCCTCCCCTGCGCACCTCGCGTTCCTGCTTTCGGCTCCCCCTCAAAGGAAGGCGCGCGGCTCTGGCGCCGCCGCCGGGTCAACAAAGAAATAAAAACCAGAGTGCGCAGAGCTTTGCCCTCTTTTCTTTGCGCCGATCACCTTGCGTTCCGGGCGGGGTTCAAGATTCTCGGATGAACGAGGAGAGGTGGCGCTTGGCTTCCAACTGGGTGGGAGAAGGCAAGCGTGGACCGAACACCAGCCTTCCAACAGTGTTGACTCTGGCAGTCCCCGCAGCGGGGCGGGCGCTGGGCGCTCTGACGTCACAACGTGCGACGTAGCAGGCCGGACTACAGTTCCCATAAGGCCGCGCGCGGGCCACGGCAAGCAGGTGGGCACCAGGCCCCGGTGCGGGCGAGGCCGACGAGAGGAGACGCTGCGCCTGGTGAGTCCCGCATTGGCGGGACCGGGCGGCTGGCGTCATGACCCTGTTCCACTTCGGGAACTGCTTCGCCCTCGCCTACTTTCCCTATTTCATCACGTACAAATGCAGCGGCCTGTGAGTGCAGGGCGGGCACAGGGTGGAGAGGGTGAGGGACCCGGGCCGACCCCTCACCGCCGGCTTCTTCAGGTCTGAGTACAACGCCTTCTGGAAATGCGTCCAGGCCGGGGTCACCTACCTCTTTGTGCAGCTATGCAAGGTGAGGGACTCCCGGACTCCACGTGTCTGGCCTCCAGACGTTCCAGATCTCAGGGACCCGACTCTACCGCTATCACCTTCCATAGGACCACCCTCGAGACAACGCTTAGGGACTATGCCCGAATACCTTAGAAGGGATGCAAGTCCAGGAGGGCCCTGATACAACTTTTTCTTAGCACTGTTGTAAAATGAGAAAACCTCTTAGTGCGATATTTCACCCACAGGGTGTCGCATGGTGCTGCCTGTGCTAAGCATGCATTCGTTCGGCATCACATTCCCCCGTGAACTTCCAGACTTCTAGAAACCAGACACTTGCCCTCTATCTCCCCAGATCTTGTGATCTCTCCACTTACACCTAGAATGACCCCCAGAACTCAGCGTCATGACCTCTACTAGCACTCACTTTCCACATTATCCACGTAGGGGGTTTTGTTGTTGTTTCTGTTTTTAATGTCCCTCACCTTCCGGTGACCTTTCTGCTTTCTAATCTCAGATGTTGTTCTTGGCCACTTTCTTCCCCACCTGGGAAGGTGGCATCTATGACTTCATTGGGGTAAGTTGAACAGGGAGGGGCAAGGGAGCGCAGGAGTGGGTTCACCTGGTCCCTGTGTTTACTCGAGCCTCTGCCTGACCCACAGGAATTCATGAAGGCCAGTGTGGATGTGGCAGACCTGATAGGCCTAAACCTTGTCATGTCCCGGAATGCAGGCAAGGGGGAGTACAAGATTATGGTTGCTGCCCTGGGCTGGGCCACTGCTGAACTCATTATGTCCCGGTGTGTGAGGGGAGGTGATGAGAGGCTGGGTGCTGGGGGTGGGGGAGTCTGGGTACTAGAGATGCCTCCCTTTGCCTCCCTCAGCTGCATCCCTCTCTGGGTGGGAGCCCGAGGCATTGAGTTTGACTGGAAGTATATCCAGATGAGCATTGACTCCAACATCAGTCTGGTATGTAACCTAGCCCTAGCCTACCTTTATGTTGTTAGCCATACTTCCCCCAAAACCTTGGCCCCAACTTCCCTTGTCCTTCCCTCCCTGCAGGTCCACTACATTGTTGCATCGGCTCAGGTCTGGATGATAACACGCTATGACCTGTACCACACCTTCCGGCCGGCTGTTCTCCTCCTGATGTTCCTTAGTGTCTACAAGGCCTTTGTCATGGAGTGAGCTGGGTGGAGTGTGAGGCTGGGTTCAAATGGGGGTGTGTTTTCTCTTTCCTTCCCTCATTGTGATGTTTCCCCGCAGGACCTTCGTCCACCTCTGCTCCCTGGGTAGTTGGACAGCTCTGCTCGCCCGGGCAGTTGTAACAGGACTGCTGGCCCTCAGCACCTTGGCCCTGTATGTTGCTGTTGTCAATGTACACTCCTAGCTTGGCGCCCCGGGTGTTGGCATACCTTTTCATTGTTTCTCTCCAGATTTTAGTGAAGTAAACAGTGTTTGGAAAGGTTCTTGGTATGTCTTTCTCTCAGAAACCAAATCCTCGGACTTAGGTCCCACAGAGTCTGTCTGACTTCAGAGCCAGGTAAACAAGCTGTAATGTTGGCTAGTCTTCCTGGTTTCCCCAGGGGAGCCTGGGGGCTTGGTAATCATTGAATAGGTTAAGGAATGGGGACACTAGAGTTCAAGAGGGAGGTTTGGGGTAGAGGGCAATTCTTCCTCTCCTTACAGCTTGGCCTGACTCCTTCCATGTGGAGTCTTCCCTAAGCTGGTTACCTCCAGTTTTGCAACCCCGTTTCTCCACTCTGTTCCGTCCACTATGTGATAGCTAGGGGGCTTCATATAAAACCTGTCTGTCTAGGTCACCATCCTCCACTTGCAACTCTCTGTGGAGCTTCCTAGTAAAGGTGACAGTAGGCTGTGCCATTTGCCAGCCATAATTTGGAGCTGCTCCTTGGAATGATTTCCCTAGTCAAATCCATACTATCATTCAAGCTACAGGGCCACTCTGAAGAGTTCCTTGATTCTGAGCTTCTCCATGCTTCGACTAGTCCTGTAGCCTTCAGATTAAATCCTGGCCTGAGTCTCTCAGTATGTGCTGGGTTTGGGGGATGGAGGATTCTAGGTCAGCTATAATCAAATAGTTGTAGTTGAGCCTACCAACTTGGCTACTGTCCTGGATGTTACTAACTCCGCCACTGTGTCTGTGCCCTTCCTTGTTGCACTGGGCCAGGCTTTTGCCCTATCCACTGAGGAGGATGTGCCAGAACCAAGACCGTGATGGAAATCCTACTGTCTTAGGGTGCTTCTCAGCCTTGTTCCCAGCGTCACCATACCTCCCACCCACTGGGGAGGAGACAGTTGCCTACGTCCCTCTTCTTCAGATGTTTAGCCTTAGACATAGGAAAGGACAGCTTCTTTAAGCTCCCTATGATAGTCTGTTTACAGAAGGCATAATTTCTATTGGATGAACCTAACCTTCCCCACCCTTCCTCAGTGCCAAGTATCCCCAACAGTTTGTGTACTGAGAGTAAGGAGTAGTCTTGACTTTGTGTAGACAGGAGGTAAACAGGGTACACACTGTGGAGCAGTATTGGGACCTCCATCTCATGGCCTGTCTGTCCCTTCATGGAACTAACCAGGGCCCTAATGGAAAAACATAGGCTGGGGTTAAAGGTCTGAGTGAAAGGTAGGGTTTATTGAGGCACAGATCTATTTTGCCCACCCTGTAGATGGGAAGGCTCAGGGGAGGATATATCAGCTGAGATCTAACTGACCAGTTAGTGGGAAAAGCAGAGAAAAGGAAGTGTCCAGGGGGTGTAAGGGCCTGGCTTCTGGCAAGCATCAGACTGTTGGTTCCAGTTTAACAGGGCTTGAGACATAGTCTAGTAGCAGCACCTAAAGCTGATAGCCGATACATTGACCAGGGCAATGGGGGTTCTACCAGATTTGTTTTGAGGTTTGGGAAGCCGTCCATGGTGGTGGTGTGGAAAGACAGGAACTAGAATGCAATAGTGGAATAGTCCCTCAGCAGGGGTAGGAAATTAGCCTGAAGCCAAGTAGTGAAGTGATTGGTTTTGTTGGTCAGTAGGAGGCAAGTAGGATATGACAGGTCAATAAGGGGGCAAGAGTCCAGGAGGCCACTCATTTGGAGTTTGGCAGCTCCCAAGAGCCTTCTGCCTTTCCTAGGGAAATCTACCCTGCCGTCAGTGAGACTTGACAGCAAATGGGAGCAGGTCGAGAGGATGGGAAGGCCAGTGTGGGTCACGCTAGTCCAGCAGGAGACTGGAGACAGATATGGGCATAATGGCCAGGAAACTGAAGTCCTCCGGGCTTGAAGGGTTAGGGATAGACAACAGGAAGGAGAATCCCAGGCCCAGCCAGAGAAGCTCCAGACGGAAGGGGAGACAGATTACCAGGAAAGGGAGTGGCCAGAGGGAAGGGCATTCCTAGCAACTAGAGGAGTTGGCTCCTCAAGAGCCAGGGCTTTGTGGGGAACCTCCATACAAGGGCACAGGCACATAGAATCAGGGAGGACTCTGTGGACTGTGGCAACCTGCTGCTTGGTGTGGAAGTCTGGACCCCTGCAGCAGCTTTCAAAAGGCCCTGCAGACACTGCAGCCCTGAACGTGTGGTAGGTTTATGGAAGGTCAAGGGTACTGGTAAACACTTAAGTCTGTGCAGGAGAAATGACATGACTTTATTACTGTCCAGCAGAACATGGGGGGTTTGTAACAGCCCCAGGCAACCTTCTGTCCAGATGGAGTCCTTGAGATGGACACACCTCCACAGGAACTGCCAACCACTTAGTTTAGCCCCTCACACCTCAGGGTATGTTCCTGGGGTGCAGCTGCTCCAAGAGGGTGTGGAACTCCGGGGTGAAAGGGGTAAAGGGTAGAGTCCCTCCAATGGAGTCATGGGCTGCAGAAGTGGGTACAATGCCATAGAACTGGGAATTGAATACATAGATGTTTTGATGGACACCCATAAGTCCCAGCGGATAGTGGATGGAGAGATGATTATCCCTCTAATAGTAGAGTTCCTGGTCCCACCAGCCTGGAGGAGAGAGGAGAGACAAAACCCAATGCTGGGATGCACAAGCAAGAACTAGGTTACAGGCAGAAGGGCTTTGATTTAGAGGGCTTGAATCACATGTGAAGGGTCAGAGGTCAGAAAGCTGCTCTAAGAACCATTCAGTCCCCACCCCCAGCCTCCACACTCACTCCCTGGGCAACAGCGAACTCCAAGTTTCCGGATCTCATCATAGACAAAGATAAGAAGGCCGAAGGGCATGGGGACAAGCCACCACTGGAACCTGAAGGGAGGGAAAAGGGAAGGCAGGGTCAAGGCTGTCCCCAGGCCAGTGTGCTGTGACCCCCATCCCTTTGCCAGCGCCTCACAGCTCCTCACCGGATGGGCATGAAGTTGAAGATGTTAGGCATCCCTGGGCAGTAGCACAGGAAGCAGCCAATGCAGACCTGGAACACGATGGCGATCACCAGGATCCTGTTCCTGTGGAGGAGGGAGGCTCAGACAGGCTGGGGACAGACAAACACCATGTGGAGTTGGAAGACAGGAGGAACTTGGGGAGGTCAAATGTGCCAGACCCACGACTCTGGAATGGCCAACCTTAGGAGCAGGAGCTGGGCCTCTTAGCTCCAACCCCTGGGTTAAAATACAGAACAGCCCTGATGTCCAGCTAAGGCCATATTTCCATGGTTTGTAACCAGCTCACTACATATGGTGCTGGCATTTGCATCTGGAACCGGGGAGTCAGGGACAGAGTTGGGCCAGCTGGGGACACCTGAAGAATCCCTGCTGGAAAGCGGAGAGGCGGCGCGTCTTGCGGATGAGGACATCGGCGATCTGGCACATCTCAATGCTGATGAAGAACACGGTGTAACAGGTGTACTGCTGGTACAGGCGCTGACCAAAGGTCTGCAGGCCAGGAGGAGACAGAGGCAGCCTGAGCCTGGGTGAAGAGCCTCTACCACCCACGGCACACTGAGGTCCCTGAACTCCCTCCTCTCAAATCGCAGGCTGGGCTGCAGGACCCCCAGCATCTAGAGGGAATTCAGTAGCTGTGTCTGAACTGACAGATAGACCATGAGATTTTCTCAGGAAAGAAGTTCCTGAAGACCAAGTTAGGAGCCTGGGAAGGGGAATTGGAAGATCTTCAGAGAAAAGTGATGAGGACCAAGGAGTAGCAGAGAGAGGGACATGGACAATAGAGGATGTATGTCCCACATGGGGACAACTGCTATGTATGCTGTTCCTTCAGCAACACTTGCACAAGTGTGTGTGTGTGTGTGTGTGTGTGTGTGTGTCTCGCACACACATGTGTGACTTTGTAGTCCTGACTGGCCTAGACCTCAACTATGTAAAAAACATGCTGGCCTGGAACTCACAGAGATCTACAACTCATCTTAATATCTGTTGGTGTCACCTGGGCTCCAGGTATCCATTGTAACATCTCTCATCCATCCAGTAAAACATCCCAGGGGCAGGTGTCAGACTCCCCAGGAGGCCCCACTCCCAGAGTCTCTAACCACAGGCCTGAGGTGGGGCCTGAGAATTTGCATTTCAAATGAATTCTTAGATGATGTGAATTCTGGAACACGTTGGGAAGGAAGGCAGGGACAGGCCATACAGCTTGTAGAATTGATGTGGTACCTTGAATCCAGGCTAGCTCCAGACTCTGCATTCTTAACTGTGACAGTGGTGGTTTTGGGGAATTTCTTGCTCTGTAGCCTGTTACTCTTCAAGACAAACTAAGCACAGCTGGCCACAGCTGGCTGCACTGCCCTTCAAGCCTTCAGTGAAACAGGTGCCACGCACCAGAACTCTGTGTGAACGACATTACTAGGAAATTGACAGAAGAGGGGCCATTTGAACAGGAGATGACGTGGTCTGTCAGGACAGCAAGAAGGTCACCTCTATCTGGGAACCTTAGAAGCAGAAGGTGGAGCCAAGAGTGGTGAGGAAAAAGTCTCCCAGCAACCACAGAGGCAGGGTGGGAGTGCCAGACACTCTAGCTCAACTGTCAACAATGGTGCTTGTCGCTGGGTAGGAGGAAGTGGGAACTCACCCATTCCTGGCCGTAGCTGTCTTGAAGATCTTGAAGATGGTGGTCTTCCCATTGTGGCCGCAACCCCACACACAACAGAGGGAACCAGCCCTCCTGGGCCATGGCCGTGAAGTAGTCAGCAAAGCCAGCAAATGACTGAATGGCACCTGGGGAAGATGAGACACAGGAACAGAGATGGAGACAGATACACAAAGCCAAGTACACACAGAGCACAGGGACACAGGACAGACATACAAGGAAGACAGACAAAGTGCATGCAGCAGACAGAAACAGAGAGAACCCCAAAAGACCAAGACGCTGACCCCAAAACAGCAGGGTCAAAGTTAATACACTCAGACCAGAGAGGCCACCGTGGATAGACAGGGACATGCGGCAACCAAGCTCCCGAGCCCCAGCCAGGAGGCCCACAGCAGGAGGGCATCCCAGTCTTGGTCCACCGGACTTACCAATCTGGAAATAGGAATAAGCGGCCAGGGGTTCATTGACCAACCGGTCACGCCTAGGGTTCCGGGGGCGCAGGTGCATGATGTCGCTCTCGGCCTTCTCATACGCCAGGGACACGGATGGAAACTAGCCAGGAGCAGAAGGAAGCAGGGCTGAGGGTAGCCTGGGTCACTGACCCCTTTCACTCTGAAGCCAAGCCCCCCCACACACACACATGCACACACCCCTACTTGGAGGTAAACACAGGAGGAACGCCCTGCAGTGGCCACATAGTCACACTGGCCCAACAACCTGGGTGCAGGCTGCGTGTCTGGGTCACAGGTGTCCTAGTGCCCATCTCCCTACAAATGTCTGCCTTTCGTTTGTGTTGTTTTGTTTAAGATGGGTCTCATGTAGCTTAGGCTGGCCTTGAACTCCTAATCTCCCTGCCTTCTCCCAAGTGTCCTTAGGGCTAGGATTACCGGTGCACATCCCCACACTGGGCAAATGTCTGCTTTAAGCCCATGAGCTTCGGCCCTTCGGCTGACTCCCTCTTCTCCCTGTCCCCTTTATCACTTGTTCTCCTCCTTCTCTGTATTTCTGCCCTCTGGTGCTTGTGGTAGTCCAGTCTGGGTCTCTCTTTCCAGCTTTTATGCCTTTCTTTTCCCCTCTCTCTCCCTTGCCCCCCACCCACCTTTCTCTCTGAGGGCTTTGACTCTGAATTCACTATGTAGCCCAGGAGAACCTCTAACTCCGTGGTCCTCCCGCCTCTGCTTCCCAAGGGCTAGAATCACACGCATGTGCCATCACACCAAGCCTTGCTCTAGTTTTTTGATCCAGTCTCTTGATTCATACATATTCTCTCTCTCTTCCCCCACCGTGTGTGTGTGTGTGTGTGTTCACATGCATGTGCACATTCTCAAGCTTGTTCTGCCCCCTCCCCGCTCTTGTCTGTAATGAGTGAAGGGACAGTCACTGCTGGATGGCGGCAGACTGGACTGATCAGGTGCATCAGCCCTAGGGAACAGGTTGCCTGAGCTCGAATCCCAGCTGGGACCACTAATTAGCTGAGGGACCTGGGGCAAGCCACTCAGCTTGTCTGTGCCTCAGTCAGATGATCAGCAAGATGGGGAGAATCCCAGGAAAGCCTGTCCTGAGGACAGCGATGGGGACATCAAGTCAATTTGCTAAGTCATCGTGGACCCAGCTGAATCAGCACTGTGTGAATAGTTGAACACCTGTTAAGAAGGGGCTCCATCTCAAGGGGGTCTGCTGTCTGTCTGCTGTGGGATGTCTGTCTGTTACCCATTTGTGACTAGATACCCATGTCTGCAAACATCTGTTTATTCTTGGTTTGTTTAGTTTGTTTGTTTGTTTGAGCAGGTCTCACTATGTAGCCCAGGCTGACCTCAAACTTGAGATCCTCCTATCCCTGCCTCTCAAGTGCTAAGGTTACAGGCATGTACCTAATTGCTATCTGTTTGTCTGAGTGTCCATGAGTCTTCTGAATCCATGGTTCTCTCCCTGTCTACCTACCTGTCAACCTCTGCGTCTATTTCTGGATGCCTGTCGATCTAAAAATAACTATAGTGATCTTGGTCCATTGTGTCCCTCCATGAGTGTATGTGTGGGAGCACAATGGGGTGGGAACCCAGGCCTCAGACTGGAGACTCACGATATCTGTGCAGAGTTCTATGAAGAGAATGGTGATACACCCAAGGGGTAGGGGCACACTGACAGTGATATAGATAAGGTAGGGTGTCAGTTCTGGAATGTTCTTGGTCAGTGTATAGGCAATGGATTTCTTCAGGTTGTCAAAGATCAGTCGGCCTGTGGGGGCAGAGCAAGTACCTCAATCTCCTCCCAACCAGCTCCCCTCACCCAGCCCCATGGCCTGTCCCCTCCCTAGCAGGGCACAGACCCTGCTCCACGCCCGTCACAATGGAAGCAAAGTTGTCATCCAGCAAGATCATGTCAGCAGCATTTTTTGCAGCATCGGAGCCAGCAATGCCCATGGCTACACCAATGTCAGCTTTCTTCAGGGCTGGCGAGTCATTCACACCATCCCCTGTCACAGCCACAATGGCGCCCTAAGGACCGTAGGTCAGATGAGTCCGTGGTTAGAAAGACAGACCCCCATGGCCAGCCTGTCCCATCTGCCACCCTCCTCAGCAGGGTCTCACCAGTCGCTGACAACTCTCCACAATCACCAGCTTCTGCTGAGGACTGGTTCGAGCAAACACCATCTCAGGGTGGGTGCGAAGTGCATCCACCAGCTCAGATGGGTCCATGTCCTTCAGCTGCATGCCATTGATCACACAGGCCCGGGCATCCCTGCAGGAGGAAGAGACTCTCACTGGGGTCTCAGTCAGTGTGGGCTACGGGGGGGAACCACAGGGAGGGCTGAGGGGTGCTTACTTCCTATTAACCTGGTCTACGGGCATTCGGAGGCGGGCAGCAATGTCTTCCACTGTCTCGCTGCCTTCCGAGATGATGCCCACACTGGCTGCGATGGCCTTGGCTGTGATGGGATGGTCACCGGTCACCATGATCACCTGTGGAAAGGCCAGCACATCCTTCACCCCTTCAGATCAGAGCAATGTCCCCATTCTCCCTGGTAGCTATCTGTTGATACAATCATTATTTGGCAAGCATGACCATCTGCTGTGCCTAGGACAAAAGAGGCAACTGTCCCAGTCTTTACAGAGTTGACATTCCAGTGCGGGAAGATAAAAGTATACACGATAAGCAAGTAAACTAACTGTATAGCACATTAAGAGGTGGAAAATAAGCTCAGAGAAGAAAGTGGTGTCTTAATTGTGCACAAGCAAACCTCACGGAAGAGGTGACATATGAGCCAAGACCTACAACTGAGAGTTGGCTATGTGGAGACACTTGTAGGAAGAACATTGCTGGCAGAAGGGAGAGTCAGTGCAAAGGTCCTGAGGCAAGAATATGCCTGAGTTGCTGAAGCTACAGCGCCCTAGAGACGGGTAAAAACCAGGTAGACAGCTTAGTGGCTTGCCCCATGCTGCTGGTTGGAGTTCCCTAGTCACAATTGAGCAAGTAAGCCCAGACGTGGTCAATCAAGGTGTTCTATCCCCAGCCACCAAAGCTGGTTTGGGGATGAACATGGGACCCAATCGAGCAGGGCACGTGGGAGTTTTAAATTAAAGTGAAGGCACATTGTCATTTTTACACGCTCACACTGAAGTACTGCTTGAGATTAAAGCCAGGAGAGACAGAAAGGAAGCTAAGACATGAGAACAGCAACTCCCTGACTATACTGTGCCCCTGCATGCAGCTCAGACACGAAGCATCCTTCCCCAGAACTGCTGTATCATGAACCAGTGTACTTTAATTCGTGACAGGTGGTTTTCTGTCATGTGCTGTCCTCATCCCTAGCTGGCATACCCTGATGCCAGCCGTGCGGCATTTGAGCACGGCATCAGGAACGGTGGCCCGGGGAGGGTCAATCATGGATACAAGTCCCGCAAAGCAGAGGCCACTGCTTGGAAAGTTCATGGCCTCCACATCAAAGGTATAGCCAGGTGGGTAGTCCTTCTCATTCAGGTAGAGCTGGCAGAAACCTGACCAGAAAAACGGGGAAATGAGTGGAGGCTGGGCAGATAGTGTGCTGACAGGGCCAGTGCGGTCAGGAATCGTGAAATGACCAGGCCCCTGGATGCCATATCCTGAATCCATCCTCAGCCACCTTATAAGGTGCATCCCCACTGGGCAGAGAAGGAGACTGAGGTTTAGAGCCAGGCATGGCCTGTAATCTGAGCTCTTGGGAGGCAGAGGTAGGAGGATCAGGAATTCCAGGCCAACCTGAACTACATTCTATTGTTGGGAGGAAGGAAGGAAGGAAGGAAGGAAGGGAAGGGAAGGAGGGAAGGAGGGAGGGAGAGGGAGGAGAGAAAGGTGGAGAGGGGAGGAGGGAAAGATGGAGGGAGGAGGAAAGGAGGGAGGAAAAGGGGGAGGAGGAAGGGAGGAATTAAGGAAGAAGGAAGGGAGGGAAGGAGGGAGGGAGGATAGAGGGAAGGAACAAGGCAAGCAAGCTCAGGGAAAGAGAACGGCATAATTGAACAATGGGTCTTTGCCTCCAATAGTTTCCCGGGGTTTGGAAAGTTTGAGTGAAGACAAAAATTGGGTAGAATCAAAAGTAAGGATAAAGGAGGGTAATGGTAGCCTACTCCTTTAATCCTGCACTTGGGCGGCAGAAACAGGCGGGTCTCTGAGTCATTCTGGTCTACAGAGTGAGTTCTGGACAGCTGGATTGCATAGAAGAACTGGCTCAGAAAAATCAGGACAACGGTCTGCGGGATGTGCAGCATGGAGACAAAGAATGTGAAAGATCAAAAAGTCAAGAGGACATAGGATAGTAAAATAAAAGGAAGGGCCGGAAAAAGAGGGGACACAGGTCAGGAGGACTGATGCAGAAAGGAAAATCAAGGGTGAGAGCTGGGGCTGACCAACCCCTGGGCCAGAGGTGGGAGAAGTTAGGGTTAGCAATCACACAGCCTTGCCTAGCACACACGAGGGCAAAAGGCAGTGGGCTCCAGCCTCAAGACCACACGAAAACAACAAAAAACCCCTGACCCTTTGGTCAGATCCAGGTCAGGAAGTTTGGAGGGGTCCATGCCCTCCCTTCTTAACACACTGCCTCATCCACGGCAGCTCTCACCAAGAACGCGTTCACCTAGGCCTCCCAGGCTGAGGTAGGCTGTCTGGAAGGCCTCACGCCATTGCTCGTCCAAGGGCAGCTCCTGGCCCTTGATGAGGATGGAGCTGCAACGCTCCAGCACGCGCTCGGGGGCGCCCTTCATCACCAGCAGGTGCCGAGAGTCGCGCGGATCCTCCAGGGTATGAATGGACAGCTGTGGGCGGAGGGAGAGGCGGAGCTACGAGCTGGATCACGCTTGGAGGATCGACAGGCGTGGCCACGCGTGAGGGCGTGGTCACAAGAGGGGCGTGGCCTGAGGGTGCAGGGTCCTGCCTAAAGCAGAGGCGCCCCTCCGCTCTGCCTAGGGGCTGTGAGTGGGTCTTAATAGGGAAGGAACTCGCATGTGGGCGTGGTCTGGTCGCACGTGGGCGGGGTTGTGAGCTGGATGGACCAGGAATTGAGGCTCCTCAATCAAGAGATAAACTGCCCACAGTGGGTGTGGCCTGTTGTGGACAAAGTTCAGAGCGCAACGTACTTGAAACTTGTTGGTGGAGTTGAAGGGGATCTCGCAAACTTTGGGGAAGCGGTCCCGGTAACCCATAGCGTTGCCCAACGTCAGCTCCGAGAACTTGAGCAGTGCAGTCTCCGACGCGTCTCCGATCACGATGCGCTGTGAGCAAGGTCCAGTGTGAGGAGTGAAACTGGAGGTTCCAGATAATCACCCTCTGGAATCGCCCGGTCTCTCACCTTGGGCACTGGCACGGCGTCCTGGCCGGCCTTGAAGGTAGCGCGGTTGCACAGGGTGAGCACTCGGCACAGCGCCCGCCACGTCTCCGACGACTGATCGAATGTTTGCCCTGGAGACCAGATGTCCGGGCTGGAATCTTGAGGGAATGGATCTCCCAAACCAGAGCTGAGCCCTTCCTATTGCATCCAGACTGAACCGGGTCCCCTCCCCAGGCATGGATAGAACACCATTTCCTTTTTGTATCCCAAGACAGAGAGCTTTCTCCAAACATCATATAGAGAGTCACCTGAAGACCGGATTCCCTTCACAGACCTGTCCCTCACAGGACCCAGGACCTGCTATCTCTAGCTAGTGGAAAGCACGCCTCATACTCCCCATCAGACCACCAACTGCATCCAGTCCTTTCCCCTCCCACCCCCACACCTGACTGGTCTTCTGTGGTGTCTGCCGTGTGGATATGGTTGTCAAACCACAGATGAGACACCGTCATGCGGTTCTGAGTGAGAGTTCCTGTCTTGTCTGAGCAGATGACTGACGTGGAACCTAGGGTCTCCACTGCTTCCAGGTTCTTCACCACGCAGTTTTTACTGGCCAGCCTCTTTGCTGTCAGTGACAGGCAGACCTGCGGATAGGTGGAGGGACACAGGCATGGTCAGGCCCTGTCACCAGCTCCATGTCTCCTTTCTGTATTACAGCCACCACACTTTGAATGCAGGATTCCTCTTACCAGAAAACAAAACAGACTTGTTCACTCCAAGCTGTTTGCAGCCCATGCCTTCCCCAGTATCCCCAGATACTCTCTCTGAGGTGCCCCAGCTCACATCAACACAATGGAAATTTAAAAATGAACTTCTGAACCTCACTCCTCTGGGCGGGTCTTGAGCTTGGGCTGACTTCCCACAGTAACCTCATCTTCCTTGGTCCCAGGACCTTGTTTATTCACCTGCGAGCTCTGGTGTATGACAGAGGGCCAGCCCAGAGCAGCCTCATAAATGTTCACTGAATGGATGGATGATGAGGGGTGGGGAGGTGAACGGATGGATAGCTAGGAGGGACATCTGGTGGGATGGCTAAACAAGCAGCTCTCTGCTCCCTGCACCTCCCTCTGTCTCCCCTACTCACTGTGACAGTAGCCAGCAGCCCCTCAGGTACATAGGCTACCACAATGGCCATGAAGAAGACCATGGCCCGAAGGAAGGTATAGCCGATACACATGGCCACCACAAAGAATGTGGCGCCAAAGAGGATGGCCAGGCCGGCGATGATGTCCACAAAATGTTCAATCTCGATCGCAATCGGAGTCTTCTCATTTTCCACACCCGAGGCCAGCGAGGCGATGCGCCCAATGATAGTGCGATCGCCGGTGCTCACCACCAAGCCCTGCGCCGTTCCTGCAGTGGCAACAAGAGGAGAGCTCAGGGTGGGGCAGGCAGCATCAGGAAAGTGCTCTGTGGTGGGGAGGCATGTGGCACGCATCGCACAAAGCAGAAAAGGAGTGATTGTGAAGAGTGTGGAGTCTGCGTGGCTTCAGGAGAGGTTAATGGTGCTTCACAGACCCTCCAGACACATGGTGGAGAAGAAGGCGATGTTGCGGGTCTCAAGGGGACTCTCGTGTGTACACTCGGGCGAACGGGTCTGCGGTTCAGACTCTCCAGTGAGCGAGGAGTTGTCCACCTTGCAGCCCTGGGCTGACAGAATGCGGATGTCCGCTGGCACACGGTCCCCGCCTTTCATCTCCACCAGGTCGCCCACCACAAGCTGATCCGCATTGATCTGGAACTTGTCGCCATCTCGAATCACGGTGGCTTGCTGTGGGGCAGGGGCAGGGGTGGTAGTAGAAGTTGCTCAGTGTCATGGAGATATGGGGAGGTGAAAATTGGGAAGAGCTGTAACCCTAGCAGGGGAGATGGAAGCCATCAATAAGGGTAGATTGGGGCCGATGGGGCGGACCCCCTGGAGATGGCAGGAGATGGCTCAAGGTGTGTTGGAGATGGAATCTGAATAGAGGGGTAACAGGCTGAAGGACCCACCTGGGGTACAAGATTCTTGAAGCTGGCAATGATATTGGTGCTCTTAAACTCCTGGTAGTAGCCAAAACAGCCAGTGACCATAACCACAGCAATGAGTGCCAACGCCAGGTACAGCTGCAGTGAGACACCCCAGCTTTAAGCATAGGAGTTAGGAGTCACCTCTCCAAGGCCACCATTCTGCTTCAGAGTCTCCTGGTGCTCTTGGGGTCACCTCCAGAATGCCCTCAATCTACCAGGAAGTCTTATGTGCTATTTCCTGCAGTCCAAGTCCTGGTCCCCATGGTCTACAAATGCCCTGTTCACTTTCCTTGCGTGTTCTGTGTCTTGTGCCCACGCACCTAATCCCATAGTCCCTGGCTCCTGATCTCCATGTCCCCATATGGTCCTTGTTCTGTGTTTCTTGATCAATTCCCGCCTCCCCTAAGTTGTGTCTGCCGTGTTTCTTCCTGTTTCTATGCCCCACATTTCATATTTTTTTTCTTTTTCTTTTCTTTTTTTTTTTGGTTTTTCGAGACAGGGTTTCTCTGTGTAGCCCTGGCTGTCCTGGAACTCACTTTGTAGACCAGGCTGGCCTCGAACTCAGAAATCCCCCTGCCTCTGCCTCCCAAGTGCTGGGATTAAAGGCGTGCGCCACCACTGCCCGGCCATATTTTTTTTTTCTAATCCATATGACCCCTGTGATAGAGCTGGACTATTGGCTACTTTGTGGCTTCTTTTTTCTTCTACCATCCTTTCAACCTTCCAACACTAGATGGAAGAGAGAGAAAAAAAAGATACAGGGAAAAGGGAGCTTCATTATCATTAGACAACTTCCTACTGATGAGGGGCATTGAGTTCTGTGGGGCAAGTTTGATCTTTGAGGTCCGGACATCTAATTTCTTCTTATTGTTGTTTCTTGTTTGCATATTATTTAACAAAGAGCAACCAACAGCATCCAATCCAACCAACAATCCAGCACAACCCTGCCTTATACACCCTCTGAAAAATCCCCAGAATCCCAAACATCACACAACAATAGAAACTTTCTGCCATTGGCAAAAATCACACCCCTGCTAGAGCGTGAGGCAAATCATAGTCAGCTGCTGTGGACAGTGTGAAACAGCCCCTTACCCCACACCTGGGATTAAGATGAAAGCACATTCTTATAATATTTCTGCTTTTTAAAGAAAACAAAATTCTCAGTTCACTGTGCCCTTGTGCCCAGTAGACTCTGTGTCATCGCACACTTCCGCGTCTGCGCCGCTGTGTCTGCACCGCTGTGTCCGCACTGCTGTGTTGGCACTGCAGACCTAACATGTCATCGCTGATATCTCCATGTTCCCCAAAGCCAAGTCTGTGTACCTCTGACTACCAACGCCATGTCACTTGACCTAGGGCCTTTCAAGCCCCTTTCCAGTGTCACATATATCACCCACGTCCTCTGTACACCCTGACACACATCAAGTCCTCTGTACATCTCCATTCCCTCCATCCGTGCTTTTATATCTACTGTCTGTGTCTTTGTGTGTTGTGTCTGGTGTTAAGTGTCCCCTATGTCCCTGTCTCATGTCCTTGGTCTGTCCTGTGTCCTCATTTCCTCTTCTCGGATCCACAGCTTAGATTTTGCCGTTCTGTTTCCTATCCACCCAAGAGTCACCCTCAGCATCCCTTGTGACCTACGTCCTCAGGTCTGACCCATAGCCCAATGTCATCCATGTCTCAGAACCGCATCTTCGCGTGTCTGTCCCCTCATTTTACATCCCATCTGCTTTAAGTTCTGGGCTCGGTGTCCTCGTTCCCCACTCTCCCTGTGCCCCAGGCCTGCCCACAAGGCCCTCCACTCACGTTATCATCAGTGGTCAGGTCGCCCTCGCTGGCCTGGATGGCAAAGGCTATGAGGCAGATAGCAGCAGCCACCCACATGAGGCACTGCAGACCACCTGCCAGCTGCCGGGCAAACTTCACGTACTCGGGAGTGCCCCGAGGTGGCCGGAGCTCATTGGGCCCATCCCTCAGCAGCAGCTCAGCTGCCAGGCTCGCCCTCAGGCCCTGGGAACAGGCAGGGGTAGTCACGGTGGAGGCTACAGGGCCGCGCCTTCACCCATCTGCTTTGCTCTCCCTCTCTCGGCCTTTCCCTTCTTTTTTTCTCTCCTTCCCTCCCACCCCACCTCTTCTCTTCTTCTCCTTTCTCTCTTTCCCACTTTCTCCCTCCATCTTTCTCTTCCTTTCCTGCTCTCTCTTTACCTCTCCTTCTTATCTCCACCTTGTCTCTTGCTCTCCCTCTCCCCCTTCCTCTGTTTCTCTGCATATGTCTCTTCTCTTCGCCTTGTCTCTCTTCCTCTCTCTCCTCTATTGCTCCATCTATTCCCACTCCCCACACACAGATCGCTCTCTGGTGATTCTCACACCTTTCTCTCTCCCTGTTCCTCTTTCCTGTCCATCATCCCCTCACTATGCCCGCCCACTCCTAGCTCACCTTGGTGGCGCTGGTCTGGTACTTCTGCTCCAGCTCAGACACTGACAGCTGGTGGTCGTTCTGGGGATGGTGGAACAAGATGCTCACTGCCTGGTTCTCACAGCCCCACCTGCCCCCTGCCTGGATCCGGACCCCACCTCAATCCTGCCTGGGCCCCGCCCCCACCCCTGCTCACAATCTCCATCTCCTTCTTCATGTTCTCCAGCTTCTCCTTCTTCTTGCCTCCCGCCTTCTTCTTACTCATCTTGGCAGCCATGTCTCCACCAGGGCCAGTCCCCAGTTCCACTGAGTACAATTCATAATTCTCCTGGGGTTGGGATGGAACAAAGGAGATGTCAGATACCACTGGAACTTCTGCCCCTCACCCCCCAGCAGCAAAATCCCCCAAATGTCACTCACTGCCTTCCCCATGGTGCCTGGTGTTCTACCCTCTTTGGTCTACAGAGTCTACTTGGGTCTGGACCAGGCCTGATATACCCAGGTTGGGTGGGGGTGGAGCAGAACCGGCTGATTGCCGCTGATTATGAGGCTCCTTGGGGTAACCTTCAGGCTTGGACAGGTCAGACACTTTCTACTGAGCTGTTCCAACCTATCCAAACCCCATTGCCACCTGTCACTCAAATCAGGAACCCCTAGGCTATAACAGCTACATAGCAACAAGAAGAGAAGCAAACACGAAGCTCCCGCGTCGCGGGGGCAATGTGATAAGGGGCTCTCACACGTTCACTCACTGAACCTTCCAGAAATCCTCTGAGGTGAGGAGTACCCATGACAGGTGGGGAAATGGGAGCCTGTTGCTTTCTCTACCATGGTCTAGGACAGGGTAGAGTCAGGACCAGACAGATCACCTGCACACAGTATCCTCTTCTGAGCCCCAAAGTATGGACACAGTCACCTAAGACATCATATCATATCCATCGTTCCCACCGTGCAGAGACAGGAAACTGAGGCTTGTGGGGATTCGACAGGGTGGCATGCTTAACCGCTAGCTGCTTGCCCACGGCTCCCAACCTTTCCCCTATCCCCATTCCGATCTACTCCAATAAACAGTGGCGCACACTGGGGAAAGGCTGTATCTAAGGGCCCTTGCCTGAGCTGGGTGCCAGGTTCCAGAGAGTGTAAGAGACACCTCCTCCCCCATGATCCCAGGCAGGGACCCTTGAGGCAGCAGTGGGGAAACGGTAGGACCTTTGATATGGTTTTTACATTGGCCTCCCTTAGAGGGCATGTCTCCAAAGGCATATGTAGGTACAGTTGATAAGATAATCACCTTAGTAATGCCCTCCTTATGAGCAGGTCACCTGGGAAAGTAAAGGGTAGGCAGCGTGAGCTCCCCAACACTCAGCTAGCTGAGGGTCCCAACCCCACCTCAGGAACCCCAAGGAGAGACAGGCACAGTGACAGCCACTGCAGCGAAATCCCAGGAACACGGACGAACCTCATCTGCACCAAGCATGCAGAAGTTTGTGTGGTTCCTCAACTCACAAGATTTCAGCTCCTCACTACCCCACATGAGCTTCCCTGACTCAGTCCCTCAGCAGGCTGAGGCTTGTGGGGATTCGACAGGGTCCCTCAGTAAGTTCTACGCTTTGTGCAGACTGATGCCATCCATGCCTCAGGACCCTGGTGCTGGCAACACCATTGTCTGGTTCCCTTTCCCAGAGATCTGTATGGATCTGTATGGTACTTTCTTATCTCCTTCCAGTCTCCTGCAAATGTCACCTTCTCTGCTAGTTCTCCCTGAAGCCCTGCAGCGCCACATCATTCTCCTAACCACACTTCCTGTTCCAATCAGGCATTGTATTTTATCCATTTGGTCACCTGGCTCTGTGTGGAGGAAAGATGGGACTTGGTTGCCTTTGGTAATCCACACATTGTCACTGAGTGGACAGGCTTTGGCTTGATGGTGGGCGTGAGCATCAATTCACAAGCCTGGGGCACCAGACAGGCTCTCCAGAACCTTACCTTTTGGGAAAGTCTTGGATGCAACTCGGTATCTTCAAACCCTGACCCCAGCCATCCAGTATCTACCCAGGGCCTGGGGAAGCTGTGGGAGGTTGAGGGGTCATGTCTGCAAGCAAAGTCACAGATTAGGAGACCAACACTATCAGTGGCAGCAGATGGCTGACTAAGATACTTTGGGAACCTCTGCCAACATAGAGTGGCCCCTTTTGGCCTCTACCTCAGTGGCTTTCTCTTCTCTCTCAAGATTTAATGTTATGCTATTGTAAATTTTAATATGATTAGCTAATTTAACATTGATTAATGTTTAAATATTTCAGACCTGTGTGTTACAGAAACAGTAAAATTATATATATATATGTATGTATATATATATATATATATATATATATATATATATATATATATATATCAGTAGATATATACAGAGAGGTGGAGAGAGGAAGAGAAAGAGAGAGAGAGAGATCCAGATTAATAGATTAATGGATTGCTCAACTAATCAAGAAATTTTTATTTTGTTCTGACTGAATTATTTAGAAGACTTATAGACAGGAACTTTCGTTTGTTTGGGGTTTGTGGGTCTCTCCTGTAACCCATGATAACTTTGAATTCCTAACCCTTCTTCTGCATCCATGTCCCAAAAGCTGGGGTTACAGCCATGCCTGACGAGAATCAAAACTCTTTCTAACTATATTTAGGTAGCTGCCCATGAACAAGGTCTTTTCTTACATAAATAATCAGATGAACAATTTCAAAAAATTAACAGAAATAAGTTACTTTTATCTAAGTATGAGAATGTATTTGAATTTCACGATTTTCCCACTGAAGTCCTTGCAGTCTGGGATCTGGTCCAGATGTCACTTTACATGAATTGGCATGTGCCTTGAGCTCCTGAAAAAAAACCCTATTTTGGGATGCCTTGAGCCTGACTCCACAGTCACTACCAAAACCTGAATACATATAGCCATCGCCTGAGCCTATGTCCACAGCTGCTGCCCCAGCCTGAGTTCACATACCTATTACCTGAACCTGAGTCCACAATGCGGTCATTGGCAGAGCCTGAATCTGCACAGCTATCATCTAAACTCAAATCTGTACAGCTCTTAAATGCCTAAGCCTGAGCCCACGCGGTTACTGCCTGAGGTTGTAGCTAGATAGCCAATGTCCAACCCAACACAATTTCTTCCAATGCTCCCAACCTCCGACACCCAACCACTAAAAGACAATGCCTGCTACAACCAGCTTAGATTTGCACCAAATTTATGGCCTTGTTCATCTCAATGTACAATGACCAGACATACTGAAGGTCAGTTTTACATCTTCTCAGATTATGCAGCCTTCAGACGGTACTCAAATTCTGCATGTTTGGGATGAGTCTCTTGATAGATCAAATTATTCTTTTATCATGTGTATAAGCAACACTAGCGCCGTCTCTAGGTGGTGAATACATAGGTCTCTACCTAAAGACTGGAGGTGGACTAAGCTGAAGTATCTAGATATGTCTGGCAGCTTGGACAGCCTCTAGCCCATGGGGTGGGGATGGAGGTGCTGTACAATGCCGCTTCAGGCTGACGGGAAACTTCTGGCACAGTTCAAGTGCAAAGCCTTCTCGAATGGCAGGTGTGCAGGATGCAGCCCCTATGGTGGGCATCACTGCATGTCTCACTGAGCCTAAGGCACGCCAGAGCATCGCAGGCTTCTTTGAGAACAGTGGTCAGAATTGAACGTAGTTTTCCGTCCCTAAGAAAGAAGGATCAGCAACGAGACAATTAAATAGAAAGAGAATGTTAAGCACATTATAGGGGAAATTTGACAAAACGTTTCCTGTATTTATACATTTCTAAAGTCTGATAAAGCTCAGACTCCTGCTACATTTTTCCTTATACTGTTTTCCACTTCAAGATTGAGGACCTCTGCTTTTCAAGTGTTCATTTCAGGGCTGAGGATGTCATTCAGTGCTAGAGCCCTTGCCTAGAATCCCCCAGTGAGGGGCTGGGGGCGTGGCTCAGTGGTAGAGCCCCTGCCTAGAATCCCCCAGTGAGGGGCTGGGGGTGTGGCTCAGTGGTAGAGCTCCTGCCTAGAATCCCCCAGTGAGGTGCTGGGGCGTGGCTCAGTGGTAGAGCCCCTGCCTAGAATCCCCCAGTGAGGGCTGGGGGCGTGGCTTAGTGGTAGAGCCCCTGCCTAGAATCCCCCAGTGAGGGGCTGGGGGCGTGGCTCAGTGGTTAAGAGCATATACTGCTTTGTAGAGGGCTCAAATTCAGTTCCCAGCACCCATATTGGGCAGCTGACAGCCACCTGTAACTTCAACTCTAGAGGATCCAATCCTTTCTCTGGGCTCTGTGGGTAACTATATACATGTAGGGTGTACATGTGTGTATATGTGTGCACATACACAAACAGATCAATAAATAAAACATAAATCTTTTTTTTCTAATTAACAAAATGATCATTCCAAGACCATTCTTGGCCCAGGTGGACCAAAGACTTCTCTCAGCTTTTGTACCACAGCCCATATTAATATTCTGTCTGTCTGTCTGTCTGTCTGTCTGTCTGATTATCTCACTCCCTCTTTCATTCTCTTCTCCCTCCCTCATTTTTGCTTTCTCCCTCCCCATCCCAGCTGTTAAGTTTGAATCTGAAATCCTCCCCATATGTTGAATACTCGTGTGTTGAATGTTTGGTCCCTAGTTGCTGGCATTGTTTGAAGAGGTTTTAGAACTGTCAGGAGGCCTAGCTGGAGGAGGTAGGTGACTTGCAGTATGTCTCTGAAGGTTATAGCTGGCTCCAGGTCTCTTCTTTACAGGTACTTTCTGCTTCTGTCCTGAACTCAGCATCCCCCTCCTCACCCCCACCACCACATCCCCCCACCACACACACCCCCACCACACAGCCCACCTCTGTAACTTTCTGCCCCAGCCCAGGGGGACAAACAGCAAATGACTGGATCCTCTGACCCATGAGTCAAAAGAAATCTTTCATTAGCTTGTTTCTGTCGCGTATCTGGTCACAGCAACACAAAAGTAACATTCCAGGCCTCGCCATTCTCCATCCCAGCCCGGAGTTGATTCATTCCCACTTTGTGCTCCCACAAAGACAGGTTCCCGATATCTCAGTATGCACTGTGTTCTGCATTGCTGGGCTGGCCCCGGGGAATGTTTGCTAAGTGTGTGCACCTCAGAGTGACCTTGACTTTCAGTATGTGTTTGAGACTTATTGATAAGATAGTGGGCCCAGCCGTGCCCTTCACTCCTTGCTGCTGCAGGCACAGGAAGTTGAGGCAGACATTGGGAGGGCAAAGACCTTACCTTACATCCTACTCCTTTACAGAACAGTCTCAGGCATAGGTGGTGGGTGGAAGAACAGAGGGCAAGGTTTGCCCCCCAAGCTTGAGAATCTGTCAGTCAAGGTCCCTGCATCCTGTTCCTGTCCTACCTTCAACTAGATTGGAAAGGTCCTGGGCCGAGCCCTCCACTTCCTCAGATAACTGCTGGGTTGCCCTCGCTTTAGAGTCTCAAGGTCATGACGTGTAGATCTGTCTTTTGTTACTTTGTGGGTTCTTTCCTTTCCTTCCCCTTTCTACACCCTAGACATCTTCTTCTATACCCCCTTTTCCACCCTTTCGACCCCCTATTGCTAGATAAGAGAAAAGGACACGGGAAAGGGGGCGACGTTATCATTAGACTACTTCCTGCTGACTAGGGGCACCGAGTACTTTGGGGTATCTTGTTCGACATCAGGATATCTAATTTCTTCTGCTTGTGTCTTTACACATGACTATGTGACAAACGGCAACCAACCAGCAACCCACGACTCTCTAGGGCCCTAGCATCCGTATAGCCTCTGAAAAGTCCCCAGAATTCCAAACATCACACAATCACAGAAACTCTCTGCTGCTGGCAAAATCACTCCCCTGCTAGACCAGAAGGCAAATCATAGTCAGCTGCTGTGGACAAGTCTGAAGCAGCCCCATGTCCCACACCTAGTAGCAAAAGAAAAAACGTATTCTTATATTTCTATGGAGTTTTTCCCAAAGAAACCAGAATTCTCATTACACAGATCCAACTTTGCCTCCCTTCTCTGCTCCCACTTTGGTCCAGCCTCCACCATTTTTTGTCTGTACATCCCAAGAGCCTGCTCCCTACCCCCATACACTCTAATCCCCAGACTTGACCAGAGGGAGTGTGTGAATGTTGGACTCAGCGTACTGCATGCTCAGAGCCCTGCTCTGACTTCACGTCTCCGGCCCAAAGTCAAGTCCTCACACAGTACCCAAGGCTCAGTGACATGGCCTTTCCCTCTTCCTATTCTACGACCACCTCAGCCTTCCTGACACTGTTCCCACACGGAACACTAGCTGTGCCTCACACTTGCCATGGAAGCAGGAAAGCACCCCCCCCACACACACACACCCAATTCCCTGTCATTGTTTAGTTAAAGGTCCTGGTACTCTCAGCTCTTTGACGTCGTTACAAAATACAGATTATGCTAGGGGAACATGCCTGTAGCCCAATACATGGGAGGTTGAAGCAAGAGGATCTCAAGTTCAAGGCTAACCTGGGCTACATAGTAACACAATCTTAAAAACAAAATTGAAGCTAGGTATAGTGGCTCATGTCTTTAATCCCAGCACTCCGGAGGCAGGCAGATCTCTATGTTCAAGGCCAGTCTGGTCTACTTAGTGAGTTCCAGGATAGCCAGAGCTACATAGTGAGAACCTGTCTCAAAAAAAAAAAAATCAAAAGTTGAGTTTTGCTTGGTTTTCCATTTATTCATTTATTATGAGTATGTGTGTATGCACAGCATAGCACCGGTGTAGAGGAGGTCAGAGGACAACTTGTGGAACTTGATTCTCTCTTCCCATGGTGTAGGTTCCAGAAATCAAACTCAGGCCATCAGCCTTGACCACAAGCACCTTGACCCACTGAGCTAACTTGTTAGTCCATGTTTATCTTAAAAAATGTATTGTGGTTTGAATCGGGGATGTTCCCCCCACAGGTTCACATTTTAAGCACTTGGCCCTCAGCTTGTAGCATTGTCTTCAGGACTGTGGAGCGGTTAGGAAGTGGAGCTTGGTCAAGAGAAGTGAGAGACTTGGGTGTCTTAGTTAGGGTTTTACTGCTGTGAACAGACACCATGACCAAGACAAGTCTTATAAAGGACAACATTTAATTGGAGTTGGCTTACAGGTTCAGAGGTTCAGTCCATCATCATCAAGGTGGGAGCATGGCAGCATCTAAGCAAGCACGGTGCAGGAGGAGCTGAGAGTTCCACATCTTCAACTGAAGGCCTCTAAGAGACTGCCTTCCAGGCAGCTAGGATGAGGGTCTTAAAGCCCACACCCACAGTGACACACCTACTCCAATGGGGTCACACCTCCTAATTGTGCCATTCCTTGAACCTAGCATATACAACCCATCACAGTGGGGCAGACCTGCACAGGTTGTGCCTGGTCCAGGCCTGTGCTGTTTCCTAGTCTGGGCCGTATGGGCCAGCTGCCGCCTCCTACATCCACTGCTGTGGGCAGAGCTATGCCTGCCTTTGCAGCCTGGAATCTCTCTGAAACTCGGAAATACGCCTTTCCAATCCTTCCTCCATGAATGGCTCTGTCAGACATTCTGTCGGATTGACGTGACAGTGAAACCATGAACTGGGCCACTCCATGGGTGCATCCGAAGTCCAGGTATATACGGAAGAGAGAACAGCCCGAGGCATCTGGAGACTCTGGTGGGGAAGCAGAGAAGGGAACAGATTTCTCAGAGCCAGGACTGTCTTGGGAGCTGAGTGAAGAGTAGAGAGAGATGATCAAGGCAGAGAAAAAAAACACATTCGAGTCAAGAAGAATGGGGGTGCAAAGGGAATCTGGAACAGCCTGGGAGCTCGGGAGTGGAGCAGAAGGGGAGGAGGCCAGAAGGTTAGCGTAGGGGCTCTGATATTCATAGCAAGTACATGTTACTAAAGACCAGGGAACTTTGATATGGAACCACAGGTACATGCCAAGGGAAGTGATCCTTTCTGGTAGGCAGAAACCCAACTCCCAGGTTTCTGAGGAATGCCGCCAGCAATCCTTCTAGAGTCACTGTCCTCTGGGGCTCGGGAACTAACACACAAGATATAACAAACTTATTTTAAAATGTGAACTTGGCTCTCTGCTCCTCCCTGTTCCAGAGACAGCTGCATCTTCTTGTGCAGTGCCAGCCTCATCTTGTAGACAGGATGGTGAAGGTCGGTGTGAATGGATTTGGCCGTATTGGGTGCCTGGTTACCAGGGCTGCCTTTGGCTCTGCATCTGCAAAGAGGAGATTGGTGCATCAACGACCCCTTCATTGATCTCAACTACATGGTCTACATGTTCCAGTATGACTCCACCCATGGAAAATTCATCGGCACAGTCAAGACTGAGAATGGGAAGCTTGTCATCAGTGGGAAGCCCATCGCCATCTTCCAGGAACGAGATCCCGCTAACATCAAATGGGGTGATGCTGGTGCTGAGTATGTCATGGAATCTACTGGTGTCTTCACCACCATGGAGAAGGCCGGGGCCCACTTGGGTAGGGACAAAAGGGTTATTGTCTCCTTCCCTTGTGCCAATGCCCCCATGTTTGTGATGGGTGTGAACCACAAAAAATATGGCAACTCACTCAAGATTGTTAGCAATGCATGCTGCACCCCTGACTGCTTAACCCCCGCCCCCCTGCCCCGGCCAAGGTCATCCGTGACAACTTTAACATAGCGGAAGAGCTCATGTCTACTGTCCATGCCATCACTGCTACTCAGAAGACTGTGGATGGCACCTCTGGGAAGCTGTGGCATGATGGCCGCGGGGCTGCCAAGAATATCAACCCTGCATCCACTGGTGCTGCCAAGGCTGTGGGCAAGGTCATCCCAGAGCTGAACAGGAAGCTCACTGGCATGACCTTCCATGTTCCTACCCCCAATGTATCCATTGTGGATCTGAAATGCTACCTGGAGAAACCTGCCAAGTATGATGACATCAAGAAGGTGGTGAAGCAGGCATCCAAGGGCCCACTGAAGGGCATCTTGGGCTACAGCGAGGACCAGGTTGTCTCCTGCGACTTCAACAGCAATTCCCACTCTTCTACCTTTGATGCTGGGGCTGGCATTGCTCTCAAGGACAACTCTGTAAAGCTCATTTTCTGGTATGACAATGAATATGGCTACAGCAACAGGGTGGTGGACCTCACGGCCTACATGGCCTCCAAGGAGTAAGAAGCCCTGGACCACCCACCCCAGCAAGGACACTGAGAGCAAGAGAGGCTCTCAGTTGCTGAGGAGTCCCTGTCCCAACTCAGCCCCCAACACTTAGCATCTCCCTCACAATTTCCATCCCAGACCCTTATAATAACATGAAGAACCTAGGGAGCCTTCCCTACTTTCTTGAATACCATCAATAAATTTCACTGTACCCAAAAATAAATAAACAAACAAACAAATAAAATGTGAACTTCTTGGCGATGGTTCAGAGGGTAAGAGCACTTGCTGCTCTTCCAGAGGACCCAGGTTCAGTCCCCAGCACCCACATAATGGCTCACAACCAGCTATAACTCCCAGGTTCAGGAGACCCAACACATTTTTCTGGCCTCCATGGGTATGGCACATACATCGTGCATATACATATTTGCAAACAAAATACTCGCACTCATAAAATAAAAATAAATAAATATTTATGTATATTATTTATTTATTTATTTATTTCTGGGCTGAGTGTGCATCTTAGTTGTTGTATTTGCATAGCATGCATGAATCCCTGGATTCAATTCCCAGCACCACATAACCCAGATATGGTGGTACATACCTGTAGTCTAAGCACTCAGGAATTAGAGGTAGGAAGATCAGAAGTTTAAGGGCATGCTCAGCGATATAGAAAGGTAGAGGCCAGCCTGGGCTACATGAAACCTTGCCTTAAACTTAAATGCATGCATGTGCATGCACACACATGAGCACACATACACAGACACACACACAAACACACATTCATACTCATACACACACACACACAATTCTTTTTTTTCTTTTTTTTTTTTTTTATTTTGAGATTGGGTTTCTCTGTGTAGCCCTGGCTGTCCTGGAACTCATGCTGTATTCCATCCAGGATGGCCTCGAACTCAGAAATCTGCCTGCCTTTGCCTCCCAAGTGCTGGGATTAAAGGCATGCACTACCACTGCCCGGCTCTCACACACACAATTCTTAAGAGTTCTTTTACATCCAATGCAACTCAGTAATTCTTTAAAGATTTATTTCACTTTTAGATCTGTATGTGTCAGAGTGGGAATGTGTACATATGAGAGCAGGTGCCCATGGAGTCCAGGACAGAGTGTCAAGTCCCCTGGAGCTGGAGTCACAGGCTATTGTGAGCCATTTGGCATGGGTACTGGGACTGAAGAACTCTACAAGAACACCAGTGTTCTTAAACACTGAGCCATCCTTCAGCCCAAGGTTTCCATGTCTCTGTCCTCCCAGAACAAACTAGGCTCCGTCTGGATCCACAGCTTTGCAGCTGGTGTTCAACTTTCTTCTACATCTTTTTTTGGGAAGGGCAGGTGTCCAAGACAGGGTTACTCTACATAGCCCTGGCTGTCCTGGAACTCTCTCTGTAGACCAGGCTAACTTCAAACTCAGAGACCTGACTGTCTCTGCCTCCCCAATGCTAGGATTAAAGTCATGCGCCACCACTGCCCTGGGTCTTCTACATTTTCCTTTTCTTTCTTTTAGACCAGGTCTCAAACTGGCCACAAACTTCTATGTAGCCGAGGATGACCTTGGACCTCTGGGTCTCCACCCTGCATCTCCAAAGTCCTGGGATTACAGGATGGGTCATCACATCCAGTTTCTGGGTGCTACTGATGGAATCCAGAGTTTCCTGCCCACTAGGCGTGTACTGTAACCATGGAGCCACACCCCCCAGACCCCAGATGTTTTTATGGCTCTGTCTTCTTCAGGTCAAAGGTTAGTTATTAGCTGCCCATCAGGGCTCCCAGGAGTCACTCCGATCTCCCAGTTTCATTGTTTTTCATAACTACCACTGCCAGAACCACCATCTGCTATGGTAGCTCCCAACCACAACAAGCTAAATTGACTTTTAATTCAGTAAAACCAAAGCTTGACCTCCTACATTGCACAAGGTTCAGCACATTTGGCTAATGGTTCCCACACCAGACAGAACAAACAGCACATTTGTCACTGAAGAACTGTTAGACAGGGTAACATCAAACAAGCCAGTGACTTTGTATTTCATTCTTTCTCAATGTCACATAAGACTGGTTTGATTTCTTCACTTTCAAGACAGGGTCTCATAGGTAGCCCTGGCTGGCCTGAAATCTGCCACATAGACCAGGCTGGCCCAGTCTATCAGAGATCTGCCTGCTTCAGCCTCCTGAGTGCTGGGATTAAAGGCACACACCACCATGTGTTGTTTTAAAAAGTCCCAGTCAATTGATTTTGTCAATGAAGACTCAGGAGCCAGATGCTGGGGTGAAAACGCGCAAGCTCAGAGAGGCAGAGAAAGCACCCAGCTGACCTTCCTACTCCGCTGATGTCCCAGAAGGAAAAAGTTCCTTCTCTATCTCTGTGGTACTGTGAAAGGCAGTCTATGTTCTGGTTGAGCAAGGTTTAACATCTGGAGACCCAGTAGATAGTCTACAAGGGACAGACCCGTTGGCCATGCTCCCAGACACGAGGTTTCTGACACGAGGCCCTCAACTCCATAATCCTATGGCCATCAGTCAGGTAGGGCAATGCCCCAAGCCCCTGGTATTCTGTCTGGACTCCACCCCAACAGTCACCTGGTAACAGCTAGGTGTGCTCCCCCCCATGGTCACCTGGCAACAGCCAGGTAGGCCCAGCCCACTATAAAAGGGGCTGTTTGCCCCCTCCCCTCTCTCTTGCTCTCTCTTTTCTTACTCTCTTGTTCTCTCTCTCCATTCCCCCGCCCCCCACGAGGCCACGGCCAGCCTCTACTTCTCTACCTTCTCCCTCTCTCTGCTTCTTTACCATAAAGGCTAAAACCATGAACTTCCTCTTCTCATCTGGACCTGCTGTGCTGGAACAATGGGACAGGTCTTCCCCTAAAGAGCCTCGAGTCTAGTCTCCCACTGGAAAGCCTCCCAGCCTTCCAGGTCACATCCACCACCAACCCAAGCCGCCGCTGACCACGCCAAGGATACTCTCGTCCCCATGGGACCCAGCCAGAGCTCTCCCCCTGCCCCTTTCCCTTTGGCCCTGGGCCAGAGCCCAGCCCTGCGGGTCCCCACCCGGTTCTCAGCTCTACTGCAACATTCAGTGGCAGCTGCGGGTATCCAAGACTGCGAACCAGTCGTCCTCGAGCTCCGCCCTGCCAGCACCCCCCCCCGGGTGACCCCAAGGGCTGCCCTTCCCACCCCCGGAGCGGGGTTCTGCAGCCTCTCAAAGCCCAATGCCCGTCTGGCAGTTCCGTGGGGATATGCACAGTCCAACCACCCTCGTCTGCCTTGCCCAGCCACCCGAGCTCTGGGCCGGACGCGGGACCTCACCCCCTTAAACCCACATCTCCACGATGTCTTAAATCCCCTTCAATTCAAAGACCCTCCTTTCTCTTTGCTTATATTCACTCCCTGAGGCTGGTTGCTTGCTCTTGACCTAGGGCTGCTTACTCTTGGCCTAGGGTTGACTTTAGCTCTTGGATTAAAGGGGTGTGCTAGGGCTGAGCCACACCACAACTATTTGTTTACAATCTTGGGGTTCACAATGTGACCAAATATTCTGCAATAACCATGGGCAGCTACAGCTTTTTCTTTTTGTTGTTTACAGAGCTGAGAACATATCTCAGAGCCTTGCACAGGCTAAGCAAGTGCCTAATTACTGAACTAAATCCCCAACCCCGTATAGGAAAGAGGTTTTTGTTGTGTTACTTTAGGTTTTTGCTTGTTTTTGAGGAAATGTCTGTAGTTCAAGCTATTCTCAATCTCATGATCCTCCTGCCTCAGCCTCCCGAGTGCTGGCATTACATTATACTTATTTGGGTTTTCTGAGACAGAGTCTAATGATATAACCCAGGCTAGCCTTAAACTCACCATCCTCCTGCCTCAGGCACCCAAATACTGGGATTACAGACATGCACCACTGTGGTTTGAATGAGAAATGACCTGCTCAGGCTCGTGTATTTGAATACTTGGGAAGGTTTGGAACCTTTAGGAGGTGGAGCCCTGCCACAGGGAGGAAGTATGACCCCGAGGAGGACTTATTCTCATTATCTCTTCTTTGCCCCATTCCCTTCCCTCCCCTCCCCCCCCATCTCCATTCCCACTTCTTGCATATAGATAAAAATAAGACCTCTGCTTCCTGCTCTCCCCATGCCACACTTTCCCTGTCAGGAGAGACTCTCCGTATGGAACCAGAAGCTGAAACAAAGTTTTTATTCCTTAAGTTACTTCTGGTCATTGAGTTGATTGCAGCAGAAGAGATGCTATACCAGCCGCCATGCCTGTCTTCCCTTTGCATTAACCATACATAGAGGCACCCCATCCATCTGCCTCAGGACCGAGCCTGATACTGTCGTCGATAAATGTTCGTTCGCTCTCTGAAGGGGCCCAGGGCACACATGCAGCAGGTGAATGGAAGCAGAGAAACCCCAAAAGCTTTATTGCTCTTAGCACTGTTGCCCGACTGAGGGCTCCCTCAGCACAGGCAGCTGCTGATGTCCAAGATCAGAGTCTCCGAGAATGGTTGGGATTCCCTGAGTGAGGTGAGCCTTCAGGAGGATGTCATATCCTCAGTTTCAAAGACTAATGTAATAGAGCTGGCCATCACAATGCATCCCACGAGGATGCTGGAGATGCTGAAACCCAAGGCCAGCATGGAGTTCCTCTGGGCTCGCCTCCAATCCCCAACAGAGTTGGCTTCCCGGGTCTGCGGAGGTGAAGGCAAGCAGGCAAGATGGTTCCCAGGAGGAAAAGGGTGAGGGGAAGGGCATCCCTGGAGAATCTGGTATCAGGACTGGAGGGTGAGGAAGAGGTGAGAAGGGAGGGAAGTACCCCTGTGGGACATGAAGAGGTTCCTGAAGGAAAAGACCAGAAGCAGAATAGTACCCACCTTAAGGGAGAACAGCAGGGCTGGAATCGCCAACAGGATGCAGAAGCAGAGCGAGGTGATAGACAGACAGAGATAATCCTTCGCCAGGGGAGGCAAGGCAATCATCATGACTGGCCCTGAACTGGGTAATCTCTGATCGGCCTGTAGCCCTGGTGTGTTCTGGACTTCCAGGTCCTTGATTTTGGTCCCAGCAGCCATGGATCCTGGCCTAAGGAGGAGGTTCTGGGTGAATAAAAGCTGTACACAGAGGGTAAAGTGGGCATCTGAGCTCTCAAGAAAAGAGAGCCAGAGGCAGGCCTGCTGGCCTGGTGGTCTGTCATCCCATACGCTCGGCGGAATGAGAAAGGAGGGTTGGAAGTTCAAGACCCACCTGGACTACAAAATGTGTTGAAAGGCAGCCTGAGCAACTTTGTAAGAAGACCCTGCCTCAAAGAGAAGAAATTAAAATTAAAAAGAGGCCGAAGATTTCTCCCAATGGTAGAACATATGGCTATGCGTAGCCATATGTTCATGAGTAGCTGAGGATGTGACTCTTGCAGTAGCAGGAAGGGGCTGGGGCATAACACAACACCATTAGAACCTTTGCCTAAAATCCACCAAGAAGGGCCTGGAGGTGTGGCTCAGAGGTACAGCTTTGCAAGCATCTGGGCTTAATCCCTACTATCAAGAAAGAAAAAATAGGGGCTAGAGAGATGGCTCAGCAGTTAAAAGCACTGACTGCTCTTCCAAAGGTCCTGAGTTCAAATCCCAACAACCACATGGTGGCTCACAACCATCTGTAATGACATCTGACACCTTCTTCTGGTATTTTTGAAGACAGCTACAATGTACTTAGATATAATAATAAATAAATCTTTCTTAAAAACAAACAAACCACCAAATAATGATGATGATAATGATAATGATAATAATAATAATAATAATAATAATAATAATAATAATAAAGGATCTACCAAGCCAAATGAGGCACAAAACACAGATGATGCCATCCTAAGCCAGGGATAGAGCACCATCTAGAGTCCACCACACCTCCATGTTCCTATGGAATAGTTTTGCTGGCCCCATATCCCCTCCCCATACTCCCTGGAATCCCCTCCCTGTCTTTCTCAATTACTTTTTCTTCTTTTAAATCCTATTTTATCACACACAGACACACCTTTCCTCCCTCATTGCCCATAACTAATCACCAACTCAAGGTCTGTAGGTCTTCTCTTTGCTCCTCAGTCCCTGACTTGGCCTTGGCAGTCTGAGTCACTGGGTGTGGTCTCTCTATTGCTCACCTCGTCATTATGATTGACCACTGTCTAGTGGGTGTGCCTCCACTGCTTAAATCTTATTGGTTCAATGTCTATAAGGGGCATTATCCAGCCACGCCTCGTTCTTCATGCTCTTGTGTTTGATGCTTTGAGCCAGGAGCCTGCCTTTCAGCTAATGACCCTTTTTGTTATCCCTCCTCCCTGCACTTGAACTAGTTAACTTACTGCCCAGTGTGTGGGTCTCACTACCAGACAGAAATGAGCTCTTAGAACAGTATAGCTGATCACATCATGCTAACATCATGAGATTTATGCCCAGGTTGGACCTTCAGTGAGTCAGGCCAACAAGGCCCTGGCTGTCCTAAAGTTCGAAGTTTATGGAAGAGAAAAAGAAAAAAAAATCAAACGAATCAATAAAATTAACTGTGAGCAAATTTGTATGGTTTGAGCTTAAAATGCTCCCCTCTGCAGCCCCCATTTTGAACACTTGGTTCCCGGGTTTGTGGCACTTTGCGAAGGCCATGGAACCTTGGTAAGTGGAAGTCTCTAGGGGCGGACCTTTGAAGGTTATTCCCCAGTTTCAGTTTATAATTATAGCTTCTGTTGTCTGTCTGTGGCCATGTGGACAGCCGCTGATGCTGGTTCTGCTGGCGTTGATCCTGCCAGTTGTGTGGCAGCAGACTGTAGTTTTTCCCAACTAAAGGATTCCCTCCTGGAAGGAGCCAGGACTCTTGAGTTTTGGGAGTCAAATAGAAACTCACATGCCTGAGAGAACCAAAACTTGGAAGACTCTTAAGGGCCTCTCCCCAGCAGTCAAAGAGTAAACAACTGTAGATGGAGGTAACCCTTACTTACCAGGTTTCCGGGTAATCTCAGTGGGAATTAAAACCAGGCCAAGTTGGAGGGTTTTCACCGAGACTGAGCCTGAAACAAGTTTATTGCAAGCAATCAGACTTTTTATATCAGAAACACTATGATGCCAGTGGCCAGGAAGAATACAATCGTAGTTGTCAATGATGTTTGCAAGTCATACAGGGTACGCAAGATTCATATCTAAGACTAATGGTTCTGCCAACCTTGTGTAACAGGGCCCCAGACTTTAGCACAACTGACTCCATGCTGGAAGTACCGCAGGCAGTGCCACCTGTCAAAAATGAAAACAAAGACTAATCCGTTGAAGCCCATCTTTCCGGGAAAGCCTCTAAGCAGTACTAACCTTGCTTTATGGCTTCTGTAGCTCTATGCTAGCTAACTGTTCTCGTTAACTGTAGTGAGTCAACCCAGAACATGGTTTCTGTGTTCAAAAGCTCACTCTGAGAAAGGCCTGGGACTGCCCTGGGATCCTGAGCACCCAGTGTAGCCTCTGGCCAGCTAATAAAGATTCCCTATTGGCTGAAAGGCGTGTCTGAGCAGTCTTCTCTAGTAAACACCCCACAACACTTCTACAGGATTTACTGACTTCTAAGGGATGCAGACATACACAGGGGCCTAAATGTTCCACTGCCTGAGGGAGTGCCCAGGTTCCTCAGGAACTGAAAGGCACAAGTACCTCAGGAGCCACAGACTCTGACCTGATAAACCTGTGACGAGGGCCTCCCAAGGCAGCTAGACCTGGCTAGCACCACGATTCCCTGAAGGAGACACTGATGAAACACTGCAGAGAGATTTCTTGAGCTGTTGAGCTCTGTAAGCTTTGCAAAGAGCTCCTGGTAGTTAGTCGGGTTTTTCCTAATCCTGCTCCCTTGGAGTCCTTCGGGCTCATGGTAACCCTTCCCTCAAACTCCCGTTAGCATATTAGAAACCGGGTCTCAGCTTTACTGTGTCATAGGGCCCGGGCATGAGCTCTGAAGTGTCAGACAGATCTGCAGTTTTTATGGTTGTTCTAGATGGTACAACAGAGTTATTCTGTTTTCCGTCTGTCCGTGGTGGACTAAATTTACTTGCCTGAGTATCTCTGTATCAAGTGTTTCTTACAGAAATTGAACCAGTGCTCAGAGCATTTACATGGCAAGTGTCTCTTTTCTCAAGGAAAAGTGGGTGGGGTTCTGACTGTAGTAAGTGAAAAGCAAACACAGCCTAAACTAGTATGTGTGTGTGTGTGTGTGTGTGTGTGTGTGTGTGTGTGTTGCCTGCTTGCATGTCTGTGCACCACATGTGTGAAGTGGTGCCTGGATACCAAAAGAGGGTATTGAACCCCCTGGAGTTGGAGTTATACACAGTTGTGAGCTACCATGTAGGTACTGGGAACTCAGGATTTCTGCAAAAAGCAACAATTATTCTTAACCAAGGATCCATACCTCTGCTTTGGTCTTTTTTTCTTTCTTTCTTTCTTTCTTTCTTTCTTTCTTTCTTTCTTTCTTTCTTTCTTTCCTTCTTACCTTTATTTCTTTCTTTTCTAAGACACAAGCTCACTACATAGCCCAGGGTGGCCTGTAACACACACTCTCTCTCTCTCTCTCTCTCTCTCTCTCTCTCTCTCTCTCTCTCTCTCTCTCAAAGATTTATTTATATGTGAGTACACTGTAGCTGTCTTCAGATAACCCAGAAGAGGGCATCAGATCTCATTACAGATGGTTGTAAGCCACAGTTCCTGATTTGAACTCAGGACCTTCAGAAGAGCAATCAGTGCTCTTAACCGCTGAGCGCTCTCTCTCTCTCTCTCTCTCTCTCTCTCTCTCTCTCTCTCTCTCTCTCTCTCTCTCTGTATAGCCCTGGCTGTCCTGGAACTCTCTCTGTAGACCAGGTTGGCCCTGAACTCAGAAATCTGCTTGCCTCTGCCTCACAAGTGCTGGGATCAAAGGCATGTGCCACCACTGCCCAGATGACCTATAACTCTCTATGTAGACCACACTGGCTTCAAATTCCCACAGATCCACTGGCTTCTGCCTGCCAAGTGCTGGGACCAAAGGTGTGTGCCATCTCACCCATCACACATGCTAGTGCTAACTATGTTAGACAGAAAGTAAAGTGCTACTGTAATTCGAATCCCCATCATGAGTAACCCCATAAAAGTTCACTGCTCACCAAGATCAACTTTAATGCAGTCATTGCTTTGGTCTGCTGTAGGTTTCCTCTCCAGGGTAAGTATGCATGTGTATTGTGTGTTTGGATTTTTCTCAAACCTATATTTAATAATAGCTTTTAAACTCTTTAATGTCCCTTCCAGCCCACCATCCACCAGAGGAAGTGGAAAAAGAAAGGTTATTAGGATACAGTGGAAGTAGACCTGTTTAGAAATTGTTCTTTGGAGCAAATTCCATCTGTATTGTCAGGAAATCAGCTGTTCCATTCGTAGGATTCAGGAGCAGTAGCTCAGTCCACTCGCAAATACTTCATGAATACACCACAGTCCAGTTCGGTCACGTCAGGGTAACAAACACAAATCAGCAAGAGCGATTAGGCAAGAAGAAGTTCTTTACCACGCTTCTCTCAGTGAAGTGAAGATCAGTGAAGACTTGAGACCAAGGAGCTTGCAAAACTAGCTATGCAAGTCTCTTCCCAATCATTGTCCACTGAGTCACATTTACCCTCCCTCTAAACATTACATGTCCTCCACGTGTCTTGCCTCAGCACGTGAGTCAGTCTTAGCAAAACTCCATGTGAGTCTGTATCAGCTGACATCACTCTGCCAATTGGCCTGAGTCTTCAGAAGCAGCAAGAACCCACCAGAACACCACCAGAAGGTTTTTTTTGGTGCATTTCTCTCTATGGAGTCATAGCAAACAGAGCTCAGCTACATAATGTAAGGCGAACCAATACATACGCATCATTAGTGAAGAATCCTTCATCACGTGTCCTTTCACATGCTTGCTTTAGTAAAATATCCTTTCACCTGTGCCTGCTTCAGTGAAACGTTCCTTCATCTGTGTCCACCTCAGGAAAACATTTCATGTGTTTGCCCTAGCAAAACATCATCCAACATCACTGACTTTCCAAAGAAACTATAAGTTTCCACTTCAATTATGTCTCCCCAGGAAATGTCTGTCATACAAGTACCACCATGAAGGACTCCTGGAAGCATGAACCAAAATAAATCCTCCCTCAAGTTGTTTCTGTTGAGAGTTCTCATCATAGGGATGCAAAATTAAATGAACATAGCTATGAGGGGGATAATTAAAAAAAGGAAGGGGTGTGCTCTGGAAGGATGTAACAGCCTGGGCAGCAGGAACAGGTGGTCAAAAACATCCTCCTGGGAAAAGAACATGTGAGCTGAGACAGGAAGTACAAGAGGAACCAACCTGGAAAGGGTTCTAGGAAAGTGGGGGACCGGCAAGTGCAAAGGCCTTGAGGTAGGGAGTAAGTTAGCAACAATAGGAAGAGAAACAAAAACAGTAGCTATATGTACAATTGCTTTTAGATACATGAACAGCACACAACACAGCACACGTGCACGCACGCAACTGAAAGCCAGTGTCTTAGGGTTTGCTATTGCTGCAAGGAAACACCATGATCAAGAAGAAAGTTGAGGAGGAAGGTGTTTATTTGGCTTACACTTCCAGATCATGGCCCATCACTGGAGAAAGTCAGGACAGGAACTCAAGCAGGGCTGGTACCTGGAGGCAGGAGCTGATGCAAAGGCCATGGAGGAGTGCTGCTTACTGGCTTACTTCCCCTGGCTTGCTCAGCCTGTTTTCTTAGAGAACTGAGGACTATGAACCCAGGGGTGGAACCTCTGGTGGCCAGCCCCTCCTTCACTGATCACTAGAGCTGGATCTCAGAGAGAAGAGAAGGGAAGGGAAGGGAACGGGAAGGGAGGGGAGGGGAGGGGAGGGGAGGGGGAAAGAAGAGAAGAGAGGAGAGGAGAGGAGAGGAGAGGAGAGGAGAGGAGAGGAGAGGAGAGGAGAGGAGAGGAGAGGAGAGAAGAGAAGAGAAGAGAAGAGAAGAGAAGAGAAGAGAAGAGAAGAGAAGAGAAGAGAAGTAGAGGAGTAGAGGCCGGCCGTGAGCACGTGGAGAGGGGGAGTGAATGGGAAGGTGGGGAGGGAAAGCAAGAGAGCAAAAGCTCCTGGTCTTATTTTTTGTGTTTTTTGTTTTTGCTTATTTTTGTTGTTTTTTCAAGATAGGGTTTCTCTGTGTAGCCCTGGCTGTCCTGAAACTCGCTCTGTAGACCAGGCTGGCCTCGAACTCAGAAATCCACCTGCCTCTGCCTCGCAAGTACTGGGATTAAAGGTGTGCGCCACCACTGCCTGGCTCCTGGTCTCTTCTTAATCACTGCTAATTTCTTAGCTCTATCTAACCAGCATCAATTGTCCCAGAAACACTAAGGTTTCACTTCGGTAGTTCTGGTATCTTGTTAATCACAGATGATTCTTCCAATCCCACCTAACCAAAACCACAGAATCTAACATCAAAATAGCACATGGCCCTGATAGTCTTTAAACGTCCCTCTGAAACTTCACAAGCCCGGCCTCCATCTTCCGCACTGCTTCAACATTTTTATCTTCCAAGGCATGCACCACCACTGCCCGGCTAAAATAATATTTCTAATTACATTTTTTTTTACAGATTAAGGAGGGGCAGAAGAAACAGTTCAGTGGTTAAGAGCACTGCCTGTTTCTGCAGAGGACACAGGTTCAATTCCCAGCATCCATATGGTGACTCGCAACCATCTGTAATTACAATTCTAGAGGATCTTATGCCCTCTTCTGTCCTCTATAGGGACTGCATGTATATGGTACACAGACATATGTATAAGCAGACATCCATATACATAATGAGTAAATAAATTTTAAAAAATAGGATCAAGGGTTTGGCAGTGGTGGTGCATACCTTTAATCCAAGCACTCAGGAGGCAGAGGTAGATGAATCTCTATGAGTCCCAGGCCAGCCTGGTCTACAGAGTAAGTTCCAGGACAGCCAGAGCTGTTAGACAGAGAAACCCTATCACAAAAAAGTCAGGGAAAATACTATAAGCAATACAAAATATCTAAACAAAATCAGGGAACTGGAAAATGGCCCCATTGGTAATGTGCTTGCCAGACAAGCATGAGGGTCTGAGGATTCCAAATACTCCCAAAAAATCCAGGTTTTGGAGTACATGCCTGTAATCCATTGCTGGGGGGTCTGTTCTCAGGAAGGACCCTGGGGCCAGCCAGAATACCTGAATCAGCCAGTTCCAGACTTAGAGCTTAGTAAGTCTCTTCATAGCTATAAAACCCTAAGACAGTGAGGCAGGCAGATCTCTGTGAGTTCAGTGACTCACTCTATGAGTTCCAAGTCAGCCAAAGCTACATAGTGAGTCCCTATTTCAAAGCATCAAAATAAGATGGAGAGTGACTGAGGAAGTCATCTGAGAGCCACCTCGTTCTTCCTTGTGCAGCTGTGCCAATTGTTCATGCAAACCCAGACATACATGTGTATACACACACACACACACACACACACACACACACACACAGTGCTTACAAATTCTTCAAGATGCAAAGTGAAGAGCACGTTTCTAACATAGTACATGAAGTCAGTATCACTCTACTGCCAAAGCCAGAGGACATGAAGAAATACTGGAGATCTGGATCTGCAGATCCTCCTGCCTCTACCTGAGTATGGGGATTGACAGGCATGAAACGCCACTGTCTCTTACTTTATTTTCAACTCTGACTGCTGCATCTTCCTTTCCACTTCTACTTCCCAGAGCCCTGGACCCACCCTGGATGACACGATAGGAAGAGAGCGCACTTGGGCGAGGAGGGCCGGGGTGGGAGGAACAGGGACAGGGACACAATAGTCTACCAGGTTTCCTCTAGAGATGAAGTTCATCGGAAGGATGTACTTCTTCCTCCAGCAAGGCTACACCTCTTGGTTCTACAGCCAAACAGCACAGCCACCTGCAGACCAGGGGTTCAAATACATAAGCCTGCGGGAGACACTCTCATTCAAACCAAGTTAATTACACAGGGAATGAAAGGCAAGAAGAAATAAAAAATAGACTAAGAATAGGAAAATGATCAATAATAGCCTGATGTAGTGGTGCACGCCTTTAATCCCAACACTTGGGAGGCAGAGGCAGGAGGACTTCTGTGAGTTTGAGGACAGCCTGGTGTACACAGTGAATTCCAGGTCATCCATAGCTACATAGAAGAACAACAAAAAAAGATTAGGCACTATTTCCAGTGCTTGGTCCCTAACCTCCACTGGACCCCACCCTTCCCACCCCTCATCCAGTTCCTCCCAAAATTGAACTCAACAAGTAGATAGTGTCCTGGCTCTGAAATCTTCATGGAGACCCAGACTGGTCCATTTCGCTCACTCCAAGAAGCCACAAACTTTTCCTTCCCCTCCTCCCAGTAGATCAGTCAGGTTTCAGGGATTTTGTTTGTTTTGTGGGTTTTTTTGTTTTGTTTGGTTTGGTTTGGTTTGGTTTTTTTCCAGACAGGATATCTCTGTGTAGTCCTGACTGTCCTGTTTTTTTTTTTTTTAAGATTTATTTATTTGTTATTTATATGAGTACACTGTAGCTGTCTTCAGACACCAGAAGAGGGCATCAGATCCTGTTACAAATGGTTGTGACCACCATGTGGTTGTTGGGAATTGAACTCAGGACCTCTGGAAGAACAGTCAGTACTCTTAACCGCTGAGCCATCTCTCCAGCAGTAGATCAGTCAGGAAAGCCAACTGGAACCATAGCCAGGAGGCTATTCACACCTGCTGTGATACTTCAAAACCAGACAATGTCTCTACTCAGTCTCTTTCTCCTAAGCCAAGCGTCCTTCAGCCAAAGCCTGAGGTGTGAGAAACAGTGGTCCTCACTTCATAATAAGCGTACTGGAGACTCTGAGTACCAAGAGTGGGACAGTTTATTTTCTGCCTTACAACATTGAGCATCCGCCTGCAGAAAAGGCAAAGACAGCTGACAAACCAATTTGGTGCAAACCAGTGGCTTTTTATATTCCTATTGCATTGCCCTGCCCCCTGAAGTCCTCACTGGCTGATTTCTAGGGGAGATACAATCCTTCTAGTGTCTGGTATTACCCCCCTCTCCAGATGGTTCTGAGTGGAAAGTCTTCCCTAATGTATACTGTGGGCTAGAGAGTCCCACCTTTTCTGAAACAAGGGCTCAGTTGCATAGCAGACTGCCTGTAACTTTTCAATCCTAAAATGAACTGGGAATTTCTAGACAAGCAGACATCAGCTGCCTGATTGAGAGGACAAGGGCCTAGCACCTCCTATTTAACTGTGATTCTCTGAGGAACTCCAAATGCACCTCATTCTGAAATGGATTGTAATGACTTATTTCTTATACTAGTTATGATGGTTAATCCATATTCAGGCATGCATGTTCATATGTGTTTGGGTGCACATGTGTGCCAGAGGGTGTTCGTGTGTGTGCCAGAGGATGACATTAAATGTTTTCTTCAGTCTCTCTACACCTTATATATTGAGGCAAGATCTCTCACAAGAATGCTGAGATTGCCAGTTTGGCTTATCTGGCTAGCTAGCTTTGCTCTGGAAAACACCTGTCTCTACCAGCTATGCACTGGGAGTAAAAACAGGCCAATACCCCAGTCAGTGTTTACCTGGGTGCTAGAGACCTGAACATGTTTGTGGAACAAAGTCTTCATTCTCTGAGCCACCTCCACAGACCCTTGACTGAATGTGGGATCACCTAGGGAATACAGTTCTTGAAGGTACTTCCACAGGGTAGAGAGGAGCCACTCTAAATATGGGAGACATCAGCCCTTGGCCGAGGCCTTGGGCCAATAAAAAGAGTGAGTTAAGCACTAGTGATCATCTCTTCTGCTTCCCATGTTGAACCAAATCATTCCACAAAGAATTTGCTGACTTCAGAACTGTGGCTTGCCGATGTTATTATTAGAGTTTTTAAGATCCTTGTCTGTAATCTGATTCAGTTGTAGCTGGGTCTGATGTGCAGGCAGGCCTGTACTCCCAGATATTTGGGAGGCTGAGGCAGGAGAAATGAAAGTTCAAGGCATGCCTAGGCAACTTCTGAATACCATGTCTCAGATTTTAAAATAGAGAGAGAGGGGGCTGGAGAGATAGCCCAGCAGTCAGGATCTTTTGTTATTCTTGCAAAGGACTCACATTCAGTTCCCAGCACCTATATACCAAGTGGCTCACAACTGCCTGTAACTCCAGCTCTAGGGAATCCAATGCCCCCTTCTGGCCTTTGTGGATACCTTCACACACACAAACACACACACAGAGACACACAGACACACTAGATCTTTTAAGCTAGCCACGATGGCCCAAATCTTTAATCCCAGTTCTCAAGAGATAGAGGCAGGTGAGCTGTGTCTACATAGCAAGTTTCAGGCCACCCAGGGCTACATAGTGAGAACATGTCACAAAAATTAAAAAAAAAAAATCAGCCGGGCAGTGGTGACACATGCCTTTAATCCCAGCACTTGGGAGGTAGAGGCAGGAGGATTTCTGAGTTCGAGGCCAGCCTGGTCTACAGAGTGAGTTCCAGGACAGCCAGGGCTACACAGAGAAACCCTGTCTCAAACAAAAACAAAAACTCGTGTTTAAAGGGCTACAGATATAGCTCAGTGCTAGAGTGCTTGCCTGATAAATGCGAGGCTACGCATGCATGTGTGTGCATGGCTGCCCTACCCGGCTGAATCCCAGGGGTATTGTATGAGTGTCCACTGATGGTTATCATATGGATCGCTAATTACCATGTTGCTTGAAAATATGATTCATTTCCCACCTGAGTGCAGCAAGCTCCTCAAGCTTACTTACCAACCTGCAGGTCTGTGTGCCAGCTTTCTGGTCAGGATGTCCTACAGTGTCCCCTCTGCTAAGTTCTCATTCAGTGCTCAGGCCCTCTTCCCAAGGAATATGGTCATGGCTGATTTCAGAAGCCTGCTGTTCCTAGCTGATGGTTAGCTAAAGGCTTGCACCCCATACTATGTAACACCTGATAGCTTCAAGCCCTAAACAAGCAGTTCTCTTTTGCATCCAGTTCACAAGTCTCTTTGGTCAATGAGACCAAGGCCCTTGTAAGAACTCACTTTACTATTTTAGCCTCACGAGCATATGTTCTCCAACACAAAGTTAACCAGCTGGAGATCCTAATGGCATCTGGAGAGCTCCTCCATGGGAGAGGTATATTCAGGGAACCCGGGGGCTCTCTGAGGAGTACACCCTGATGATTTCCTATGCCATTTGCATTTTTAAAAACAGTTCTGGGGGACTAAAACCATTGAGCTATATGTACATTTAAGTAGCATTCCACTTTAAGACAGTTCTTCCAGACACACATACATACATACATTTCTTCCAGATATATGGAGAGTATGTCTGCAATCCTTATTCTTCAGAAGGCAGAAAAGAAAGGGTAAGGAGATCAAACTCATTCTTGGCTGTGAGGTGAATTCCAGGCCAGCCCAGGCCATATGAAATCCTTTCTCAAATTCTGGAATTATAAGTGGCCACAGCTCACCCGGTTCTTATTGATCTATCTATATATCTACCTATTATCTATCTACCTACCTACCTACCTACCTATTATCTATCTTTCTTTCTAGAGGCAAAATTTTACTATTAAGACCTGGCAGGCATTATTTTGAGACAGGGAATCACTATGAAGTCCCAGAGCTGGCTGCGTAGACAAGGTTGGCACTGAATTTACAGACATTGGGAGATCTGCCTCAGTCTCTCAAGCAATGTGATTAAAGATGGCCGCCATGATGCCTGACTAAATCTAGCTTCTTACAGATTTATCTACCTGCTCTTCCGAGGCCTTCCTTGCTCCTATCCCTCACTACTTGGCAGAAGAAAGAGACAAGAGGCCGTCTTTCCCACAATTAATCCCTGTGAGGGTACAAGAACAAAGTTCTCACAGCACCACACTTCCTAGGCCTGAAGTGCCTAAACAGTGCGACCACGCCCACCTCTTGAGAGTAGCCAATCAGGACTGGAAATGCTCTTATCTCCATTGTGAAGAATGGTCTTTGTCTGCGCAGCTCTTAGGATTCTGGGTAGGACCCCAGGAAGTGCGGCGGGTCTGGTCTCTGTTTTCAAGACACCAGGAACTGTCTTTGAGTGAAAAGATCATGAAAACAGACACAGGTAGGAAGCCACTACAACGTCCACAGACTCCAGATGAACTGAAATTTTATGCTCGGAATTACTTCGTTCTGACGGTCATCTCGATGATATGTTTCCTACCCTTCGGCGCATTAGCATTCTACTTCAGCCGCCAGGTAAAACTATTCTCCCTCCACATACACACACGCACACACTGCTCATCCTATCCTCTCCTTGCCACCTGCAACTGCTTGTGTCCTAGGTCTTGGGTCGGGCTCTTCCCACAGTGGCTATATAGGGCTCCAACCCTCCTCCTTCCTAGAGCTTCTGATCTCAGACACCCACATTCACGCTCCCACCCTTACAGACTGACGAAGCCAATAAGTGCAGCGACTGGGAAGGCGCCTACCGGAACTCATCTCGAGCTATATGGTGTGATGTGTTGGCCATACTAGTTGGTCTAGGCATCATTTATGTACTTATCCTAGTCATATGAAAGCTAGACGCCAGCATCTACGGGCTCCTCCCCCAACAGACATGCCCACTTAGACTTTGACCAGCCACCAAGAAGAAACTCAGAGCTTCAGAAATGCCCTCGCCAAGAAACCCACCAATCAAAAAACTGAACATCCGAACGAACCGTGATCCCAAGAACCACCCCTGTCAGGCCATCTGCCCTACACTCCACAAGTGCATTCTCATTTGTCCTCCACGGCTGTCTCCACCCATCTTGGAGGCCCACATCTCAAGTTCTAAGTCGGCATAAGCCACAGAGCTGCTCTTTCATGAAAAAAAATCGCATTTCATAGCCCAATAAAATTGAAGGGAATATCCTGGCTGTGTGTAGATGCTTCTCTGGATCAACAATGGTTTCACTGAAGCTGTTTGCTTAGACCCTGTGAAAGTCAGACTGCAATAATGGTGTCAGGCTCGGTGGCACACATCTATAATCCCAGAATTTGGGAAGTAGGGACACTTACACACACACACACACAGAGGTATTTTTTTAATTGCATGTCTTTGATTTCCTGAACCCGTTTTCTTTTGTTGTTTTTTTTTTTTTTTGTTTTGTTTTGTTTTTTGGTTTTTCGAGACAGGGTTTCTCTGTGTAGCCCTGGCTGTCCTGGAACTCACTCTGTAGACCAGGCTGGCCTCGAACTCAGAAATCCACCTGCCTCTGCCTCCCAAGTGCTGGGATTAAAGGCGTGCGCCACCACCGCCCGGCTCTGAACCCGTTTTCTTTGTAAAGTACACATAATAATTCATAATAAGATGGGAGAATGTGCCGGGCAGTGGTGGTGCAAGCCTTTTAATCCCAGCACTTCCAGAGAAACCCTGTCTCGAAAAAAAAAAAATCCCAGCACTTGGGAGGCAGAGACAGGTGAATTTCTGAGTTCAAGGCCAGCCTGGTCTACAGAGCAAGTTCCAGGACAGCCAGGGCTATACAGAGAAACCCTGTCTCGCAAAACCAAATTAAAAAAAAAAAAACAAGATGAGAGAATGTTTAAGAATCTGAATGTATGTTTACTCTACATGACTTCCCTTTCAAGCTGAGGTGCTGGGCTCCTGGTGTCTCAGAGCAGCAAACAAACAAACCCAGAAACCTTGACCATGTGTGCTGTCACACACCTTTAATCTCAGCACTCAGGAGGCAGAGGCAGGATAGGTCTGTGAGTTTTATGCCAGCCAGGACTGCCAGGGCTGTGTAATAGAAAAACCCTATCTCAAAGACAACAAAATGAAAAGGAAGAAGGAGGAGGAGGAGGAGGAGGAGGAGAAGGAGAGGGGAAGAAAAAGAAAAAGAAAACAGAAACTTCAACCACAGAGAAAATTCAAAAGGCAGAAACAGAGGAATGGCGATCTCAAGGCCAGCCTGTGCTATATAAGTGAGATCTGGTCTCAAGCAGGATATACAGAAAACAAAAACCAGGAACATCTCCCATAGTTTGAGCCGACAATACAAACTTGTAAGAGGAGACAGGGGATGTCCCAAGAATAAGGAAGGGTTTCACAGGGCTTGGGAGGGGGGAGTGTAGCTGGAGTACCATGCATGAAGTTTGGAGTTCAGTCCCCAGCACTGCATAAACTGACTGTGGTTGTACGCACTGTAATCCTTCACTCAGGAAGTGCAGTAAGATCGACTCAAGGTCATTCCTAACTACAAATCAAGTTGGAGGCTAGCCTGGGCTATGTAGGTCTGAGACCTTGTCTCAACACACACACACACACACACACAAATACACATGATAGATAGATGATAAATAATAAATAATTATAGATGATAAATAATAGTGATAGGTAGATAGATATCTAGACAGATAGTTAGATAAACTGCTTTTGCAAAAGATCAGAGTTCAGTTCCCAGAACCCATGTCAGGTGAGTCATAACACCCTGTAATTCTAATTACAGGGGATCCAATGGCCTCTTCTGGCACCAGCAGACACCACATATAGTTGGCCTACACACAGATATACATGCATACACATAAATTTTATATCTATGTATCATCTAGATATTTATATCATCTAGATAAGTGTGTGTGAGTGTGTGTGAGAGAGAGAGAGAGAGATCTTGGACCAGAAATGGTAGAGAATCTTTTAACCTACCACCACTGGGGAGGCAGAGGCAGGTAGATCTCTGAGTTCGAGGCCAGCCTGGTCTACAGAACAAGTAGGGCTAGAAAGAGAAACAAATTGTCATACTATGAAGAATGAAGCACACAAAAGCGGGACGCTATAGTGTAGGTTATACCACTTGAGTCAGCTAAGGAACCCGGGACAAGAAAACAAGACAACAAGACAGCTGTGATTTGACCAGTAGGTGAGCAACGGTGCCACCTTTTGGTAATTAATAGCAACTTCGTTGCTAATTAACAGCAGGTGTGCCTGCCTGTGAGCCTTTGGAGGTACTAGGTGCTCATTAGGTATCTGCCTCTATCGTCCTCTGCCACCTTAGTTTTTTTAGACCGGAGCTTGCCATTTGGACTAAACTAGCCCAGTGAGTTCCTAGGATCTTTCCCTTAGTCCTGAGATGACAGACAGGCCACAAACTCTGGCTTTTTACATGGGTTTGCTGATCCAAACTTATACTTGTGCTGCCGGAGGATTCAAGGCCAGCCTCAGCTACAAAGCAAGTGGGAGCCTAGTCTGGGTTCCCCCAAGACTTTCTCCAAGGAAGCAAGCAAACAAGGACTTAGGGAGATGGTTCAATGGGTAAAATGCTACCTGAGTTCAGATTCCCAATAACAACAAAAAGCTGAGCTTTGGGGCAAATGCCTGTTAGCTTCAGCACTGTGGGGTGAGAGACAGGCACACATCCATACACATAAGTATAAAAACAATCTTTCATGGGGTAATGGTGGCACATGGAAGGCACAGGCAGGCAGATCTCTGTGAACTTGAGGCCAGCAATGAGAGCAAGTTCTAGGAGAGCTAGGACTACACAAAGAAACCCTGTCTCCAAAACAAAAAACAAAAAACCCAGAAACAACAACAACCAAATCTTTAAAGAGATAGTGGATTCTGAGTCCTTTTTTTTCTTTAAAGGATGTTAAGGGGACTTCTCTCTCAACTAAGTCATCAATCTCTTCTGCCCCTTCTGTCTTTGTTGTCTATGACGGTATCTCATAGAATCTAGTTGACCTTGGACTTGTTATGTAGCTGACAATGATCTTGAACTCCTACCCTTCCTGACTCTACCTCCCAAGAGCTGGGATTTCAAGTGAGTTTGAAGCCCCCCCTGGGCTTTATGAGATCCTACCTTATAAAAATAAAAACTAGAGGCTAGGGATGTAGCTCTGTGGGTAGCATTCACCAAACCCTGGCTTTGATTCCCAGCACTGCACAGAGGGTGCAGGAGGATCTGAAATTCAAAACCATCCTCAGCTACATAGCAAGTTGAAGGCTAGCCTGAGCTACTTGAGATTACCAGACATAGCTACCGGGGGTTGGAGGGGCAAATGTCATGATTGTGTGTGTGTGTGTGTGTGTGTGTGTGTGTGTGTGCGCGCGCACACACACAGGATAATCGCTGCCCTCAACAGTACCCAATGCACATGGGAGATTCTCCTGGGACGATGTAATGAGAGGGACACATGGCGCCTGAGCTCAGGTAACCAGCCACGTGGCAGAATGTAGATTAAAATAGGTGGTCGTCTGGGTGCCAGATCGGCAGGCCATCACGTCTGCAGGGTGAGCGGCGCCACAGAGAGAGCCCTCCGCCATCTTTGCTCCAGTGACTGGGAAGTTGGGACAGCCAGGTTCTGAGACAGACAGGCATAATATCGCTTGGGTCTCGGGCGGCCTGTGTGTATGCGGCTCCCAAGTGCTGGGCTGATCTGCAGTAACCAGCGCGCCAGCTCTGCTGTGGGACTTCTGCCTGGCAGAGGGACCCCGCACTGGGCGGGAGCCTACCAGCTTTCCTTCCGCGACCTCTGTTCCTGCAGACTGCGTTGAAGAGACAGGTACCCCAAGCTCCCTATCCCCAATATAACATCACTTGGGACACGGCCTGTTGGGGCTTCCGTCTGCGCCCGAGAACGGGTCAGCGCTGTGGTCGTCTGGGTGCCAGATCGGCAGGCCATCGCGTCTGCGGGGTGAGCGGCGCCACAGAGAGTGCCCTCCGCCATCTTTGCTCCAGTGACTGGGAAGTTGGGACAGCCAGGTTCTGAGACAGACAGGCATAATATCGCTTGGGTCTCGGGCGGCTTGTGTGTATGCGGCTCCCAAGTGCGGGGCTGATCTGCAGTAACCAGCGTGCTAGCTCTGCTGTGGGATTTCTGCCTGGCAGAGGGACGCCCCCTCCCCCCCCCAGGAGAGATCACACACCCCTGCACAGGGCAGGAGCCTACCAGCCTCCCTTTGGCGACCTCTGCTCCAGGAATCCACTAGGCTGAGCCTTTGGATGTGCAAGGCCTCCCCAATATAAGATCACTTGGGGCAAGGCACATTAGGGCTCCAAAGTCACTCAGGAGCAGGCAGGCCCCAGAAATCGGTGCCAGGGGAATCCTGGTAATCCAGGGGGGGCAGAAATAGCTTTGCAGGCTCACAGGAGGTCCAACCAACAGCCAGTGGCAGCAGGATCAACTAACACCAGAGGTATCCAGATGGCAAAAGGCAAACGTAGGAACGTTACTAACAGAAATCAAAGTAATGTGGGACCATCCGAACCCAACTCTCCAACAGCAGCAAGTCCTGGATACCCCACCACACCCGAAAGACAAGATCTGGATTTAAAATCACTTCTCATGATCCTATTAGAGGATCACAAGAAGAACACAAATAAATCTCATAAAGAGTTACAGGAGACCATGAATCAACGGTTAGAAGCCCTTACAAAGGAAACACAAAAATCGCTTAGAGAAATGCGGGAGAACATGGATCAAAAGATGGAGGCGCACAAGGAGACAACACAAAAATCGCTTAACGAGATGAATCAACGGGTAGATGCACTCACAAAGGAATCACAAAATTTGCATAAAGAAATGCAGAAGAATATGGGTCAACAGATGGATGCCCATAAGGAGGCAACACAAAAATTGCTTAAAGAAATGAATCAACGGTTAGATGCCCTTACAAAGGAAACACGAGAACTGCTTAAAGAAATGCAGGAGACGATGGATCAACAGATGGAATTCCATGAGGAGGAAACACAAAAATCGCTCAGAGAAATGCAGGAGAACGTGGGTCATCAGGAAGAAATCCTGAAAGAGGTAATGCAAAAATACCTTAAAGAAATACAGGAAAATACGAACAAACAAGTGAAGGATCTCAGCAAATCCATCCAGGAACTAAAAAAGGAAGTAGAAACAACTAAGAAATCACAAAGGGAGACAACTTTGGAGATAGAAAACCTTGGGAAGAAATCAGGAGTCATAGATGCAAACATCAACAATAGAATACAAGAGATGGAAGAAAGAATCTCAGGTGCTGAAGATTCCATAGAAAGCATCGACTCAACAGTCAAAGAAAATGCAAAATGCAAAAAACGTGTAACCCAAAACATCCAGGAAATCCAGGACACAATGAGAAGACCAAACCTAAGGATTATAGGTATAGATGAGAGTGAAGATTTGCAACTTAAAGGGCCAGTAAACATCTTCAACAAAATTATGGAGGAAAACTTCCCTAACCTAAAGAGAGAGATGCCGATGAACGTACAAGAAGCCTACAGAACTCCAAACAGACTGGACCAGAACAGAAATACCTCCCGTCACATAATAATCAAAACACCGAATGTTCTAAACAAAGAAAGAATACTAAAAGCAGTAAGAGAAAAGGGCCAAGTAACATACAAAGGAAGACCTATCCGAATCACATCAGACTTCTTACCAGAGACTATGAAAGCCAGAAGATCCTGGGCAGATCTCATGCAGACACTAAGACAGCACAAATGCCAGCCTAGACTACTATACCCAGCAAAACTCTCAATCACCATAGATGGAGAGACCAAGATATTCCATGATAAAACCAAATTTTCACAATATCTTTCCACAAATCCAGCCCTGCAACGGATAATAGGTGGAAACCTCCAATACAGGGAGAGAAACAACACCCAGGAAAAAATGAGATAATAACCTTCTTGAATCAAACCCAAAAGTAGATAACCACTCAAACATAAAGATAGCGTCAAGAATGGCAGATGGCAATAATCACTATGCCTTAATCTCTCTTAATATCAATGGTCTCAATTCCCCAATTAAAAGACATAGACTAGCAGACTGGATACGTAAACAGGACCCAGCATTTTGCTGCATGCAGGAAACGCACCTCAGTGTCAAAGACAAACACTACCTCAGAGTAAAAGGCTGGAAAACAATTTTACAAGCAAATGGCCCCAAGAAACGAGGTGGAGTAGCCATCCTAATATCAGATAAAATTGATTTTCAACCTAAAGTCATCAAAAAAGACACAGAAGGACACTACATACTGATCAAGGGAAAAATCCACCATCAAGAACTCTCAATTCTGAATATCTATGCTCCAAATGCAAGGGCACCCTCATTCGTAAAAGAAACTTTACTAAAACTCAAAGCACACATCGCACCGCACACAATAATAGTGGGTGACTTCAACACCCCGCTCTCTGAAATGGATCGTTCAGGAAAGCAGAAACTAAACAGGGACACAGTGAATCTAATTGAAGCCTTGGACCAACTGGAACTAACAGATATATATAGAACATTTCATCCTAGAGCTAAAGAATACAACTTCTTCTCAGCTCCTCATGGTACCTTCTCCAAAATTGACCATATAATTGGTCACAAATCAGACCTCAACAGATATAAGAAGATAGAAATAATCCCATGCCTCCTATCAGATCACTATGGAATAAGGGTGGTCTTCAATGGCAACAAAAACAAAAGAAAACCCACGTACACATAGAGGCTGAACAATGCTCTACTCAATGATAACTTGGTCAAGGTGGAAATAAAGAAAGAAATCAAAGACTTTTTGAAAGTTAATGAAAATGAAGGCACAACATACCCTAATTTATGGGACACAATGAAAGCAGTGCTAAGAGGAAAATTCATAGCCCTGAGTGCCGCCAAAAAGAAACGGGAGACAGCATACACTAACAGCTTAATGGCACACCTGAAAGCCCTGGAACAAAAAGAAGCAAATACACCAAAGAGGAGTAGAAGGCTGGAAATCATCAAACTCAGGGCTGAAATCAATCAAGTAGAAACAAATAAAACCATACAAAGAATCAACAAAACGAGGAGTTGGTTCTTTGAGAAAATCAACAAGATAGATAAGCCCTTAGCCAGACTAACCAGAGGGCACAGAGATAGTATCCAAATTAATAAAATCAGAAACGAAAAGGGAGAGATAACAACAGAAACTGAGGAAATTCAAAAAATCATCAGATCCTACTACAAAAACCTGTATTCAACACAACTAGAAAATCTTGAGGAAATGGACAATTTCCTTGACAGATACCAAGTACCAAAATTAAATCAGGATCAAATAGACCATCTAAACCGTCCTATAAGCCCTGAAGAAATAGAAGTTGTCATTGGAAGTCTTCCAACCAAAAAAGCACAGGTCCAGATGGTTTTAGTGCAGAATTCTATCAGACCTTCAAAGAAGACCTAACACCAATACTCTTCAAACTGTTCCACAAAATAGAAACAGAAGGAACACTACCCAACTCGTTCTATGAAGCCACAATTACACTAATACCAAAAGCACACAAAGATCCGACAAAGAAAGAGAATCTCAGGCCAATCTCTCTTATGAATATCGATGCAAAAATATTCAATAAAATTCTTGCCAACCGAATCCAAGAACACATCAAAACGATCATTCACCATGATCAAGTAGGCTTCATCCCAGGGATGCAGGGATGGTTCAATATAAGGAAATCCATCAATGTAATCCACTACATAAACAATCTCAAAGAAAAAAAACCACATGGTCATCTCATTAGATGCTGAGAAAGCATTTGACAAAATTCAGCATCCTTTCATGCTAAAGGTCTTGGAAAGATCAGGAATTCAAGGCCCATATCTAAACATAGTAAAAGCAATTTACAGCAAACCGGTAGCCAGCATCAATCTAAATGGAGAGAAACTTGAAGCAATCCCACTAAAATCAGGGACTAGACAAGGCTGCCCTCTCTCTCCATATCTTTTCAATATAGTACTTGAAGTTCTAGCTAGAGCAATTAGACAACAAAAAGAGGTCAAAGGGATACAAATTGGAAAGGAAGAAGTCAAACTATCACTATTTGCAGACGATATGATAGTATACTTAAGCGACCCAAAGAACTCCACCAGAGAACTCCTACAGCTGATAAACGACTTCAGCAAAGTGGCCGGATATAAAATCAACTCAAGCAAGTCAGAAGCCTTCCTATACTCAAAGGATAAGCAGGCTGAGAAAGAAGTAAGAGAAATAATACCCTTCACAATAGCCACAAACCATATTAAGTATCTTGGCGTGACTCTAACCAAACAAGTGAAAGATCTGTATGACAAGAACTTCAAGTCTCTGAAGAGAGAAATTGAAGAAGACCTCAGAAGATGGAAAAATCTGCCATGCTCATGGATTGGCAGGATTAATATAGTAAAAATGAGCATCTTACCAAAAGTAATACACAGATTCAATGCAATCCCCATCAAAATCCCAACTCAATTCTTCATAGAGTTAGAAAGAGCAATTCAAAAATTCATCTGGAATAACAGAAAACCCAGAATAGCTAAAACTATTCTCAAGAGTAAAAGAACCTCTGGGGGAATCATTATCCCGGACCTCAAGCTGTACTACAGAGCAATAGTGTTAAAAACCGCATGGTATTGGTACAGTGACAGACATGTAGATCAATGGAACAGAATTGAAGACCCAGAAATGAATCCACACTCCTATGGTCACTTGATCTTTGACAAAGGAGCTAAAACCATCCAGTGGAAAAAAGATAGCCTTTTCAACAAATGGTGCTGGCTCAGCTGGAGGTCAACATGCAGAAGAATGCAAATTGACCCATTCTTATCTCCTTGCACTAAGCTCAATTCTAAGTGGATCAAAGATCTCCACATAAAACCAGACACACTGAAACTAATAGAAGGGAAACTAGGGAAGAACCTTGAACATATGGGCACAGGGGAGAATTTCCTGAACAGAAGTCCAATAGCTTATGCTCTAAGATCAAGAATAGACAAATGGGACCTCATTAAATTACAAAGTTTTTGCAAGGCAAAAGACACTGTCAAAAAGACAAAGCGGCAACCAACTAACTGGGAAATGATCTTTACCAACCTTACATCCGATAGAGGGCTAATATCCAATATATACAAAGAACTCAAGAAGTTAAACTCCAGAGAGGCAAGTAACCCTATTAAAAAATGGGGTACAGAGCTAAACAAAGTGTTTTCACCTGAAGAATATCTAATGGCTGAGAAGCACCTAAAGAGATGTTCATCATCCTTAGTCATTAGGGAAATGCAAATCAAAACAACCCTGAGATTCCATCTCACACCAGTCAGGATGGTTAAGATCAAAAACACAGGAGACAGCAGTTGTTGGCGAGGATGTGGAGAAAGAGGAACACTCCTCCACTGCTGGTGGAATTGCAAGCTGGTACAACCACTCTGGAAATCAGTCTGGCGGTTCCTCAGAAAACTGGGCATGATACTCCCGGAGGATCCGGCTATACCACTCCTGGGCATATACCCAGAGGCTTTACATGCATGCAATAAGGACACATGCTCCACTATGTTCATAGCAGCCTTATTTATAATAGCCAGAAGCTGGAAAGAACCCAGATGTCCCTCAACGGAGGAATGGATTCAGAAGATGTGGTATATCTACACAATGGAATACTACTCTGCAATTAAAAACAATGAATTCACGAAATTCCTAGGCAAATGGTCAGATCTTGAAAATATCATCCTTAGTGAGGTAACCCAATCACAAAAGAACACACATGGTATGCAGTCACTGATAAGGGGATATTGACCCAGAATCTCGGAATACCCTAGACACAATCCGCATATCAATAGATTTCTAAGAAGATGGAAGGAGAGACCCCTGGTCCTGGAAAGACTGGATGTAGGGGAACGCCAGGACAGAGTAACGAGAGGGGGTTGAATGGAGAAAAGAGGGAGGGAAGGGGGCTTATGGGACTTTCGGGGAGGGAGGAAACGGGAAAGGGGAAATGATTTGGAATGTAAATTAAAAAAAAATAAAAAAATGGGTTATCATAATTTATGATTCTAGTCAAAGAAGAGCTCACCTACATGGCCAAGGTATTAGCTAAAATGGACCCGGGTGAGAGCCTAAGGCAGACTTATGAAAGCTGAAGCAGACACACTGAGAAAGGCACAGCTGAGAACTTCTGAGTCCCTTCTGGTCCCTCCTGCTGACTCCTGCTGAGGCCTGGCTCTCTCTGCTAGGTGGTACCACCGCTGCTGATTCATGTTTGCTATCCAGACTCTACCGAAATGGCCTGCTGGTGTATCTGTGAAGTGTTTGCAAGTGGATGGAGCTGCCGCTGCTGACCTGTAAACTGAACTGCTGAACACAGAAGGGAGTTGCTCCAAAGAACCTATTTTTTTTTAAGATTTATTTATTTCATGTACGTGAATACACTGTTGCTGTCTTCAGACACAACAGAAGAGGGCATTGGATCCTATTACTGATGGTTGTGAGCCACCATGTGGCTGCTGGGAATTGAACTCAGGACCTCCGGAAGAACAGTCTGTGCTCTTAACCACTGAGCCATCTCTCCAATTCTCCAAAGAACCTTTCTAAACAGGGCCACTCCCCCGCCCTGCCCCCCCCCCAATATCCTTTCTTTCCCACCAACTCCGGTGGGTGGTGAGCTAGAAGGGAGGTTAAAGCATTTAAGAACCATCATTAAAAGTAGGCTTTGAAAAAAATTAAAGTTCTGGTCTTGTTCTCTTCTCTGTTTTGTGAATTCTAGCTTCTCTCCAGCCTTTGTCCTCAGTGCGGTGGCATTTAGGGCTCTGGAGCATTCCCTCCTTGCACAGACCCCTGGGATCTTCTTCCAGGCACTAAGCTAGGATAACTTTAGGACTCATCTGCTCTCCCTTCTCTCGTACATCCCTGCCCTTCCTCGTCTGCTATCCAGCATCTTCGAGACAACTGTCCCACAGCATATGTGGGGAGATGCCATAATGAAACTGCTAACAAGACCACTCCATGGTGTGGTTTTACTGTAGATATGAGAAAGCAAGAAACAGCCAGAGGCATCTGGAAAAGTCCAGAGCAGGGAGAGAAAGAAGTTGGCTGAGCATGGCCATCAGACTGGCCTGGTCGTGCCTAGGGAAGTGGGAGAGAATATTGGAGATTTCAGTAGAGACAGACAAGGAGCGGAGCGAGTGCATAAGAGCAGGTAAATGGATAGCAAGAGACAGAGAAGGAAGGAGAGCGTGTGGGAGTGACAGGGTGAATGACCAGAGCAGGAAAGTGAGGGTCCGGGGAGAGGGAAGCCCGTGAGCTGGAGGGAGTTAGGGGAGGAGAGGAGACGAGAAAGCCTGGGCTGCGCATATAGGCAAGGAGACATACAGGCGCATGTCACACCAACTCTAGTAGACACACATTATGTGTACATGTAGTAGCCAGAGGAAGATGGCAGGCATCTCTCTTACTACCTGGCTCAGAGCTGCCTGAGCTCCGGCCACCCTTCTGTCTCTGCCCTCTCTCCAGGCCTTCCCTTAGCACTGAACTTGTGGGAGTGCACAGCACAACCCAGCCACAGGCACACTTGGCTTCCCGCCTAATTGCTGGGACCATCAACTGCCTTTTGTTCTGTTTTATTTTGTTTTTAAAGACCTGGTCTCACTAAGTAGCCCTGGCTGGGCTAGAATTTGCCACGTAGACCAGGCTGGCTTTGAACTCATAGAGATCTGCCTACTTTTGCCTCCCAGGGACTTGGATTAAAGGTCAAACATAGCCTTGTTTTGTTTTGTGACAAGCTCTGTCTCTCTGTCTATAATGTCCAGGCTGACATTGAACTATGATATCCTTCTACCTCATTGTCCTAAGAATGACTTAAAAGGTTGATGATTACAGAGTGCGACCCTATGTGCAGCTGGAAAATCGCTTTTAGCGTACTGGCACTTCAAAAGGAAAAGAGACAAAAACATATCAGACAAGTGGTACTAGTGTCTGGCTAACTACTCTGTTATCAGCACTAACTGGGGCTTTAATTCTCATTGTTTGGATCAATGGCAGGGCTCTGTATTTTAAACTATATGGCCAATTATGTGTCAGTTCGGTAAAATTAATGGTCCTTAGAACCAACTACACCTCTTTAGAGCACGATAACTTAGATTTGACTTAGTCATTAAAACCAGTGGGGAATATAACAGGTTCTCAGAACTTAGTAGGCTCCCAGACCTTAGCACAATTGACTTCATGATGAAAGTACCATTCAGGCCATAAAACTCAGCATGTATATAGTACTACCCACCAGAATGAAAACAAAGGCCTAATTCATCAAAGTCTATAGTTCTGGGAAAGTCTCTACAAGTGCTAACCTTGAGTTTTGTCTTCTATATTTCCTCCTCTGGCTAACTGTTCTTGTTAAATTAAGTATGTTAATCCAGAAAATGGTTTTTGTGCTTAAAAACTCAGCCTGAGAAAGGCTCAGTGCTACACTAGAGCTTGGGATCCCAGTGTAGTCACCGGCCTGCTAACAAAGACTTTAAATTGGCTTAAACCCATGTCCAAGCAGTCTTTTCTGGAGGATACCCCACAGCATTTTCAAGCTTGATTTTCAAATGAAAACAATAACCAAGTAATAATTACGCATAACATGATATAGCTACCCCATGTACAACCACATATATTACATATTTAACCAGGTCATACTTATGCCTAACATGATAGAACTGCAAATGCATTATATAGTTTAGAATAGGTTGCAATATCTCTTGAGGAACATTCTTGTAGTATTTCATAACTTAAATAAGATAGCCACTGATATTATCACAATTGCTAATGCATTACATTATAAAAAAAAATCGAGGAAAGAAAACACAAATATCTGCACAAACACGTTCTTAACGATATATGACAGAAAACCTTAAGTCAGTTATAATCTTTGTTTCTGCAACTAGTCATGTGTCTTTAGTATTTACAACTACCTTCATATATTAACCCATTCTATATTTCTTCCACCATCAGCAAGCACTTCTATAGGTCTAATGTCTTTATCTCATAACTTCACTACTGAAAGGTCTGTTCTCTTTGTCATACCACCTAGATTGGATTGTTATACTTTCCCATTGACTTTAATCATAGGACATGGAATCACCAAGAGATGCTTTAAAGGTTCTCTTTGCACTTCACATCCCTACACCCAGAAGCATATAGGCAGTGGTAATTAGGTTATATAAAAAATAAAAATAAAGAGAATAAGTTGTGAGGGAGACATGGGGAAGGTTCTTGGAACAGTAGATAGAGGTGGGGTGAATATGATCTAAATATATTGTATAGTATATGAATTTCTCAAATAGTAAATAAAATGCTAAATTTAAAAAGTAAAAAAAAAAAAATGAACTGACTGATGAACTGACAAACGGTGGTTGATTACCTGGATGAGGAGCTGGTTGCCCGTTGTTCTCTAGCTGACAAGCGACAGTTAGCCTAGCTGTCAATATGATCAGAGACCTGAGAAGGATAAATCTATATAGCCTATGTATCGATTAAAAAGACAGAGACTAGTCCATAGTCCATTACCTAGACAGTTGTCTCAGACTCTCTGCATGGCATTGGGAACAAAGGCAGTCTTTGGACCTCAGTCGCAAAAGATGAGAGGCTTTTCTGAGAAGGACATGGGAGAGACTGACCTCACCTTATCTAGGCAAAGTGGGGCAATCAACTCTTCCACGTCCTCCTTGTCCACAAGGACTGAGCCCTAGCAATGGGGCAGTCTTGCCCAGTGGTTACCATTACCACAATCCAGGCGGAGTCCTTTATCCACCAATCCCTGTGCCCATTATCTTCTTGGAAACCTTTGGGGGGTGTTACTACTAGGATCTGGAAGTCTCTGTCTGTCATAATAAGTTTAAACATCTTAAATGCCATATTCAGCTGATCTCTGACAGGTTATAGGGCTGGTACCTACCAAACATATCTGAGTTAAACAACCCTTCTCTGTTTTTAGTATTTATCATTTCTATAAATATACTTCTGAAGATATTAAAGAATTTAATTATAAGGTGACTGAGTATTAACTTGCATTTTTTAAATTATTCTCAATAGTTTACAATAATTTAGTAAGTTTCACAAGATTTGGACTTCACATATTATATCTGTTATGTTTAGATTTAAAATAAGGATTTTAAATTTGAGTTCTTTTAGTATCAAAACAAAGCTTTTTAATCCATAAATATAATCCATAAAGAGACTGGAAACTTTTCTGACCTTTATATGGTATATCATTGTAGAACATAACAGTTTCCCATATGACTCAGTTTATTTAAAAAAAAAAAAGCTAGTTTCATAATGCTAGCAAAAGCATTTTCTTTTTTTTTTTTTTTTTTTTTTTTTGATTTTTCGAGACAGGGTTTCTGGCTGTCCTGGAATGAACTCTGTAGACCAGGTTGGCCTCGAACTCAGAAATGTGCCTGCCTCTACCTCCCAAGTGCTGGGATTAAAGACGTGTGCCACCACTGCCTTGGTGAGACATATATTCTTAAACAGTCTCTGTTAGCCTAAATAGACCTTAGGTAAGGAGAGACATATTTCTAAGTCAGTGATTTTTAACCTTTTTTAATGTTGTAAACCTCTAAACATTTTAAAGGAAGTTTGAAATCTCTCAATTGTGTTTTTGCAATATCAAAATAAAGTATCTTTCTAAAGAGTGAAGACATAGAGCATAATCATAATTTTCAGAAGGCAAAAATCAAGTTCTAATAGGGTAAACAATTTAATGTTTCTAAAATTAATTGCAAGTGGGTTATTTATGTCACAAAGTTTGGCTATCCAAAAGGTACATTGTTGTACATGAATGCATGGAGGTGTAGTTTTTATCTTATTAAACACACATTGTTTTTAATTCAATCTTTTATAAGCCTGGTTTTTAAAGATAGGACAGGTATTAACATAAATCTTGTGGAAGCCCTTAGTTAATTCCCAGCATTCCTGGAAGTTACCTGGTTCCTGGGCAGGTGGGACTTACAGATTAATTTGGGGAATTACAATATTGCATGCAGGCAAAAAACACATACTCACAAAATAAAATTGACATATCTTAAAATACATAGAAAAGTAAGCTAAATTAAAAATTAATAAAATGAGCATTAAGTCCATTGTCTCTCCTCATTTGTTTCTCATTGAATGAAAATCAGGACAATGTTGCGGTAATTTCTTATCCCAATAAGCCCATATAAAAAACAAACAACTCAGTTACATTTATAAGTTATATGCCTAGATTGGGCAGATCTATCACTGTACTAATCTACTCCCCAGCTATGAGACCTCTTGCTACTTGTGACTTCTCCGAGTCATGTGTCTCTCTTCCCTCTAGGAGACCCCTAGACCTTCCTTTCCCTTCCACTGCCCAATCATCGGCTCTAGCCTTTATTTGACCAGTCAGAACGGGGAGAAGGCCCAGTGAGATCACCTGAGTATGTGCTCTGCTCTTTGTAGAGGGCAGTGCTTCTTGATGAAGCAGAATAAACACCAAAATACAAACGGCACCAGGGCGACAAGAACGCTCCTAAGTGTGGGTGAGAAGGGTTTGATTGTAGATATGAAGAAGAGTACAGCCAGAGGCATCTGGAAGAGTCCAGAGTCAACGTAGCACGCAAAAGAGGGGGCCATGAGAGGAGAGGTGGGGAGTGGGGCGGTGGGAGAGGGCAAGCTAGGAAGAGAAGACTGGAGAGAGGGTGCCAAGAGGACCCAGAGGGTGCTTGGGAATAAAGAAGGGAGTGGCAAAAATGGCTGAGTTATACAAGAATCTGAAGCGGGCAAAGCTCAGGAGCTAGAGAGATTTAGTGTAGGGGCGGGGACTGCCAGGCAGGATGACTCTGTAAGAGGTTCTTGTGAGAAAGGGCTGAGGGAACCTAGAAGCTAGCATAGACCTCGATATGCTAATAGACGCCACCAAAGGCATAGGTTAATGGAAGAGTCCTATGTCCTTTCTGCCACAGATGATGACCACTTTTAGCAAGTAAAAACGATTTTCTTAAGTGTCTGAGAGAATGATGGGTTTTGTCTAAATGCCACACTTTGGGAAAAGGGAATTTCTTGCACGTCCCCCGCCCCCCGCTTTGTATTTTTCAAGAAAATAGAGTGAAATCTTTAGAACCGTTTGCCTCTTACAGTGAGTGAAAGAACAAAGGAGGATAAGCGGGCCTCTGAACTTCACCGCATCCTTTTCGTTTTCATTCACTAACCAACACACACTAGAGCGCCAAGAGCCGCTACGTGTAGCCGCCTGGTTCAGAGAGACCGGCAGTCGGCTTAGCAACCGGCGACATCGCAGAGTCGCACACCTGACGTCATAGATGTGCGCCATACTTAAGGAGAGTGCGGGAAGCTGCGAATGCAGCTGAGCTCTGTGACAGCCATGGAACTAACGCTAGAAGAGCGGGAACTGAGTCGCTGGGCTGCTGAAGAGATGGAGGTGCCCCCAGCGGCTCGCCCCCGGGAGTCGACGCTGCGTAGGTGAGGCTGCTTCTGAAGTAAGAACTTTCCATCCTGGAATTAGCCTCAAGGAGTAAGATTCCCGCCCCTCATCGAGAATGAGACAGATTTGCAGAATAAGAGGGTCCCTACAGCGCCTCACCTCTGCCACTCTCACCCTAAACAAAGGTGACACTAGGCAATGGCTGTTCTATTGGGATCAAATCTGCAGAAACAGTAACACATGACGCTGTTATGAAAGATCATTTTCTGGGGTGGAAACCTCTTACACCCACCTGGAAGTGACTACAACTAAACCTCTCCTAAAAGAAAGAGACCCTGTAGTGGAATAAGAATACCCGCCCACTTAGGGAGAAGGCCACCCTCTCAGTGACACCCCCAGGCCCACCCACAGAAGTGAGAAATCCTGGAACTTTCCACCACCATTAACTGTGGAGACCGTGGAAGGTCCTCCACCTCCTGGGCAATGCTCCAATCATACTTTATGCTGTATCTCTTCAGGCTGTGTCTGGGTCAGGGCGCTGACATCTGGGCCTACATTGTACAGCATGTGCGTAGTCAGAGGTAAGCCGAACCTAGTGCAGGGGAGGGGGCTAGAGAGTGGGAAAGGCACGGGGAAGGCCCACAGCAACTCCTCTCCCTCCATCTCTCCAATGCAGGAATATCAAGACGATCCAGGGAAACCTCCTCTGGTAACTGTTTCTTAAATTCATTGATTCCTATGGAACTGGCTGGTTTTGTGTGTCAACTTGACACAGGCTGGAGTTACCACCAAGCAAGGAGCTTCAGTTAGGGAAGTGCCTCTATGAGATCCAGCTGTGGGGCATTTTCTCAATTAGTGATCAAGAGGGGAGGGCCCCTTGTGGGTGGTGCCATCCCTGGGCTGGTAGTCTTGGGTTCTATAAGAGAGAGGGCTGAGCAAGCCAGGGGAAGCAAGCCAGTAAGAAACATCCCTCCATGGCCTCTGCATCAGCTCCTGCTTCCTGACCTGCTTGAGTTCCAGTCCTGACTTCCTTTGGTGATAAACAGCAATTTGGAAGTGTAAGCTGAATAAACCCTTTCCTCCCCAACTTGCTTCTTGGTCATGATGTTTGTATAGGAATAGAAACCCTGACTAAGACACCTATCTTCCCCAGTTTTGTCTAGCCTTGTCCACAACCAAGGCCTCTACTTCCTGCTTTCTCCCCTGGAAGCCCCAGCCATCTCCTAACTCTGGTCTCATTTCTCTAGGTATGGCCATCAGGACAATCCAAAGGTAAGAAGCCTGTACTGTTAATATTCTCCCTCAACCAAAAGTCAGCTTGCAAATACTTTGCTCTAGGCCCTGGAGGTGATGGGTCTGTCAGGGACACCATGTTACCAAACAGCCCAAATCTTTGTGCTTCCAGGGGCTGTGGTCCAGGGGGAGCCAGGCACAAGATGGGGAGCAATGGTGTATGGATATGGGGCATTGGTGTTGGAGAGAGGAAGGTCCTGAATCCTATGGTCTCAGGATGAAGCAGAAGGATCACCATGAGTTTAAGGCCAGCCTGGGCTACAGAGTGAGACCTGGTCAAAAGTAGATAGAGTAAACAAAACTGATAAGAGGAGATGGGGAAGGACGAGTTTGTCAGAGCTGCTAAGAAATGCAGGGAGAGGTCAAGACTAGGAAGGGTACCTAGAGAGATGGCTCAACAATTAAGAGCACTTGCTGCTCTCCAAGAGGACCCCAGTTCACATCCCAGCATCCAGAGCAGATGGCTAACAGCCGACTGTGATTTCAGATCTAGGGGATCTTCGGGCCTCCACTGGTGCCTGTGTGCATGTGGTACACAGACATACATTAAAAAACATATAGAATCTGGGTAGGTTGGTACTTGCCTGTTATCCCAGCATGTGAATGCTGAAGAGGACTGTGAGCTGAAGGGCAGACTGAGCTAGTTACACACCAAAACCCTGCCTCAATAAAAATAAAAAGTAATAAAAAGCATCTGACAGAGATGTAGGAGTCACCACCACACAGACAGAAAACCAAGAAGATGGAGAGGCAATTCTAGGAGAGAAAGAACCAGGTAGATTCTTAGTGCTTCTGTGTCAGACCTGAGCCGCTTAAACAAAGAAAACTCTGACAGCCATCTCTCAGGAGAGGAGGTGAGAAACTGAGCACCACCCAGAAGGTAGTGCAGCCAGGCTAAACGCCAATGAGTCCAAGCGTTTGACCTTTTGACCCTGTACCTGATCCCACCAGATCCGTAGGAAGTTGGAGCTGGAAGCCACTGTGGCCCACCTTCGGGCAGAGAACCAAGAGCTAGACCAGAGCCTGGAGCTGATGGATCAAAAGACTGAAGCTCAGGGTGATTCGTGGGGCCAGCCGAATGGGCAGTGAAACCCTGGGTGACAGAGGTGTTGACAGCCACTTCTGTTCCTCCCACAGATGTCGCCATGACGCAGACACTGCAGAGCCTGAAAGACACCCAGCATCGAGCTCTTCTCCTCCAGGCCCAAGCTGGAGCTGTACGAAGACAGCAGCGTGGGTTGCAAGACCCCAAGCAGCGGCTGCAGAATCAGCTCAAACGTCTGCAGGATATGCAAAGGTGGGGTTCACCCTCCCCAGGGAGGTTAGACATTCTCCTCAGAAACCCTGTGTTCTGCTGATCCCTTCCTTTCAGAATTCTGAGCTTCCAGCCATAACATAAGGGCTGTCAGGATGGGCAGTTTTATTGTCTTGGGCACCTGGATTTATGGTGCCAACTGGATATCTCCAACACTGACTTTGGAGAAACAAGCAACTACACAAAATAAGGCCCCACCCTGCTGGAGCTGATGATGTTCTCCTGCATAGAAGGCACATGGATGCCTAGGAAATACCTCATGGTTTCAGGTAGATGTAAATCCTGTGAAGGGTCATAGGATGAGGGAAAAGGGGTAATGTTTAAGTTGGGAGAGAAGTCTCCGGAGCAACCTTAAAGGCTGGAGGTCACCTTGAGAAATGGACAGCCAGGAGAATGTGCAGCCGGGCCTGGCTGGCCAGAGGGACAGTGTGAGGAGGTAGATGGGGCTATGGAGTCACTGCCATTTCTCTCTGATACCGCTTTTTGGCTACTTAGAACGGCCTTAGGCAATGTAATCTTTGTGCCTCTAAGCTCTATCGAAGGGCACTAATATCCAGCTTTTCTAGTCAGTATAAGAATTAGGTGAGTCAGATTGTGGATAGTGCTCAGAAGAAGTCCGCCGGCTGTTCTAATGTGACAGAAAAGTGTCATGTTGGAGAGGGTCCAGAATTGTTCCGAGATGACAGTCCTTAGGTCTCAAGGGTGGTTTGTTTTGAGTCCATGTTTCTATTTTTATTTCTTTTCTCTATGTAGGTGTTTATATTATATAGAGGTGGGTATATTATGCATGTCTGTGCACTATGGATATGCCTGGTGCCCTCAGAAGCCAGAAGAAGGCATTGGCTTCCCTGGAACTGAGAGCTGCCATGTGGGTGCCAGACATGGTCTCTATAGACCAGGGTAACCCCAACGTGACATTGATCGGTTTGCCTCTGGCCCCCAAGTGCTGGGATTAATGGCATGCACTACCGCGCCTGGCCCGTGCCCTTTCGCTTGTTCATTTGAACACTTATTTATTGTTTTTGCCTGTGTGTGTGCACATGTGTGCCTGTGTGAATTTACATGCATGCAGGTGTTCATTAGAGGCCCGAGGGCATCAGATCCTCTGGAGCCAAAGAACAGGCAGTTGTGAGCTAGGTCCTAAGTGAGAGCAAGAAGTATTCTTAACCACTGAGCCATCTCTCGGCCCTGACTTGCTTTTTAAATTTTCTTTCTATGAATTGTGATTCAGAATCTCACTAAGTTACCTAGACTGGCCTTTTTTTTTAATTTTAAGATTTATTTATTATGTACAGTGGTCTGCCTGCATGCCAGAAGAAGGTGCCAAGATCACATTACAGATGGTTGTGAGCCACCATATGGTGGCTGGGAATTGAACTCAGGACCTCTGGCAGTGCAGTCAGTGCGTACAACCTCTGAGCCATCTCTCCAACCCTAGACTGGCCTTAAATGTGCTTTGTAACCACAGCAGCTATGCCAGCTTTCCACAGTACTGGAATGACAAGCCTGTGCCAGGGCCAGTCAAATCTAGTTTTTTATTTGTTAGTGTTTTGAGACAGAGTAGTTCAGACTGGCTGGCCTGAAATTTACTGTGTAGCCCAGGGCGGCTGGAGAGATAGATGCCCCAGGTTAAGAGCACTGGCTACCCTTTCAGAGGACACAATCCCCACGACCCATGTGGGCACTCACTGTGTAGCCCATGTTGGCTTCAGTCTCAACGTCCTGAGAGCTAGGATCTAGCAGTTCTCAACCTGTGGGCTGCATCCACTTTGGGGTTGAAAGACCCATTCACAGGCATCAGATAAGATCACCAGAAAATAGACATTCACATTATGACTCATAACAGCAGCAGTATTACAGTTATGAAGTAGCATTGAATAATTTTACGGTTGGGAGTCACGACAACATGAGGAACTGTATTAAAGGATCACAGTTAGGAAGGTTGAGAGCCACTGGCTAGAATCTCAGGATGAGCCACGATGCCTGACTGAAAACGCAGATTTTAATAGGGTTGCTGACCTATTGGTCTGACCAGAGGGGACAGGAATAGAGAGACCAATGAGGAGGCTAATAACAGGAGATGACAGTGGCCTAGTCAGAGAGTCCTTGAAAGCATGGCAGTATGAGGTGGAGGGCTCAGACATCTGCTCATCCCAGTTACACTTGTCCTTCCAGGAAAGCCAAAGTGGATGTGACCTTTGGACCTGTGGTGTCAGCAGCCCCAGCCCTGGAGCCTAAGGTGTTGGTAAGAATCCTAGGCTGTGCAGGATTATGAGTCGTTGAGGATCAAGCAGAGTTCCTAGAACCCACTAACACCCCATCCTCTTCTCCCTAGGGTGATGTCCGGGCAGCCTGCTCCCTCCGAACTCAATTCCTGCAGAACCTTCTGACTCCCCAGGCCAGGGGAGGCAACATCCTGTGAGTGTTCTCTGCCTCCGGGATCCTGTGAGGACCCGGGCTTGAGGGATAGGAGATTGCTCGTTTATTAATTCCTCAGACAGTGGATTTGTGGGTTAATCCAGTTCTGATCCCTGCCATGTGAGAGCCCCTAGAGTGGGATGAGGAAGAGGCATACCCACCATAGATGTTGACAGCCTACATAGTCAGGGATGTTTGGGGAGGGGAGGCCTGAGGCTCTGGGACACAGAGGATGTCCTTACTCAGCTCTGGAAGGGGGGTAGAGGGGGTGGGGGGGTGGGCTCTGGCCAGGAGACTTAACAAGGGTGAAGGGTCAAGAACTAAAGATGCCATGTAGTGGCCTCCAAGACAGCAAGGTCAGATAGTTGGGGAACTCAAGTCTAGTAGGCATAGATAGACTTGATGTCCTTATCTATACATTGGGGACAATGACAGCTCCTTCTTATGTGCAATGGTGATAATTTAGAGGGTAATTGATGTGTCTTACAACATTCATTGTCTGCTTACCCAAATCAACAGAAGCCCTTGCGATGACCACGTTGGAACATCCTATCAGCAGTGGCTGACCTCAGTTGAGGTGAGAGGGCAAGGCTCCCAGGAAAGGGTACCACTACCTCCCTGCACTCCTCCTCCTCCTCCCTGCACTCCTCCTCCTCCTCCATGATGAAAATTCCAGTCGCCCCTAACCATCTAAATCAGTGCCTCAGAGGCCTGGCTTACAGCCCTGCTTCCATCATCCTGCCCTGCCTTCCTACCTGTCCCTTCCAGACACTGCTCACAAACCACCCAGCAGGCCACATCCTGGCCGCCTTGGAGTACCTGGCTGCCGAGCGGGAGTCAGAGATCCGGTCCCTGTGTTATGGGGATGGACTCAAAGAAGAGGAGCTGTCCAGGTGTGGAGCGAATGTTCCCATAGCCAGGAGCAGGCACAGTGAACCGCAGACGGGGTGAACTGAATGCCAGCCGTTAGCAGGGGAAGGGAAGACTGATACGGACTACCCACGCTCAATACAAAGAGGCTGCTCCCTCAACTGCTCTGTCCCCACCCCAGGCCTCAGGCACCAGACTCTTCAAACTCCAGCCAGGCTCTGCCGTCCACTGCTCATCTCATCCAGGTAACCCTGAGACACTTTCCCAAGACCCACTGAAGCCCTCTCCCCATGGACCATGCTCACAAGGACCTTGCACCCCCAGGAGGGCTGGCAGGCTGTAGGTGCGTTAATTGCCCAGAGGAGTGCGCTCCTGAGTGAGAGACAAGTCCTGACCGGCCGCCTCCAGGGCCTAGTGGAGGAAGTGGAGAGACTTTCGCTGGGATCTAGTGAGAGGTAAAGATGCTCTCTCAGCAGCGGCTGGGGTACCGGATGTCGTATACCTTGGGGGCCCCTTCACTTCCTCCCTTTCCTGGTGCTTGTTTCCTGTGGGGGTGGGTTCTTCATGCCTCCCCAAAGAGCTCATCTCCCCAGTGTGGCTGCCAGTCCCTCCGTGCTCTTTCACTTCCTCCCCACCCCCAGGAAAGTCCTGCTGCTGGGGCTTAGGCACAGTGGCCTGTGGGCAGAGCTCAAGGCTCTTCATGCCCAGAGCCAGGAACTGGAGAGTGCAGTTGGGCGCAGGCAACTTCTGCTGCGGGAGCTGCAGGCCAAGAGGCAGCGGATCCTACAGTGGCGTCAGCTGGTGGTGAGATCCTGGGCCTGGTAGACAGAGTGGGGGTGTGAGGTTGAGAGACCAAGCTCTGGGTCTCCCAGGGCTTCAAGGCATGACTCAGCATTAAGAAGACTGGCTGCACTGGGTCGTGGTGGCCTGTGCCTTTAATCCCAGTGCTCGGGAGACAGAGGCATGATATCTGTGAGTTCAAGGACAGCCTGGTCTATAGAGCTACCTCGAGGATAGAGATAGATACACTGAGAAACTCTGTCTTGGCAAAAGATCTCTAGCTGTCTTTTCAGAGAACCTGGGTTCAATTCCCAGCATTTACATGGCAGCTCACAACTGGGGATTCAGTTCCAGGAAATCTGATGCCCTCTTTTGGCTTCTGGGGGTATATGGCTTACATGCAGTGTCTAGATATCCATACAGGCAAAACAGCCATATGCATGAAGGAAAAAAATAAATAAATATAAAAAAATATTGAAGAGATCCGGAGGAGAGGGATGAAGGAACAAATGAACCTGCCTCAGTGGAGAGGGGGAGCCATGGGAGACTCCCAGGAAGAAGCAGGTCCTGTCCTCTGTAAGAAGGGGTGGATTGCCCTGGAAGAGCAGGGAGCTAGTGTTGGTGGCTTTCTGACTCCTTAGGAGGAGAGGCAGGAACAGATCCGTCTGCTCATCAAGGGAAACTCAGCCAGCAAAACTCGCCTGAGCCGCGGTCCAGAGGAGGTAAGGTGAATGTTGGGCAAGGCTCGGTGGGCCCTGGCCACCCCACCTACCGGCTCCACCCCACAGGTGCTGGCCCTGATTCAGCAGAAGCTCCTTCCCACCTCTGAGGCTGTGGCACCACAGAGCCAAGAACTACTGCGATGCTTGAAGGAAGAAGCCAAACACCTGCCCCATGTTCTCCTGGGCCCCCTGCTGCCATACAGTGTCAAAGGGTGAGGCTGGGGCCAGCCCTGTCTTCCCGCTGAAACCTATTCAAATGAGTAGCTCCAGGGTGAGGTCCAGTGAGAGGAGACCCCTGATCTCAGAAAATGAAGGTGAAAGAGACATCTGACATCCACCTTGGGCCTCCACACACATTTGCACACACCTGTCTGGTCACCCAGTTCTTAGGCCTACCTCCAAGTCCCTGTACCCCCAGAGCTTCTGTAAACCAAACTGCTTAATGTTCTGTTGCTACCTGCCCCTCAGGCTGAAGCCGTTATCCAGGATTCTACCATCCATCCATCAGCTGCACCCCACTACCCCAAGGGGCTCCAGCCTCATCTTGCTGAGTCACATACTGGGACTGCCTGTAGGGAAAGTAAGTGCCCATGACCTGTGGCCTGTCTGTCCTTCCCAGTCCCAACCCTATGGCCAAGGTGACCGTCCTTCCCCTGCCACCAGGCATCCGAACTACTGCTTCCAAAGGCTGCCTCTCTCCGACAAGATCTTCTGTTTCTCCAAGACCAGCGGGGTCTCCGAGGAGGAAATCTCTGTGTGAAGACCAGTCTGCCTCCGGGACCATCCACCCAGGGTACGTTGACCCTGCCTGCTTTCCAGATCCAACATTCCTTCTGTTCTGTACCACCATGGGCTTTCTGAAGTGCTAAAGACCCCAGTACTGCAGTGTGCTGGAAGCATGCTCGCTTCAGCTGCGCAGCTAGCTCTTGCTGTGTGTTGTGTCCCCCCTCACCCTGCACCCCCAAGTTGCAGAGTAGGGAACTCAGGTGCACAAGGCTTAGTAGCCTGACACCATGGTAGAATGAAGGTTGGCTGGTTGGCTTTTTTTGTCTCTTGGTGTGTATGTCACTGTGTAGTCCAGAGTGCCTTCAAACTTGAGATCCTCTTGCCTCTGCCTCCCAAGGCCTGCCGCCTGCCCCCACTCCCCCAGCCCAGGCAAGAGCTTGGCTGTGAATGTGGGTCCCATCCCAATCCCAACCCAGTGGTTGGATGTGGATCTCACTGTAAGGCTATATAGCCCATCCATTTGCCAACTACTCACTCATTGCCTTCAGAATACCTTGTTTTGTTTTAGTCTGTGTGCATGTATGTGCCATACCATGTTTGTGAAGGTCAGAGGACAACTTGTTGGAACCTGTTCTCTCCTTCCACTATGTGGGTCCCAGGGCTCAAACTCAGGTCCTCTGGCTTGGCAGCAAACACTGTTATCTGCTGAACCATCGTGACTCGTGATGGTCCAGTGTTCTTTTGTTTTTGTTGTCATGTTTTGTTATTGTTTATTGAGATGGAGTCTGGCCAAGCAGCCTAAGCTGACCTCTAACAAGCAATCCGTTCCCTCTGCTTCCCAGATGCTGGTGATACAGCCTGACACTACTACCCCTGGCCTCATGGTTATCTTGAACTCTTTTTGGTTGGTTGGTTGGTTGTTGGTTGGTTGGTTTTGTTTTCTCTGTGTAGCCCTTGCTGTCTTGGAACTTACTCTGTAGACCAGGTTAGCCTCGAACTCACAGAGATCTGCCTGCCTCTGCCTGCTGGGATTAAAGGTGTGAGCCACCACCCTCTGGTTATGTATCTGTAACAGCTCCTGGATTCCTCTAAAGAATAATTCTGTCCCCTTTCTTCCTGCCTCTCCTCCCCCCTCAATGATCCCTAACCCCCATGTCAGCTCGTCAGCAAACCCTCAGAGTCCCAAATTCAGGGTTCTGGGTTACCATATCTGCTCCTGCCATACTAACCCATGACTCAGAATCCCCAGAGATGGCAGGCCTAGATAAAGAACATGTAAGAGTCATGGTGGAGGTCACAGACAGGGCACTCAGTGACTGTGATGCCCTGCATTCAATTTCAGTGGGGTCTGTTCTGGTGCAATGGGGACTAGGCCCAGTCGCCATCCTGGGGAAAACGGTGCAAGAGTGGGAGGTTGGAGCAGGGTGAAAGGCCTGGGAAAGGTGGTGAGTTGAAGACAGAGCCCAGGGAGTAGAGTGCGTTTCTAGCATGCACGCAGCCCTGGCCTTCATAGCCAGCATAAAACTTGGCGTGCTGGTTGGTAACAGTGGTGTACACCTTTAGTCCCAGTACTGTGGAGGTACAGGCAGGCATGAGTGTGAGATCAGTGGGGTCTACATAGTAAGTTCCAAGCCAGTTAGGCCTGCAGAGTGAGACCTGTCTCCAAGAAAAGGGGAGGCAGCTAGAGAGATGGCCCAGTGGTCAAGAGCACTTGTTCTTGCAGAGGCTCTGGTTCAGTCTCCCATACCCACATGGCAGCTCTTAACCGTCTGTAACTCCAGTTCCAGGGGACTTGCTGCTGTCTTCTGGTTTCTTTGGTCACCAGGCACACATGTGCTGCATACACATACATTAAGGCAAAACACTCATAATAAACCTAAAATATACACATATACACATACGCATGCACACACCTGCAGATCCAGTACTCAGAAGTAAAGGCAGGAGGATCAAAAGGCTCAGCGTCATCCTTGTATAGCAAGTTTGAGGCTAGCCTGTACATTAGACTTTGACTCAAAAGAAAAAAAAAATAGATCAGTTGTAACACGCACCTTTAATCCCAGTACTCAGGAGTTAGAAACAGAAAGGTCTCTAGAAGTGTGAGGCCAGCCTGGCCCACATACGGAGTTTTAGGACAGCCAGGGCCATCTAGAGACTTTGTCTTGAAAAAGAAAGGAAAACCAGAAAGTATGCTGTCTCATGTAGCCTCTGGAGTTAGCTCAGGTTTTCCCCAGAAAGGAACAGAAACCACAGAATGCAGTCTGAGGAGTCTGGACTTAGGAGAGATGGGGTGGGGCGCACTGGGGAACCTAGAAGGTACGGGGGGTGGGGTGGGGGGTGGAGGGGGCGGGGGGGGCGACTTCTGAGCAAGAGGGAGAAGCTTCTGGCTAACATGGGGGGGACCAGAATGGAAGACTAAGGCCTGGAACCTGGGAAAGACGCCACAGAGGAAAGGGAGAAACTGAGGCGGCTGAGTTGTGTGTCAGAGACTGGTAGGCCAGGGTAGATGATGGGAAAGTCTAGGATGAGGCCTTGAAGGTGGTATTCTTGAGATAGGGACCCTGAAGCTGCCTCCCTCTTGTACCCTCCAGAGCTGCTGCAGATCCAGGTGTCCCAGGAAAAGGAACAGAATGAGAACATAGGACAGACCCTGAAGAAGCTGTCCAACCTGCTGAAACAGGCACTGGAGCAAATCCCCGAGCTCCAGGGGATCGTTGAGGACTGGTGAGAGGGGGCATTTGAATATCAGGGGACTGAATGTGGTTCATGGCTTGACCTGTCACTATGGGAGGGTCTGGAGGACGGGCCTTTCCTCAGACACCACGCTTTTCCCCAGGTGGGAGCAGCCCGGCCAAGCTGCCCTCTCTGAGGAGCTCCGTCAGGGCCTGTCCCTGCCCCAGTGGCAGCTGCGCTGGGTACAGGCCCAGGTCGCACTGCAGCAGCAATACAAATGAAGAGGTGGCTAGGAGCAGAGTCAACACTTGCAATTTAGCCGGTGCTCTGCACCTACTGTCTCCACTCAGGAGACTGAGGAAAGAGGACTGCTATTGATTTCTAAGCCAGCCTGGGCTACACAGCAAGTTTGAGACAGCCTAGGCTACATAGTGAGACCCTAATTCAAAAATGAATCGTATTTAACTCCCAAACTTCACCTCCCTCAATAAAGCATTTGAAAGAAAGCATTGCCCAGTTTTATCGCCTCTGTCTTGGCACAGCTGCTTCTCCTCTCTGGCTGCCGTTCTATGGTTCCTCCCAGGTCTTGCACTGCCCTTCCCACTAAAGCCAAGAGAAAGGTGGTTTACTCTGGATCATACACCTTAAAGTGACTGCTTCACTGTCCTCCTCAGCAGACTAAGTACAATGGACCAGAGCCCCTGCCTTGAGAGAACTAGTGGCCTAGGAGAGGGAGGTAGCCAGTCGGCAAGGTGGATGACTTAAGTACAGTGGAGCTTAACTGCCATGGGTACATAAGCAGGGTAAGGATGTGGGAGGGAGGTTTTCAGGGCGGAGCTTTGCTGGCAAGGTGATCAGGGAGCACAGTAGCACAGTGCCTTGCCGGAATAGAGCCCTATGTAAGGGCAGGTCAAGAGATGACAAGTGTCCTCTAGGGTTCTGTTTTCTTAGTCTGTGACTTTAGCCCAGGCCTTCAACTCAAGAGCCTCCACCACCCCTACTTCAGTGTTTGTATTACGAGGTTGCCTTGATCCCTTTTGTAAATGCTGCACCTAGATAATGGCTGAAAACAACATACAAGAGGCTTATTTTTGCTCACATTTAGAGGCTACCCTGGGTTCTGGCAGGGAAGGTTGGTAGCTCTGTGCTGGTAGGAGCTGAAGGTGTTACTTGTTCATATCCTAACATCTGGAGATACTGAGTAGAACCAAAGATGGATACAGCGTTCAGGGCTGGCTGCCAGCAACTCACTCCCAGCCAGTACCCCCGTTGCAGAGGCTCACTTACCTCACAAAACAGCACCACCATTTGGGGACCAAGTGTCCAAACATGAATCTGCATGGGCTGTTTCAGATTCAGACTCCAACACTGGTCTTATAGTTTGTACAGTTTTTATTTTTTATGTTTAAATTGGAGCTATCTGTAGTCTATCCTCGGAGTATGTCTCAGGGTTTTACTGCTGTGATCAGACACCGTGACCAAGGCAACTCTTACAAGGACAACATTTAATTGGGGCTGGCTTACAGGGTCAGAGATTCAGTCCATTATCATGAAAGTGGGAGCATGGCAGTATCCATGGCAGGCATGGTGCAGGAGGAGCTGAGAGTTCTACATCTTCATCTGAAGGCTCCTAGGAGAAGACTAGCTTCCTAGCAACTAAGATAAGGGTCTTAAAGCCCACACTCACAGTGACACACCTACTCCAAGGTCACACCTATTCTAACAAGGCTACACCTAATAGTGCGACTCCTGGACCAAGCATATTCAAACTACCATATTCAAACATATGAGTCTATGGGGGCCATACCTAAACATAGCATAATGCAAAATACAGTTAGTCCAACTTCAAAAGCCCCCATAGTCTATAGCAGTACCAACAATGTTAAAAGTTCAAAGTCTCTGAGGGGCAATGGTGGCACACGCCAGCACTTGGGAGGCAGAGGCAGGTGAATTTCTGAGTTTGAGGCCAACCTGGTCTACAGAGTGTGTTCCAGGACAGCCAGGGCTACACAAAGAAACCCTGTCTCGAAAAACAAAACAAAACAAAAAAAAAAGTTCAAAGTCTCTTCTGAGATTCATCCAATCACTTAACCGTAATCTCCAAAGCAAGATAGGAAACCAGCTGGGCAAACTCCAAACTCTGCATTTCCATGTCTGATGTCAAAGCAGTCTTCAGATCCCCAATTCCTTTTTCATCTTTGTTGACTGCTACAGACTTCTTTCTCCTGGGCTGGTTCCACTCCCTGTTAGTAGCATTCCTCAGCAGATAGCCCAGAGCTCTGGCATCTTGAACATCTTGTGGTCTCCAACACAACCTCAGTGTTACAGCTTCTTGTTCCAGTGTCTGGGGTCCACACACGATAGGGCTTGGGTCACATGTCCAGCTCTGCCGTCTGTAGCACTCTGGACTCTGGTTGACTCTTCTCCACTGCCACTGCCATTCTTGGTTACACATCCCACAGTACTAACATCTGCAGTACACTGGGTCTCTGGCTGCAACTAGGCTTCACTCATAGGCTCTGTTCATGGTGCTGAGCCTCAACTTCTTTGCATGACTCCTTCAGTACTAGGCCATCAACTGCATCTGAAGGTGCACCTTCATCAATGACTTTCTATGGCCTCTCAGTGCCAAGCCTCAGCTGTTCTTCATGACGTCTTCATGCCTTCAAAACTAGTACCACCTGGGAGACTCTTACACATTACCAAGTCCTGCTGCAGCATGAGGTACAACCTTGACTATCTCTGGAACACTTCCCAGAAGATTTCACCTCAGTGATGCTGGTCTCTTTTTAATCACCACTAATTTCTTAGCTCCAGCTAACCAGCATCAATTGTCCCAGTAGTCCCTTCTATTTTTCACTCTAAAGCCAGAGCCACATGCTGGAACATGCCCCCTCCTCCTAATTTTATTACCAGCTTTCGGTTTTCCAACTAGCTCATTCATTGCCGAAGCTTGGCTGTCCTGGAACTTGCTCTTAGGTTGACCTTGAATCCAGAGATCTGCATGACTGTCTCCTGAATTCTGGGATTAAAGACATGTACCTCCACAGTTCTCTCTAGATATCTTTAAAGGCCAATATTTTGTTCTGTACCTGTAATCCCAGCACTTGAAAGCCTATGGCAACCTAGGGAGTTCCATGCCTGGGCTCAAAATCAAACCAAACCCCCAAATGAAAGAAAGAAAAACATGGAGGTAGTCAGTAAAATTAAATTTTGTTTAAAAAAAAGAATAATGAACTGACCCCTGGCAGTGTATCTGTCAATCGAGGACAGAAGACCTCTACACTGACTTTGCGGTGTTTACAAACTTCTGGAAGGGCCTCCGAACTTCCGTGCCTCCTCAAAGTTCCGGCTTTCACAGCGGGGTGGGTCAAAGTGACGTTGCTTTGCTCTCATTCGCCCACCTTCCTCTACGAGGGCGTGGCCTGTCCGGACTGCCGAGCTCTGTCAGTCGAGAGGCTCTTCCGGGCTCTGTCTTTCCGACACTCTAATTGGCTTGTACTCGTCCTGGGGGTGTGGCCATGTCTCATTAGCCCTGCTCTTAAACCTACGTCCTCACGCAGCGCATCCGTCGCGGTAATGCATACGTCATCGGCCGGCTCCCACCCTGAGGAGACAGGGACTCGACCGTAGAACCCGCGGCGGTGGCTGGAAGGAGCGGTGAAGGCCATGGCATCAGCGATGGCCGGAGCGGGGCCGGCTCCGGGACTCCCGGTGGCGGGAGGACCCGTGGTCCCGGGGCCTGGTGTCGGCATCCCGGGCAAGAGCGGCGAGGAACGCTTGAAAGAAATGGAGGCGGAGATGGCCCTGTAAGGCCCTGAGTAGGAAAAATAAAAGCTGTTTCCGGGCAAACCCACTCAACCCTGGAGCCTCCAGGTCTTCAGAAGCTTGAGATGTGGTTCCATAAGGGGCTGTGGGACCCGAGGGACGCGGGGAGGCGTTGGCTGGGATGAAGGCGCTCTTGAGAAATGCCCAGCGCCTCAGGTTTGGTGAGACCTGACCTATGGTATCTGTCCCGCTCCCCCAGGTTTGAACAAGAAGTATTGGGAGCTCCGGTGACTGGAATTCCAACTGCTGTGCCTGCGGTGCCCACAGTAGAAGCGATGCAGGTCCCCCCAGCTCCTGTGATCCGCCCAATTATCGCCACCAACACATACCAACAGGTAAGGCGGAAGCTGCAGCTTGTAAGTCAGGAGAACACATTTGATCCCAGTAAGGGTTTATCTATGGAGAGCGATTGACATTTTGGCTGACATGACAAAGAAGTTAAGTTCCAGGGACTTAGGATGCAAGATAGTATATTTAATCCATTGGAGACTAACATTCTACAGCATCCTGTCCGGTAGAACTTTCTGCAGTGGTAGAATATTCTGTATAAACATCTCTTTAAAGTTTATGAGCGCCGGGCAGTGGTGGCGCACGCCTTTAATCCCAGCACTTGGGAGGCAGGTGAATTTCTGAGTTCGAGGCCAGCCTGGTCTACAGAATGAGTTCCAGGACAGTCAAGGCTATACAGAGAAACCCTGTCTCAGAAAACCAAAAAAAAAAAAAAAAGTTTATGAGCACTTAGCCTGTGCAAAGCCCTATTTAAGCCCACCACCACCACCACTATCACAACCCAAAAAAAAAAAGTAAAATGCATATTTGTGTTGTCATTCCCAAGCCTCATTGATAATATTCCAGGTGCTTAAAAGTCAGCTGTAAGAAAGAAGCTGTGGAAAGAAGGAAACAAAGAGGAACTATTTAATGAACACCAGCAGAAGAAGCTTGTTAATTCTGTTCACTGTTACTAGGTAGGCTGGGCTGCAGCTTAGTGGTAAATCTCATGCCTGGAGTGCCAAAGCCAGTTCGATCCCTTGTACTGGGGAGGCAAAGAGAATCAAAAGCAGCTCTTGTGCCTTCTCTGCACTAGGCACTGCTCTAAGCAGGGGGTGTGTAGGAGAAAACAAAAGTTCTGGTTGTTTCTTTGGCCTTACAAAGTGGTAAGGAGGGCAGAATTGGTTTGTTTGTTTGCTTATTTGTTTGTTTTGAGACAGGGTTTCTCTGTGTAGCCCTGGCTATCCTGGAACTCACTCTGTAGACCAGGCTGGCCTCGAACTCAGAGATCCTCCTGCCTCTGCCTCCCAAGCACTGGGACTAAAGGCGTGCGTCACCACCGTCCGGCCCTGAGTGCAGAGTTTTATTAGCAGTCAGGGAAGGCCTTTTGTTTTGGTATTAGTGAAGCAAAAGATATAAATGAGATGACTGAACTATGCATATGTCTGGAGTGATGTTATCGCAAAAAGCTGTCCATGAAATAGTGTTGTCTTCTTGTTCATGCAACAGCAGAGAGGTCAGTGGCTAGAGAGGAGCGAACAAAAGGAAAAATGGAGATTGAGACAGTGATAGAAGCTAGATCTCTCAGGGTCTTCTGAGCTACTTTAAGACTCTTAGCAGCCAGGGCTACACAGAGAAACTCTGTCTCAAAAAAAAAAAAGACACTTAGCTTTTACTTTAGAAATGAGGAACTACTAGAGAATTCTAAGTAGGTGGGTGGTAATGGTCCAACTTATAGGTTAAGCAAGTGGCTTTGGCTGTGTGGATAATATACTAGAGAGGGCAAGGGTGAGTTCAAGGAGATGGAGGAATAGGCTAATAATCTAGCTAAGGCAGAGGTAGACAACAGGGAGGACAAGTCGGACATTAGTTAAGATAGTGTGGGGTCTGCAGCCTCACCCTGAACATACCCTCTCTCAGAAATAACAGGGATCTTGTTAGTCCTTAGATGGGAGATAGTGCTAATGGGAAGCTAAATCAGAGAAATTGATCCCGGGAGATATTAATAATAATAGCTTAAGCTATTAAGTGGTGGTGGTGCATGCCTTTAATCCCAGCACTTGGAAGACAGAGACAGGTAGATATTTGTGAGTCTGAGGTCAGCCTGGTCTACAGATGAAGTTACAGGACAGCCAGGGTTATACAGAGAAACCCTGTCTTGAAAAACAAACAGAAACAGCTTTACTTAGCATGGCTCCAGAAGCCCCAGTGAAGAGACCTTGTGGCAGACCCTGACTGGTCACCAACCCCATAAAACAAAGGGTTAAAGTATTAACCTGCCAGGAGAGCCAGCATCTCTGAGCCAGGACGCCTTCTCCCCAATAGGTCCAGCAGACTCTGGAGGCCCGGGCAGCCGCTGCGGCCACAGTAGTTCCTCCCATGGTGGGAGGCCCTCCTTTTGTGGGCCCAGGTAAGTAGCAAAATGAGGGGCCCTGTCTCAGGCAGGGTGGTAAAAAGGGGTGCCCAAAGGCTGCCTCCCGCCATCTTCATCTCTTCCCCCCACAGTTGGCTTTGGCCCTGCCGATCGTGGTCACCTGGACAGTCCTGAGGCTCGAGAGGCCATGTTCCTGAGGCGAGCAGGTAGGTTGGGGACCAAGACCTCACTTTTGGCCAGGCACACTTGTTTGGGCTTAAGAACTCTGACTTTGCCCTGCCGCAGATCCCTTTCTCCATCCTGATACTGTCTTTGTACAGTACATCCCTGGCCATGTCCTTCCTTCCATACCGTCTCACCTCTCAGGGCTAGTCTGGCGCTGCACTTGTCATTACAGAGCTTGACAAGTGTCCCAGCTTGTAGCACCTTATAGCAAGCGCTTCAGCAAGCTTTGTGAAGGTTGGAACTCTTGATTTTTGTCACACAGTAAACATGACATACAACCACCGAGGGGAGACAGGCTGCCTAGACTAGCACCAGGCGACTGAGTGGTAGTCAGGACACTTTGGTGACCTGGTTCCATGCAGAGGCACATGCCCCAGCTCATTCAGAAATTCCAAGCATGACTGAGACAGCCGCAAGTCAAGGTGCCTTGTCTCTGCTGCTGCATGTCAATCAGCTGTGACCCTCAAACCTTCCTGTCCACCACCATTGCCCACACTTACACGCAATCACACACTGCCGGGTTTTGTGACATTACTTATGAGAATATGTGGTGAGATGTGTTCTCGGTTGAATGTAAAATTTTGTTAACTGTGTTTCATATATGAATGCTTTTCTGCTCTTGTGTGGGGGATGAACCCAGGGCCAAGAGTGTGCTGTATACTAAACGTATTCAAGCCCTTGACTTTTAGAAATAAGACCTTGCTCTGCAGCCCAGACTGGCACAGACTTAAACCTCCTGTGTGTGCCTCCTGAGCACTACACTTACGGGCATGTTCCTCTCTCCCCATATTTCTTCTTAATCTGATGTCGTCTAACGAATGTCGACATCTGTTCTTTAGTAAGTTAGTGAACATCTGACTTGGTCACCTTGTCCAGCCCCCTATCCTGCTGGGCCCTCAAGGATGCCATGGCTCAGCCAGAAAGGCTGTTTCGATGCCTCCCAGTCTTTGTTTTGGGGCTCCCCAGTGCTACCCCACCCATGTCCACTGGAATACCACCTACACTGGAAGGGAAAGGTTTTCCTTATAAATGCTCTCCATGGCGGTGATATTTCTACTCACCCTTGGTTTGATTACTTGCATTATCCTGAGGTCCTAGCTCATGGATCCCTTTCTCCAGGAAGCCTCTAGTTTCCCACACACACACCCGCCACCCCTGCTGGCTGGGTCAGGATGCTCTTGCCTCTGACAGCTCCCTGGGCTGCCCTTCTCTGGCAGTGCGTGGATTGCCTCCTATCCTGGACCAAGAGCGCCAAAGGACTGTGGGGCCTGCTGGGTTCCTAGCACTGTTCGCAGCAGACTTAGGCCCACAGGAACTCTTCACAGTCAGTGTGCTGAGTGACTCGATGGCAAGACCACTTCATCTTCCAAGAGACTCCTCAGTCTCTTCTCCAGGATTTCCTGGGTGCTCAGAATACCTACACAAACACCTTGTCCCAAGTGTCCCTTTCCCCCATGACACCCCCATCTCTCTCTCCCACAGCTGTGGCCCCTCAGAGGGCCCCTATCCTGCGTCCTGCCTTCGTCCCCCACGTGCTACAGAGAGCAGGTGAGGGGCCAGGGTCATGATCCCTGCCAAGCAATTTCTCCCAAGCCATGGGACTCCCCCACTAACACCCTAACAGATTCTGCTCTTTCTTCTGCAGCTGGTGGCCCCCGACCTATGGCCCTGAGGCCTCCACACCAGGCCCTGGTTGGACCCCCTCTGCCTGGGCCTCCTGGACCACCCATGATGCTGCCACCGATGGCTCGGGCACCTGGACCGCCCCTGGGTTCTATGGCTGCTCTGAGACCTCCCCTGGTAAGTGGAGACTGACTACTGTGGTACAGTGGGTGGGCCCCAGTCCTGACGTACATTTAAGTCTTTCCCCGACTTTGCTTCTGCGTCTTTGTACTCTTCTTTTATTTCTTTGTATGACAAAAAAAAAAAAAAAACAAAAATAACAAAAAAAAACTTGGCTTTCCTTCCTCTTTGGAGACAATAACTTACTATGTAGCTCAGGCTGGCCTAGACCTTGTAGTCCTCCTGCCTCTCAGCCTTCCAAGTGACCATGCCCAGCTTTCTCCTGTGCGGAAGAGAGTCTGAGGAGGAACACCTACTGTGGATTAGTTCCGTGTGTTTCTGTTTTCCTCTGATTGCCCTTTCTTTAACCTCTGTGCATTCACCGGCTCCTTTGCTGCCTGCATTTCTCTGTTCAGCTACTATACTTCTTTACTCACCGTTCCCTGGCTCCCAGACCCTTGCTTTGTACACGGTGGGGGCAATAAAATGCAAGCCTATGAGCTGCCCACCCCTCACAGCCTTTCCTTGCCCACAGGAAGAGCCGGCAGCTCCTCGAGAGCTAGGCCTAGGCCTTGGCTTGGGCCTGAAGGAGAAGGAAGAGGCAGCAGTGGCCGCAGCAGCCGGGCTGGAGGAAGCTAGTGCCGCGGTGGCCGTGGGGGCAGGAGCAGCGCCAGCTGGGCCTGCAGTCATTGGTCCCAGCCTGCCGCTGGCCCTCGCCATGCCCTTGCCCGAGCCTGAGCCCTTGCCCCTCCCACTGGAGGTGGTACGTGGCCTGCTGCCTCCGCTGCGAATTCCTGAGCTCTTGTCTCTACGTCCACGACCTCGGCCCCCTCGGCCTGAGCCTCCTCCTGGCCTCATGGCCCTAGAGGTAAGCAGGGAATGTGCAGAGAGGGAACAGAAAGGGCCAAGAGAGAGCAGAAGCCCATGAGTTTCCACACACAGGAACACAGTCCTCTGGTCAGAGGGTGTCGGGTGAGGGGGGCAGCCCCTCATACTCCACGTATGGAAGCAGATCTAGTACTTGAATGGGAGGTGCCGTGGCTGGAGGCACTGCAGAGCACAGGACTTCCAACACCCTTCCCTTCCCCCATAGGTCCCAGAGCCACTGGGTGAAGACAAGAAGAAAGGCAAGCCAGAGAAATTGAAACGCTGCATTCGCACAGCAGCAGGGAGCAGCTGGGAGGACCCCAGCCTGCTGGAGTGGGATGCCGGTGAGTGGCCAGAGTGAGGGTTGGATATCACCCACCAAGAACAGGGAAAAGGAGGCAGGGTGGCTCCACAGTGCCAGGAGGTCAGGGCTCTCCTCACCATGGTGGGAAGTGGTGGGCAGAATTGGTCTCCAGGGCTCTGATGATACCTCTCTGTAGCCCAGGCTGGCCTTAACTTTCAGTCCTTTCATCTCAGCCTTCTGAGTGATGGAATTACACGTGTGAGCCGCTATGCCCAGTTTGTTACCGAGGGCTTCCAAACCCTTACTCGTGGGGAACCAGGCCTGCTGAAGGCCAAAAGGATTTTGTTTCAACTTTATATGAAAACTTTAAAGCACATAGTGATACAGTGAATAACCTGCCTGCTGCCTAGATTCCACAGTTAACATTTTGCTGTGTTTGCTTTATTCCTGTGTGTTTAGATTTCCCATGTCCCCCAACCCCCCCCCCCCAACACACACACACAAGCAATCACAGAAAGCTATGGATGGATTCCAAGGCCGTGTGCCTGCTAGGCATCCATGGAATCCTGCCTTCACAAAGTCACGCCCATGTTTGACATAAGAATTGAAATTATTATTATTATTATTATTATTATTATTATTATTATTTGGTTTTTTCGAAACAGGTTTCTCTATGTAGCCCTGGCTGTCCTGGAACTCACTTTGTAGACCAGGCTGGCCTCGAACTCAGAAATCCTCCTGCCTCTGCCTCCCAAGTGCTGGGATTAAAGGCTTGCGCCACCACCGCCCGGCAAGAATTGAAATTATTTTTTTTGTTGTTTTGTGAGGTGAGGTCTCATGTAGTCCAGATTGACCTCAGACTCATTGTATAGCCAAGTAAGGTGTTGAATTTGTGCCTCTGCATGTGAGGCTGGTGTGTGCCACCCACCACTCTTCAGTGCCAAAATGAAGCCGGGGGTGCAGTCAGCTCTACCACCTGCTTAGCATCCCTAGCCTACTACCTAAGGAGACAGTCTTTCATGTCATGATGCTATTAGAACAGCTAAGAAAATAATTATAATTGATGTATTTACAAGCTCTCTGTGTAGCCAGTCTTGAGCATATCATTCTCTTATGTCAGCCTCCCAAATGCTAGAACTACATACAAGTGTGCTTATTCCCAGCTTCTGCTCTTTTTCTTTGTTCTAATCCAACTGGCCTACGGAGCCTGGGCATGTAGCTCAGTGGCAGCGCACTTCTCTGGCGTGTGAGCCCTTGAGTTCCATCTACCGGCAGTGCAGAAAAGAAATTGGACAAGCTGACGGGAGAGAGAGAGATGCTTTGGTGGTGAAAGAGTACTTACTACCTCAGTTCAGTTCCTACATGAAGCCACTTATAACCTGTGACTCTAACTCCAGGGGATCTGAGATTCCTGGACCCCAGGAACAACAGCACTCATATGTGCACCTTCCCCAAACAGACACACACGTACTTAAGAAATAAAAACTTGCCAGACAGTGGTGGCGCATGCCTTTAATCCCAGCACTTGGGAGGCAGAGGCAGGTGGATTTCTGAATTTGAGGACAGCCAGAGCAAAACAGAGAAACCCCGTCTTGAAAAACCAAAAAAAGAAAGAAAAAAAAAACTTTAGACCAGGTATGATGACACAATTCAGAGGCAGGCAGATCTTGGGAGTTCCAGGCCAGCCTAGACTACATAGCACGTTTCAGGCCAGCCAGGGCTACGTAGCCAGATGTCTATGAGTTTGAGGCCAGCCTAGTTTACAATAGCAACTTCCAGGTCATCATAAGACTTTGTCTCAAAAAAAAAAGTGTTTTTTTTCTTTTAAAAAAGAAGCTAGCTAAATTCTAGACCCAGAATAAATGGGTGACCATTCATGCACAACTGCATGCTGGCCCAGGCTCACGGACATAAAGCCAGGAGGGCAGGGCACAGCCTCTGCTTGTTTGAACGCCCTGCAGACCTTGCCCAGACTGTCAGCCTCAACAGGAAGCGTGCTTCCTGTGAGATGTGAGCCGAGACCTGCCATAAGGACAGGTCAGCCTGGCTGCCCAGAAGGCGCACGGTCTGATCCCAGCACTTGGGACGCAGAAGCAGGTGGATCTCCGGGTGTCGAAGTCCAGCCAGGGCTACATAGTGAGACCCTTCCCTCCACCCTTCAAGAAATAAAAGTTTTAGCTGAGAGGTCAGCTTGTGTACACTTGGCTTCAGGACATACCTCTTCAGCCATCTTCTTATGAAGATGGTCTTGCCAGCATGCCTGACTTATATTTTATATATATAAGTTTTCTTTTTTTAACTTGCTAGGTTAATGGCCTTGCTTGAAAAATCTCGCAATAGTTTGTCAGGCTATTTCCTCCTGGGGTAGCCAGTCTTACTGTCAAATGGTATCTTTAATCACTTTTGGTAGCCTATATCACTCTAAAATAGTATCTTTAATCACCTTGGAAACCATGAGGCAGCCTCGGCCATGGCTGAGGACAAGGCAAACTATCTTTCACTCCGGCCCTTGGCTGCTGCCTCCTTCCCTGGGACAGGGCTGTGGCCTGGTACAGTTCACTTGATCATTCGAGTCTTACATCTCTGTCTCCATGGGGGAAGACAGTAATTCAAGAGCATGCCTTCTAGAGGTACAGGCCCTGAGGATAAGCCCAAGAGTGGTGATAGAGGTCTCTTTGGAGAAGGGGCAGGCAGTGTGTTCCCATGTCAATGTGGGGTTAAAACAGACTCTCAGAGGCAGCCCAGCTGAGGAAGAATGAGGTGTCCCAGGAGGCTGGTGAGTACCAGAGGCTCAAAGGACCAAGGAAAGACTAAATTTAAGACAGAGTTGAGGCTTCACTGTAGAAGTAACCACCATAGGCAAGGGAAGGTTGTGCTGATGGAGGTTAAAGGTGTAGGCTCTGGCTGGGTGTGTTCACACCTGTACTCCCAGCACATGGGAGGTTGAGGCAGAATGATTGAGTTTGAGGCCAGCCTGAGCCTACTACATAACAACCTATTTCAAAGGGAAAATAGGGTAAGAATCAGCAACTAGATGCCTGAACTCCTAGTTCTCTGCTTGATGTGAGTTCAGGCAGTAACTTGATTCCTCTGCCTCTGTGGGAAAGGGCCTAGAGAGTCCTAGAGGCTTACCTGTGAGGCTGCCTGACACAAGGTTCACCACTCCATGGATATTGGCAGATACTAACTGAAGGTTCTGGGCAGAGACTGGGGATGCTCTGACTCTGACCTCTTATCTCCTAACCCCAGATGACTTCCGTATCTTCTGCGGGGATCTGGGCAATGAGGTGAATGATGACATCTTGGCACGAGCCTTCAGCCGTTTCCCATCCTTCCTTAAGGCTAAGGTGATCCGTGACAAGCGCACAGGCAAAACCAAGGGCTATGGCTTTGTCAGCTTCAAGGACCCCAGTGACTATGTGCGCGCCATGCGCGAGATGAATGGTGAGTGAGGCCTCTCCTGGGGAGGGTGGGTGTGGTAGAAGTCTAACCTCTCAAGTCTGACCTGGAACCCTCCATTCCCACAGGGAAGTATGTGGGCTCACGCCCCATCAAGCTTCGCAAAAGCATGTGGAAGGACCGGAACCTGGATGTGGTCCGTAAGAAGCAGAAGGAAAAGAAAAAGTTGGGCCTCAGATAGGGTCTGTGGCTAGGCACCCGCTCCCACCTGGCTGTGCGCTAGCTCCTTCCAACAGTTGTCTGTGGGAACCCCCAGCTGTCCACTCACCTGTCCCAAAACCAGTTTCAATAAATTACCTTCATTTCCATTCCTGACTGAACTTAGAAACTGTTGGCCAACAGGGCCTGGCTCACCCCACCTGAGAACTGAGAACTTTGAAAGTTTACCCAGCAAACATTCAGATGAACAATGTTGAGCGTCTAGTCTGTGGCCATTACTTCTTTTGATGGTTTTTTTTGCTCTGTGTGTGTCCCGAATATCTTTGCTCACTGAGTCATCTCACCAGCTCCCTCTGATAGGATCTCTTATGTTCCTGACTGGCCTCAAACACGGATGTGGTTTACAACTATACTCCAGGAGCAAGCATTTGAGGCCTACCTGGGCTACATAGCAAGAACTTGTCTTAAAAGGGGAGATTCCCATCTCTAGGATTACATGTATGCATTACCACACCAAGTGTATGGGGTACTGGGAATTGAGTTTAGGACAAGTGTATACTAGGTAGGCACCTACCCTCAGAGCTTTACCCTCAGCCTCTAGCCTCCTAAATTCTCAAGTGCATGGCGAGTGTTAGCCCATTCCATCTGAGGAACAGGCTGTTGCAATGTCAAAGCCAAACCTAGCTTGGGTCTGTGTTTCTGACTCCAGCCTGTGCTCTTGGCACTGAGGTGGGGTGTTGGGTGTATCTAGGCCCCGTCCTCCTAGAGTGCACAGCCACCATGGTAGACTTCCATCTGTTCCAGGATCTCGGCAATACTGGGGATACTGTGATTACCAACAGCTCTTGAAATGCGGTCTCCATGGACCCCAAGCCAGACAGTCTGGAGTGATTAGGCCATGGATTGGGAAGTCCAGGAACTGACCTTAGGACGGAGACATGCCAAAGGAGGAATGTGGTTTAAGCTAGCTCTGTAGCCCAGCTGGGGAAAGCTTGTGTTCCCACCTCAGTCTCCCAAGTGCTGGGATCCCCGTATAGACTATCATCTCTGGCTCGGAGACTGTCTTCTCCCTGTCTTGGTCACCCTGTGGACCTCTGGGGTGTACAGTTTCTCTGCTGAGCCCTATTCAGCATCTCTTGTAGGCTTCTGGGTTTCCATTTCTCTTCCCTCTCTAAACCTACTAGTTATCTGTGCCTCTGGGGTCTATATGTAGCTTCAAGCTTCAAGCCTGAGTTGGTAATGCATGAGGAGAAGCCCAGCACTTGGAAAGCTGAGGCAGGAAGATCACCATGAGTTCAAGGCCAGTCTGCTCTTTGTAGCAAGACCCTCTCTCAAAAGCTTGCAAAGTGAGATTCCTGAGCTGAGGGTGACTGCATATGCCTGTATGGATGGGGAAGGGTTCCACAGAATGAGGCCCAGCACTGGGAGGCAGAGGCAGGAAGATTTCTTTGAGTTTGGGGCCAGCCTGGTCTATTTATCAAGACAGCCAAAGCTACAAAGTGAGACCATGTCTCAAGAAGAAAGGGGGTTGGGGGGGGGGTGGGGAGAAAGGAAAAGAAAGTAAGAAAAAGATGCAGAAGGAAATGCCCAGAGCCCAGCACTTTATAGAAGCCCAACATGCCCAAGCCAGAAGGCAGAGGTAAGGGGCTGGAGTGTAGGAAGAAGGTATGGAGGTCTCCCAGAGACACAGCCATCAGAACCCTAGATTAGGGAACAAATTAAAGAAGACTGGGGCTTGAGAGTGGAGAGACAATGCCAAGGCTCTCCAGGAAGACCACTCTGGAGAGGTGTCAAATTTCTTCTGTTCCTGTCTTCCCCCGCCCCCCAACACACACACCCTTTACATTACAGCTCCCTCCCTGACGTCACATTTTCCAGTCTGGCCACAGGGGTGAGGGCCTCCCTCCCTGGCAGGAAATGCCCTTTAGCCCCCTGCCACCTGGAGTGGACTACGCAGCCCCCAAACCTTTAGGCTCCCTTCTCCCGGTGGCCAGCTCTTCCTACCCTAAACCACTTTTCTTCCCTGCAACTAAAAGAGTAAGGGAGGAGATGGAAAGGTGACCCAAGAAAAGGGATTGTCAAAGAGCGAAGGACAGAGGATACAACAAGCAGAGATACAGGGATGGGGGAGGCTAGGCAGAGTAGGAACTAGGAAAATACAGAAGCTAGCAAGGTACAGAGACGGAGGACACAGAGTGTCCCAGGAGTGAGAGACTTGTCAGGAGAGACACTGGAAAGGCCTTGTATCAAGTTAGTGAAATGGATCTAGGGCTAGGGACCACAGGGAAGCAGGAGACAGGAGAGGCCAGCCTCAGGGAAAGGAAACCTGGGGCAAGAAAGCCATCAGGACCCTTCAGGCTGCTGGAGGATGGATGAATTGGGGGTTGGGGAGATCAATGATCTCCCCAGGGGTTTGTGGCTCACTCAACTCTGGATCCAAGCATAGCCCCAAGAGACTGTTCTCAGGAGGTTGTGTCTCTGCAAAATGGAAGCGCTGTACTTTATCCCTCACCCAAATACTAAAGAATGAAGGAGCTATGTCAGTTCTGAAGACTGTTAAAAAGATTGAGGGCGGGGCCTTGAGAGATGGCTCAGTGGTTCAGAGTACTTGCTGCTCTTGCAGAGGACCTGGGTTTGGTTCTCAGTGCCCACATGGTGACTCATGACCATCTATAACTCCATTTCCAGAGGATCCAATGCCACCTGATTCCCACAGGCACCAGGCGTGCACATGGTGCACAGACATACAGACTGACAGACAACCCTCGTACACAGAAATCTTTTCTTTTTTAATTTTTGCTAGACATCATGGTGCATGCTTATAATCTCAGAACCCAGCAAGAGGAGGAAGGAGGATCAACAGTTCCATTTGAGGCTAGCCTGAGCTGCAAAATCAAACACTCTCTCTCTAAAAATCAAGGGTTTAGGTGAGTGAGGTGGCTCAGTGGGTAGAAACATATGGCCAATCCTATTGACCTGAGTTTGATCCCTCGGACCCATGTGGTGGAAGAAGAGTAATAACCCCACAGGGTGTCCTTTGACCTCTGACAGTGTACACACAAAACGCACGCATGCATGCACGCATGCACACACTACAAACAAATACCAGGCAAGGTGGCACATGCCTTTAATCCTAGCACTCAGGAGGCAGATGGAAGCAAATGTCTGTGAGTTTGAGGCCAGCTGGGGCAACAGAGAGAGAGAGAGAGAGAGAGAGAGAGAGAGAGAGTAGGCTTAAGGCTTGGGAAGTTGGCTCCATGGCTAAAGGTGCTTGCCACACAACACAAGTCTCAAGACCTGAGTTCAATCCCCATGTGAAGGTAGGAGGAGAGAACGGACTGCACAGAGTTGTTTTCTGACTTCTGACTTCGACATGCATGTCCTGGCGCACATGCGACAACAGCAATAGTTAAGGGTAAAGATAAAGCAAGTGGTAGAGCGCTTGCCAGAACAAATAAAAGAAAAATGCTGTGATTATTTATTATATTTAAACAGGGTCTCATTTTGTAAGCCCTGGCTAGCCTGGAACTCACTATGTAAACCAGACTGACACTGAAATCCCAGAGATCCACCTTCCTCTGCCTACCTAGTCCTGGGGTTAAAGGCATACACTACCATGTCTGGAAATAAAAATGCTTTTAATATTAAGTATGTACTCATTTATAATAAGTATTTTTTGTTGGGTTGGTGTGGTTTTTGTTTGGTTGGTTTTGGTTTTTTTGTTTGTTTTTGTTTTTTGTTTTTGTTTTTAAACAGAGTTCCTCTGTGTAGCCCCGGCTGTACTGAAACTCACTCTGTGCTGACCTCTAACTCAAAAGATTTGCCTGCCTCTGCCTCCCAGTTGCTGGGATTAAAGGTGTGTGCCAGCACTGCCCAGCCACCAGTAAGTAAATTTTTAATATTAAAATTAAATATTAAAATGACATCAAATAATTTTCATATTATTATTAATATTTACTAAGCAAGCACTTAGAAAAATGAGCACATATACATTATCTGAGGCCAAGTTACTGAAGCCAAAATTTCACAGACTTAGCAAATTAAAACAAAACAAACAACGAAAAAGAACCAGGTGCCTAGTTACTGAGTTTCAGTTTAACAAGCAAACATTTTTTGGGGATACCTATGTCCCAGATATTGTTCATATACTTTTGCACATCGTGCGTGTGATTCTTTTCTGAATCAGTTGAAGCAAGCTTCAAACAAAACACTTCATCCCTAAATTACTCCACTTTCTAATAAAGATATCCTTCCAAACCTATCACTGCCACACATAAAATTATTCCACGAAATAACTCACATTCAGTTCATACTCAAAATTCCCCAGTCGTTCGGGACTGCTATGGCCCAGAAAGCCCAGACAGAAAAAGAAATGGGAGAAAACATGCTTCAATTTCCCCCTTCATAAACTTCCCCCTTAGGAAGATTAAATGAAGGCCCGTTGTCATGGCTTCTCGGACCCAGCAGACCCTCATTTAACGTCAGTGGTTACTATTACTATTATTATCCTCATGGTGATGTTATTTTTATTGTGATTGTCATTATTCGGTAGTGGCTCCAGGACACCCTCCCTGTGCCTGGTAGGGGATTCAGGGTTGGATTTCCCCCCACCCCACCCCACCCCATCTGGCTGTCACCCTGCCGATTGTGACGTAGGCTGATGCTAGGGAAAGGGGGCATCTGGCCGGAAATCCCTCTTCCTGTTGCAGATAAGCCCAGAGCTGCCCAGCTGACCCCAGACCCTCCTCCCCCACTACTTTTCATGTCACACCACCAAATCCTCAAGACGGGGATCCTGTCCAAGCCCCTCACCCCATCCCTGCTACCCCGTAAGCACCCCTTAGACCTCAGCACCCCCATCCGTGCCCTGCCCCTGTTCCCCAAGTCGCTTTCCAAGCCAAATTTATCCCTGAAAAAGGACCGTCCCAGGGACCAGTGCGCATCCCTAAAGCAGGGGGTGCAGCTTGACCACGCCCCCATCCCTGCAACTTGACCCAGGCTGCGACCCCCAGCTCTGACGTCTCGGAAAATTCCCCCCTCCCCTATCAGGCCCCCCGGGAAGGGTGCATGGTATGAAATGGGGCTGAGACCCCCTTGGCTAGGAGAGAAGGAACCTGCCAGAGGTGAGCCGCGAACTGGGGATGAGTGCCTGGGTATCTGAACTAGGAAGGACCCGGGAACTCCAAGATGCAGGAGACTGGGTTTAGGTGTCTGAGACAGGGAGAAGGGACTGGACACCAATATTCCTGTTCCTGGGGAAGGAGGTTGCAGAAAAGTCTACTCTGGGTCTGAGGGAAACAAGGGTTGCAAGCAGACTCCTGGGTCCCCAATGCCACCGCTTGTCCATTAATTACCCTTGGAACTTTTCCTCTCTCAACCAGGACCGTCAGAACAAGCATCCATGGACCTGTGGAACTGGGATGAGGCGTCACTGCAGGAAGTGCCTCCTGGGGACAAGATGACAGGACTGGGTAAGCTGCTGTGACTTGGGACAAAGTGTATGCAAGGCTCTGAGGATGCGGCCCCTTGACCCCTAACCCGGCTTGAACATCCTTGTTGTCCGCAGAAGGAGCGGAGTTTGGTTTCTATTTCCCTGAAGTGGCGCTGCAAGGGGACACACCGATCTCACCGATGAACGTAGAAAGCTCCTGGAAAGGTGGTTGCTGGGCTTGACCCACTGTGTGCTGGGGGGAAATGGGGAACCCTGGGCTTTTCAGAAGGAGCGAGGGTGCTGAGCGGGAAGGAAGTAACATGTTTGGATTCCCGAGATTGAAGGAGGCGTGAGTGGATGGCCGAGGTCCCTGAGTCATTGCCCACATTTTTCCTAAACTCAGCTCTCTTGTCCAACATAGGATTCCCAGAACTGGACTGGAACCCCGCTTTACCTCAGGAAGAAGTACCTCTCCAGGCGGGTGAGTGGTAGAAAATGGAGAAGGGAAGAGAGGAACGGGGTCCTGACACACCAGAGCTGAGTTCAGACCCCCTAGTCTATAGAAGACTGGGGACACCTACATCTTCAAGGCCATATGAGGCGCCAAAACTCCCCTAAAACTCCCAAAGGTGCGGGGGACCAAAACTCCTGGGTTCCCCTTGCTTAAAGTCTGTCTTCCTCACAGAGCCCATTGCTCACCCCCTTCCGTGGTCTCGAGACTGGACAGACCTGGGGTGCAACACCTCGGACCCGTGGAGCTGTGCTTCACAGACGCCAGGCCCCGCCCCTCCGGGCACGAGTCCCTCCCCCTTCGTCGGCTTGGAAGGGGCGACCGGCCAGAATCCCGCCACCTCGGCGGGAGGGGTCCCCTCGTGGTCGCACCCTCCGGCCGCCTGGAGCACCACCAGCTGGGACTGTTCTGTGGGCCCCAGTGGCGCCACCTACTGGGACAATGGCCTGGGCGGGGAAGCGCGTGCGGACTATAAAATGTCGTGGGGCGGGTCTGAGGGTTCGGACTACACCACCACGTGGAATACCGGGCTGCAGGGCTGCAGCATCCCTTTCGAGGGGCACCAGAGTCCAGCATTCACCACGCCCTCCAAATCGAGCCAGCAGTCTGATAGAGCCACACTGACTCGCTACTCCAAAACTAACCACCGAGGTAAGAGGGCTGCAAACTGCAGAAGAGGTGAAGCTAAACGGATTAGGACTGGGCCTGGATACCTTGGGGGTGGGGTCTGGGTAACTGAATGAGGCGGAATACGGGAATCTGGCAGCTAGAGGACAGGGGTTCTGTGTCAGAAAGCCGAAGAGGGAACGGGTGAGAGGACGGACACTTACTTTCTATGGACCAAGAGGACAAAAAGGTAGGCCCCTAGGTTATGTGAGAGGAAAGAGGAGAATTCGGACTCCTGGGTCTTTGAGATGGGGAAGCCAAATTCCTGAATCTCCTAGATGGGGCTCAGGCTGCCAGGAGTTCCTGAAACTGGCTCTTGGAAGGATCCAAACTCACAGAGGAGAAACAGCTAGACTCCTGGGTTCTAAATTGGGAGAACCTGAACCCCTTAGCCTTCAAAGTGAAGGTTCTCCGACTCCTAGGTTCGCAGCAATGCTCTGGGTCTTAGAAACCTGGCGTACACATGCCTCTCTCTATCTCTCAGGTCCCATTCAGCTGTGGCAATTCCTCCTGGAGCTACTCCATGACGGGGCGCGCAGCAGCTGCATCCGCTGGACCGGCAATAACCGCGAGTTCCAGCTGTGCGACCCCAAAGAGGTGAGACAGCTTCCCTTGGCCGGGCAAGCCCAACTTACCTAGTTCTCAGCCCCGCCCAAACCCACTCAACAACCCCCCACGCCCATCAGGACGAAGACCCGCCCCGCCCATAGCAGCTAAAACCCTGGTCCCTCTGACCTCAAGACTGCGTTCTAGGTGGCCCGGCTGTGGGGCGAGCGCAAGAGGAAGCCAGGAATGAACTATGAGAAGCTGAGTCGAGGTCTACGTTATTATTACCGCCGCGACATCGTGCTCAAGAGCGGTGGGCGCAAGTACACATACCGCTTCGGGGGACGTGTGCCTGTCCTCGCCTATCAGGATGATATGGGGCACCTCCCAGGTGTAGAAGGCCAATAAAAAAAAAAAAAAACACCCTATCGAACCTGTGTTGCGTGTCTGTCTGTTTCTTTTCCACTGATACTTACTGGACCTGTCAAGGGAGCCTAAATGTGCACCCCGACATTTCAGGCTCCACCCAGATTCAGGAATGCAGACCCGGACCCCCATCTGTCTTTAACGGAATCTATGAGCCTGTGTTCTCCCTCTTTTGGTCCGCCAGTGTCTTAGTTCGTTAGTCCTTAGTCTCGAGATGACCATCAATGGCATTTCACTGAGTGATGATGCAGGCCACTAATTTCACAGCATTCAGGAGACTGAGGCAGGAGAATTGTAAAATTAGGGCCTTTAGACCCGCCTGAGCTATAAACTAGTCCTTAGTCCTAAGAGGACCCAGGAGGGAGGACCAGATCCGCCCCCTCCCTTTGGGAACTACAAAGCCCTTTTTCCCTCGATCCCTGCCAGGTTTCCCGAGCCCTTCCTCGCCTTAGGTGTCTAGGTCCCACCACTTCCCTCCACCTTTGGTCTCTGCATCCTCTGTACCTCTCACCTTGGTCAGTTTGAAGTAAGTAGTCGGTAGGGTCTATTATGTGCCTGTCCTGCATAGGAACTTTTAAAGAAATTGAACTTTTTTTTTCTTTTTTTTGGTTTATCGAGACACGGTTTCTCTGTGTAGCCCTAGCTGTCCTGGAACTAACTCTGTAGACCAGGCTGGCCTCGAACTCAGAAATCCGTCTGCCTCTGTCTTTTTTTTTCCCCATGATTTATTTATGTTATGCAAGTGAGTACACTGCTGCTGTCTTCAGACACACCAGAAGAGGGCATCAGATCCCATTATGGATGGTTGTGAGCCACCATGTGGTTGCTGGGAATTGAACTCAGGACCTCTGGAAGAGAACAGCCAGTGCTCTTAACTGCTGAGCCATCTCTCCAGCCCCAAAATTGGACTTGTTAAGGCTTGACAATAGTTTATCCTCTGAAATTTATTTAAGAGTTTAATCCCTGAAGTTTTGTGTTAAATATATTAAGAGCATAGAAAGTGAGTCTGTGGCATTTGGAGAGGGTGGTCCGTTTGGAAATAATTAGATGATTAGGATGAAGTCCCCGTGACTTCGTTCTGATGCTTTATAACTAGAGCTAGAGATACACAAGGGTGTTCCAGTCTCATACTGTGTGTTGTCTCGAGATGACCAGCAAGAAGGTAATTTCACTATGAGTGGAGACGCAGGCTGCTAATTTCATAGCATTCGGGAGACTGAGACAGGAGGATTGTAAATTTAGGGCCTCCAGATCTGCCTGAGCTACATAGCAAAGCATTGTTTTTTATTTAAAAACAACAACAACAACAAAAACTCCATCAGGGCTAGAGAAATAGCTTTTTGGTTAAGAGCACTAACTGTTCCAGAGGATGCTGTTCTCACAAGACAGCTCCCAACTATCTGTAACTGTACCTCTAGGGGGCCTGAAAGCTTCAGACATACATGCAGACAAAACACCAATGCACATAAAATAAGAAAATATTTTTAAACAACCCACAAATTAGTGAAATGACATAATCATTCGGACCCTGCTCAGAGCCTCAGTTCTGTAGCTGGGATCTTATTGTTCCAGACCACGAGCCAAAAACAAACCTATGCTCCTTATAAAGTAATCCAATTTGAACATTTTATTATAGTAAGAGTGTTATTACAGCTCTGTCTTCTTGAAGAAAAGAACAGCCAGGCATGATGACACATGCCCTTGATCCAAGAACTCGGGAGGCAGACGATCTTTATGATCTCAAAGCCAGCCTGGTCCACATGAGTTCAGGACAGCCAGGACTACACAGATAAACCCTGTCTCAAACCAAAACAAAACAGAGAGACAGACAGAGAGACAGAGAGACAGACAGACAGACAGACAGACAGACTCGGGCTTCAAAAAAAAAAAGGCTTTGCCTTCTAGTTGTAGAAGAAATTTGAGTTATTAGACCTAATGCACACTTAGAACAACCATGGATACTCCAAGTGTGGAAGGCACAGAATCAGACCTTCAAAAAGCCTACTGGAAGCTTAATCCATTCCAGGAGCCCTCAAAGAGAGCCTACTGTGTAACTCTCCTGTGTGCGATGCTGAAGATAACATCACTAACCACGACAAGCACAGCCTACATACATCGCCATCAGAAAGGAAGAGTCCACAGTTCTCAGGGCTGGGATGGAGAAAGCCCAGGGGATTATGAGAGCCCAAAAGGAGGAAATTATAGCCCAGGAGTAAGAAAGTCTGGGAGTTGGGTGGAGAGAAGTCAGGAAAGCCAAGGATGTTTCAATCAGAAATCAAGACCAAGAGATGGAAGATTTGGTTTTGGTGGTGGTAGTGGTAGGGTTATTTGTTTTTTGTTTTGTTGTTCAAGACAGACTTTCTGTGTGTAGCCTTGCCTGGCTCACTCTGTAGATCAAGATGCCCCAAACTCACAGAGATCTGCCTTCATCTGCCACCAGAGTTCTGGGATTTAAAGGCACTTGCCACTACGATCCAGCCAAAGTTCTTGTTTCTACAGTGTGTGGGCAAGGCAGATCTAGGAGATGAGTTAGTGAAAATTCTCTATCTTTGCCTTTGCTTGTTTTGGTTTGGGGATTGTTTGTTTGTTTTCAAGGCACAGTTTCTCTGTATAGCCCTTGTTGTCCTGGAACTCTCTCTGTAGACCAGGCTGGCCTCCAGCTCTCTGCCTCTGCCTTCTGAGGGCTGAGATTAAAGGCATGTGCCACCGCTGTCCAGCAACATGCAAGATCTTACAATACTGTTCAGAAATGTGCATATGGGTGGAGAGGGGTCACTTTACAAATGATACATAGGCAGTGGTGTCTCTCCAAGGCACTTGGAAGGCACAGTGGCCTATAAGCAGAGATGGGATCTAGATCTTAGGAAGATGATGCTGAAAGGGATGGATGTTTTATGTAAACAATTCCACAAGTAATCATAATGCTGACCGAGAGACTACAAAGGAGGCTCCTGTACCACTTAGGTCTAGACACTGGATCAAAGAAGTCTGTGGAGGTCAGCAAGATGGCAGGGTGTGTAAAGGCACCTACCATCAAGCCTGACAACCTAAATTTGACCCCAGGGACCTAGACGGTGGAAAGAGAGATCCTGTTGCGCTGCCCCCTGTAGTTTTGCTGCCCCCGCCTAAGCTCCAGGAATGAGCCGCGCCACCAGCCCCCACCCAGCTTCCCTTGAATCCACGGATAAAAGACACACACACAGCTGTTCAATTTCAACTTGCCTTTGACACAATTGCTGGGTGCTACTTATCTCCTGCCTGGAAAATGGTGCCCTTATCAATATTCTTAGCTCCGTACCTCTCCACCTGCCCTCAATTCTAGTTGCTCAGTTACATCTCGTCCCTGGTGAACACTCCTGACAGCCCACCTATAGGAGCGGCCACAGGCTGCCATTCTGCCTGAGATCTCACGTGGGTGGTCACTTTTTCTCTCTCAGAAGCATGATGAACTTTGTCTCTCCTCTCCTTGCATCTGACCATCTGCTTGTCTCCAGGGACCTCAAAGTCCCTTCTATTCCTTCCATCCATAGAGTGGCCCATGGCTTCTTTACTGACAGATCAAGAATCAATTGGGGAACAGGACCTTGAACCACCCCTACAAGAACCAACACCCTCAAGTTGTGCTCTGTCTTCCACAGATGTGCAGTGACATATGCATCTCATCCCGACACATGTACATACATACATGCATACACATATACATATACACATACATGCATAACACATACATGCATACATGCATACATACCCACACACATGTATGCTTACATATATACACACATACAAGCATGCATACATACATACATAAACACGCACAATTTATTAAGAAGGCAATATGAGGGAAGCTCCAGAGACCATGCCACAGTGAGGAAAGACAGCAGTTAGGAAAGATAGGCAGAACATCAAACTAATGGGAGGAACAAGTGCAAAGGCTAAGGAAAGGAAGGGGCTGGAGAGATGGCTCAGTGGTTAAGAGCACTGCTCTTCCAGAGGTCCTGAGTTCAAATCCCAGCAACCACATGATGGCTTACAACCATCTGTAATGCGATCCAATGTACTCTTCTGGTGTGTCTGAAGAGAGTGACAATGACAGTGTACTCACATACATAAAATAAATAAATCTTAAAAAAAAAAAAAAAAGCTAGGGGAAGTCAGCCTGTACGCTGAAGGACCAGATAAACTAGGATCCCAGAGGAGAAGGGAGCAGAGAGTCATTTGTACGGACTTTAGTTTTAGACTAGTTATGCCAGAAGCCAAGGAATGAGTTCTGGCTGAGTGGTAATAACTGAAGTGGTAAAGGCATCCTTAGGGCAGACGGTACAGACTGTGGAACAGCAGGGGGACTGAGAAGCAGGAAATGGACCTACTATAATAATTCAGGCTGAAGGACCTGAAGTGTAGCAAAGGAGGGTTCTGGAAATATTTTAAAGCCAGAAACACACTGGATTTCTTGGTAGGTCTGGCAGGTTACATGAACAACTGTTTTAAAAATTCCATGACAAGAATGATACAGTAGCCACTTTCCCCATGGAACTCTATAGACCCAACATTTAATTCCAAAAGTTTCTTCCAATCAGCACAGGACTCTCAGCTGCCTGAATGTGTGAGTTGTGATCTCTTGGGTTTGAGAATAGTAATGAGAGGGCAGTGGTGTCTGATACAGTGATGGATGAAACCGTAGGATAGACCAGTTCATTTTTCACCTTCTAACAAAGCTCTTAGGACCTAAGAAAGCAAGGGTTTTGTGTTTTCTTCAGCAGTGCATTTTTGATGGGGGGTGGGGGGAGTGGTTTGAGACAGGGTTCCTCTGTGTATCCCTGGCTATCCTGGACCTCACTCTGTAGACCAGGCTGGCCTCAAATTCAGAGATCCCCCTGCCTGTACTTCCCAAGTGCTGGGATTAAAGGCATGTGCCACCACTGCTCAGCTAGCTATTCTTGTGAACTGAACTATGTCAATCCAGAATACAGGTTTTGTGTGTAAAAATTCACCCTAAAAGGGGCTTGGTGCTACAGCAAGATCCTAAATACCTAATGTGATCGCTGGAGAACTAATAAAAACTTTCTACTAACTTAAACCCACGTCTGAGTAGTCTTCTCTGGTGGATACTCCACAACATATGAAAGTTGGGCAGTGGTGGTTCAGGCCTTTAATCCCAGCACTCGGGGAGGCAGAAGCAGGCAGATCTAAATTCGAGGCCATCCTGGCCAACAAAGTGAGTTCTAGGAAACCCATAGATACATAGATGAGTTTCCAGGGCTTCATAGAGAACCCCTGTGTGGATGGCTACTCTCGATTATCAACTTGACTATATATGGAATGAGCTACAATCCAGAAACCTAGGGCACACCTGTGATCCAGATTTGAGGCAGGGAGACAACATGCCTTTAATCTGGACCTTAAGGCTGGGATACACAGGCTTTTGATCCAGATCTCAAGGAGGGATGACTCAAGCTTTTGATCCCAATCTTGAAGTACACCTTTAATCTGGGCCATAACTTCTACTGGAGGCCTATATAAGGACAATGGAAGAAGGGACAGGTACTCACTTGCCAGCACTTCCATCGGACCCTACTTCTTCCAGATTCCAGCTTATGCAGAAGACCAGCTGAAACACCCACCCTCGAGGAACAGAGCAATTCACCACATTACTTCCCATTATGATGATAATGGACAAAATGTGAAACTGTAAGCCAGCCCTTAATTAAATGTTTTCCTTTATAAGAATTGCTGTGGGACTGGAGAAATGGCTCAGCAGATAAGAGCACCAACTGTTCTTCCAGCTGTCCTGAGTTCAATTCCCAGCAACCACATGGTGGTTCACAACCATCTGTAATGGAATCTGATGACCTCTTCTGAAGTGTGTCTGAAGACAGCTACAGTATACTCATATACATAAAGTAAATAAATAAATCTTTAAAAAAAAAAGCGGCTGGAGAGATGGCTCAGTGGTTAAGAGCACTGACTGCTATTCCAGAGGTCCTGAGTTCAATTCCCATCAGCAACATGGTGGCTCACAACCATCTGTAAAGGGATCTGGTGCCTTCTTCTGGTGTGTCTGGAGACAGTGAAGGTGTACTCATATAAATAAGTAATTCTTTAAGAAAAAAAAAAAACAAACAAGAGTTGCTGTGGTCACGTCTCTTCACAGCAATAAAACACAAACTAAGATACCCTATCTCGAAAACCCAAATGAATAAACATAAATAATTTTCAAATCAAGGCACAGGGGTAATCGCTTGTTATCCTAACACTTCGGAATCTGCGATGAAAAGTTCCAGGCCAGTTTGAGCTATATAGCGAAGTCCTGTTTCAAAACACAGATTATCTGGGACATTTTTCCATTCCCACTCTGCAGACAGTCTCACGCTTTTTCCTCTGGGAAGGACAGGCAGGTGACAATAACCCATAATTGAACGTCCGGTGCCTTTTAAGAGCAAAGTAAAATCCCACATTGGCCCAGGATCAAAACTAAGCAGGAACTTAGCGCCATAGGCCTCTTTAGAAGTGGGCGTGACCAAAGCGGCTTCTGGGCACGCCTCCCGAGGCCACTCTAGCAGCTCGGAGGACTCAGTTCGGCTCCTCCTCTCGCAGCTTCCGGCCAGTCGGAATTCCGCTTCCCGTCTGACATTGGCGTCTTTGCTAAGGGTCACATTGAAGTAACGCCGCTCCTGGATAGTCTTTAGGTGAGTGTGAAGGGTCGGGATCCTGGGGGGAACCCTGTCCGTGGCAGAGAAGCGCCCCGGGGCTTCCCTGACGCCAGGCAGAAACTTCCGGCGGCCCCGGGTCCGGGGTCCTGGAGCTAACCATTATAGCCGCCTTTCTTCATGGTGCTAGGTCGCTTTCTAAAGCACTCCCTATTACTCCATCCTCCAGCCCTTCGAGCTAGGGCCTGCCATTATCCCCTTTAACAGAGTTGAAGCTGGAGTGTGAAGCGCCTTAGCCGCTATCAGGCTATTAGAATTTGAACCAGTAAATTGGACTGTGGAGCTTTTAGTCGCGGGCTCACAGGCGTGGCCACTCGCGTTCCAAGGCCGAAGCCTGTCGCCTTGACTCGTTTCTTTCCTCTCAGCATCATCTTTGAACAACTCTCAAAACTCGAGATATTGACCAAAATTACTTACGACACTGAGTCCTTTAAATCCCCATGCCCACCCTGCCTCCCCAATGAACCTGTATTACCCAAGTACCCCACTTCTTTGGACCACTTCAGTTGACACTGACTTGCGCACCTCTAAGGTGTCAAGGTCCCCCAGATGCTCTAGAGTAGAGACAGTTTCTGTCAGGTTTGGTGATGTTGACTGTGTCGTATCTTCAGACATATCAAAGCCGGGGGTTGTCAATAAAATTCAAGGAGCTAAAGTATTTGAATGACTAACGGTCGGCGGGGGTGCGTGGTGGTCTAATGGAATTGCAGCAACTTCAATAGATCTGGGCAGCATGGACCGTTGTCAGCAGTCAAAATCACAGATACCTGACACATGCTAGTTGCAAGAGTCACAAATCTTCAATCGTGGTTACCTCCAATTGTACTTGATAAGTCCTTTGAGCTTTTTTGGGGGTGGGGGTGGGGTCATCTTAGACAATTCTGCAATGCATTTAGGCATATTCTGAGGAAAGTTTGAGTTCATTGGACCCCTGATGAGTGTGACACCAGAAAACTTTCTGGTAACACCAGAAAATCCTTACAGTGTTTTTGCTGGTGGTGGATGAAGCTTTATCACTAGGTGCTGTATGACCTTGGAAAGTCATTTAGACACCCTGTCCCTTGTGTAGACATCAGAGGTAGTAATACTTTTTGAATGGCCATGGGGGTAGGTGTGTATAGAGTACACATAGTATGTGCTGTGCACACAGTGAATGTTAACTGGAATATAAGGATGAAGATTGGTTTTGCCAAGGAGACCTCTGTCCAACCCTCTTGTGGCTTCTGTACTCGGATATATGGGTTTTCCCTGCCCATTATCTTTCTGTGTTTGTTGAAAAGGAGGAGATGATAGCTTACTCACATTCGACCTGTTCTGCTCTGGCCTCCTTCCCCTGGGCCTCGTTGGTCTGACTCTGCCCAGACATCTCCACAATGGTGCCAACATTCCCACTTTGTTTGCATCCAGGAGTCAGGATGGCTGAAGACATCAAGACTAAAATCAAGAACTACAAAACCGCACCCTTTGACAGCCGCTTCCCAAATCAGAACCAGACTAAGAACTGCTGGCAGAACTACCTGGGTAAGCAAAGTACCATGGTGGGCCTCACCTAGGTCTCCCGTATACCTCCAACCTCATAAGGGAAGTTGGAGAACGTTCCAGCCTGTTTTCCTGCACTCCAGACATACCCTCTGGAGGGCCCAGACCCCTCAAACTAGCTGTCAAGGTCCTAAACTTTGGTCTCAACAATAATTTTTTTTTTGAAAAATAATTATATCTGCATTTTGTGTGTGCATGTGTGCCACATACACACACAACACACAAGTAAATACAACATGTAAACAATTGATTCAGAAGTGTCTCCTGCAGTCACAATCCATGGATAAATTGGATATTGCCAATACTCTGTTCTCAGCTTGCTTTGTACCCAGTCTTATCTTAAACACAGTCCCTTTCCTCTCTCCTTGCCAGAGACAGTACACCTTGAGGACACATTTGGGGCCCCTGCCTTACCTGAGTCCATGAGACCTTTCCCTCAAAAAAGAAAAAAAAAAATCAACCATTAACAACAACAACAATAAAAAACAAAAACAACAACAAAAAAAAACTCCACTGGTACCCGGTCCTGTCTTCCTCAAATATGATCAAGACCACCTTCCCTTGCCCTAGCCCTGTCTGGATTTCCATAATTCCAATATATGTCCCTCATGCTTTGCTGTCCTAGCTCCAGAATGTTCTATATAACTGCCCAGGTCAGGTGTATACACCCCTTTATGGCATACTTGTAAGTTTGCATTCTCTCCGTATGTATAACTAATCATAAAGCAAAATGTATTTGTGGGTTTTCTTCAAAAATGTCATGGTTAATTCCGAACCTGTTTTCTTCACAGACTTTCATCGCTGTGAGAAGGCCATGACAGCCAAGGGGGGTGATGTCTCCGTGTGTGAGTGGTACCGGCGTGTGTACAAGTCCCTGTGCCCCGTGTCATGGGTATGTGCCTCGCAGTGGGACCCTTGGGTGTTCAGGTGGGGACCTAGCAGAGACGAGGATGGTGACTCGTGAGAGTTCATCTCCAAGTGCCAAGGTAGGGCCAGCCATGGAGTGTCACTGATGAGGGCTCAGTTAGGGCCCTCAGCCCAGGACCACCCTCCTAGATCTGCCTTGCCCACGCACTGTATAACACACGCTTGGGCTGGGCAGTGGGGCCCACGGCTTTAAACCTCAGCACTCTTGGGCGGCAGATGCAGCCAGATCTGAGGTCAGGGCCAACTTGGTCTACAGAGCTAGTTCCAGGACAGCCAGGGCTACAGAAGGAAACCCTATCTTAAAAAAACAAACAAAAAAAGGAGACATGACTTTCTGTCCTGGCTCCTTGTACTGTGAGCTTATGAGCATGTGTAAATTGCACATGAATTGGGAGAATAGAAGCTGAGGTTAAAAACATTTCCATTCATAATGACCCAAGTCTGGTTCCCAGCACCCACATCTGTAACGACTGCCCATAACTCTAGAGCATTCCATGTTCTCTTGTAAATTCCAAGGACACTGCACTCATGTACACATACCCATACACAGATACACATGCATAAATAATTACAAATGGTCTGTCCTTTCTTTCTTTCTTTCTTTCTTTCTTTCTTTCTTTCTTTCTTTCTTTCTTTCTTTCTTTCTTTTTGATTTTTCAAGGCAGGATTTTCGGGGCTGGACTGATAGCTCAGTGGTTAAGAGCACTGACTGCTTTTCCAGAGGTCCTGAGTTCAATTCCCAGCAACCACATGGTGGCTCACAACCATCTGTAATGGGATCTGTTTGCCTCTTCTGGTGTGTCTGAAGACAGTTTTATGAAATAAATCTTTAAAAAAATAAAAATTAAAAAAAAAAAAAGACAGGATTTTCTCTGTGTAGCCCTGGCTGTCGTGGAACTAGCTGTGTAGATCAGGCAAGCCTCAAATTCACAGTGATCCACCTGCCTCTGCCTCCTGAGTGCTGGGAGTAAAGGCATGCACCACCACTGCCTTGCCAAAATCTTTTTTCTTTTCTTTTCTTTTCTTTTTTTTTTTTTTTTGTAAGTAGAGAGTAAGGGCTAGAGAGTCAGCGGTTAAGAGCACTGACTGGGGCTGGAGAGATGGCTCAGTGGTTCAGTGCACCGACTGCTCTTCCAGAGATCCTGAGTTCAAATCCCAGCAATCACATGGTGACTCATAACCATCTGTAATGAGATCTGATGCCCTTTTCTGGGGTGTCTGAAGACAGCTACAGTGTACTCATATACATTAAATAAATAAATAATTCTTAATTTTAAAAAAAGAAAAAGGTAGAGTAATTCCACGATCCAAACTATGTCCATCATCCAGCCTGAACAGTAACAAAGAGATTTGCACTTTTTTCTTTATAGTTTTTCTAATGTGTCATTGCGTGTGATCTCCATGGCTGGGTAGAGACTGGACACTGTGTGTGTGCGCGAAGGGCCAAGGACAGCGATGGAGTGAGGGTTTCTCTTCCACACTCATGGGGATCAAGCTCAGTATGTCTTACGTGTCTCACTGTCCCTTCTGGGCCTTCTTCCACCCACATTGTTTTGTTTTGTTTTGTTTTTTTCTGGTTTTTCGAGACAGGGTTTCTCTGTGTAGCCCTGGCTGTCCTGGAACTCACTGTGTAGACCAGGCTGGCTTCGAACCCAGAAATCCGCCTGCCTCTGCCTCCCAAGTGCTGGGATTAAAGGTGTGCGCCATCACTGCCTGGCTTTCCACATTGTTTTTAAGAGAGGGTCTCACTGAGTAGTCCAGGCTAGCATTGAACTCATGATCCTCCCGCCATAGCCTTTCAGGTACTGGCATGGTGGTCATGCATGTAGTTAGGCCTCGTTTTTCATGAAATCAGAGGGCCCTGCTGACTGTCAGACTCGAGATGCTTGATCTCTGAGAACTGAGGGAGTGAGCGTAACATTCACGTTCATTTCAGAAATAGAAACACCAACAGGAGGATCTCTGTGAGTTCGAGGCCAGCCTGGTATACAGAGCTAGTTCCAGGACAGCCTGTGCTATACAGAGGAACCCTGTCTCAAAACACCAGTATAGAAAAAAAAGCCCCAAAGCATGTGTCTTACAATCAAAATGTGATATTTAATTTGGTGTGGTGGTAGCACACCTGGAACCCTAGCACTCAGATAGATCATAGTGGGCTACTTGAAAACCCTATCATGTTTTTAATAAGTGTGTGGGGGTGTGTGTGGTGGGGAGGGGAGAATACACAACACCCATGTATGTGCTAGTGCCTGTGGCAGTAAGTAGAGGGCTTCTTTGGACTGGAGTTACATATGGTTGTGAGCCACCACATGGATGCTAGGAATGGTCTGGGTCCTCAGGAAGAGCAACGGTATGCTTGATTGGTGAGTCTCCTCTCACACTGCTCCATGATTTGCTCTGACCTGTGGGGTGGTGGTTGTCAGACAAAGTCTTACGTTGTCTACAGTGCCCTCAAAGTTGCTCTGTGGTCAAGAATGACCTTGAACTCCTGAGATCCTGCCTCAGCCTCTTGAGAGCTGGGGTTACAGGCGCAGGCCACCACATCCTGTCTGAAGCAATACTGGAGTGGACCCTATGCTCCCTTCCTGCTAAGCAAGCAGTCTACCTGCTGGGCCACAGCCCCAGCTGCCACTGGGTCTCGTTACCCCCTCCCTCCTTCTTAAGTATGTTACGGAAATTTGAAAACTGTACTTTTAAATAATATATAAATCTTTTTTATTTTGTTCCTCTTAATTATACTTTATTTTATCTTATTTGTGTGTGGGCGTTTCATCTGCATGTATGTCTGTGCAGCACATTGCTGGTCTGGTGCTTGCAGAGATCAGAGGAGGGCACTGAATCTCCCAGACTAGAGTTATGAGCCACCACGGCAGTGCAGGTCTTCAAGAGCAGCAAGTGGTCTTAAACTCTGAACCTTCAGCCAGCTGCGTGTCTCCAGCCTGTGTAGCCTTGGCTATCCTGGAGCTCACTTTGTAGAACAGATCCCACTGCCTCTGCCTCCAAGGGCTGGCATTAAGGTATACACCACCACAGCTGGATTTTGGTGTTTTGGTTTTGGGGTTTTTGTTGTTGTTTTGGGGGGTAGGTTTCTCTGTGTAGCGCTGGCTGTCTGGAACTCACTCTGTAGACCAGGCTGGCCTCGAACTCAGAGAGCCACCTGCCTCTGCCTCCCGAATGTTGGGATTAAAGGTGTGTGTTTTGCTTTTTTAAAAAATTTTACTGATTCTGTGTGAGGTGTTTGAGTGTGGCGCCTGTGGAGGCCAGAGGAGACGGAGCCGTCGAAGCGGGGAGGAGACGGCTGTCGAAGCGGGAGTCACAGGCAGTGGAGTCTCCCGCTACGGGTTCTGGGAATGAACTCTTGTTGTTTTAAGGCTCTTTTTTTTTTTTTTTTTTTTGGTTTTTCGAGACAAGGTTTCTCTGTGTAGCCCTGGCTGTCCTGGAACTCACTCTGTAGACCAGGCTGGCCTCGAACTCAGAAATCCTCCTGCCTCTGCCTCCCAAGTGCTGGGATTAAAGGCGTGCGCCACCACCGCCCGGCTTAAGGCTCTTAACTTTCAGTTACATGTATGTGTGTGTTGGAGTGAATGCAGGCACTGAGGTGGCCGAGGGTGCCCAGGCCCTGGAGCAGGAGTCAGGGGCATTTAGGAGCAGTTTGACCCGGGTGCTGGGGAATGAACTCCAGTCCTCAGCAAGACCCAAGAGCCCCGAGTGCTCCTAGGCGCGGAGCCATCTCCCCAGACCTGTGTGTGTGTGTGACATATTTCTAATCTTAGCGTACGCTAGCGTACGTGTTTGTGAGGACAAAGGTCAGTTCCTAGTCTCAGCAATCAATTGGTTTGTCCAGTCATCTTTTGTTTTCCCTAATAGAAAACATTTCATTTTCCTAAAAAACAAACAAACAAAAATAGTTTTTGGCGGTTTTTTTTTGGTTTTTGGGTTTTTTGTTTTGTTTTGGTAGAATTGTTAAAGTAACCAGATACAGTTTCTTTTCTTCTTTTTCCTCTTCTTCCTCATCTTCCTCCACCTCTGCTGCTCCTGCTGCTGCGTGTGTGTGTGTGTGTGTGTGTGTGTGTGTGTGTGTGTGTGTTTGCAACTTTACACAGATATGGCCTATGCTCTGTATTTTACTTTTCTTTTTTTTTTTTTGAGCAAGGTCTAGCAATGGCTCAACCTATTACTAAACTTACCAGGTTGCCCAGGCTGGCCCGGAATTCACCGTAGTCTGCCAGCCCCTACCTCCTGAGCTAACACATCTGGTCGCAGCTTTTGTTTTTTGTTTTTTCTTTACTTGGTTATTGGGGAATCTTTATCATTGAATTTTAAAAAAAAAAAGCAAAGTTGAGCTTGGAGCGCACGCGTGACCCCAGCACTCGGAGGCACAGGCTGGCGGGCGGATCCTGAGTTCCAGGCCAGCCTGGTCTGCAGAGTGAGTTCCAGGACGGCCAGGGCTACACAGAGAAACTCAAAAAGCAGCCAAACAAATCCTCTCTGCCCTTTAGCTGGACTTGGTCTTTGTGGGAGTAAATACATGGCAAGAAATGTTTGTCCTCTGTTTCCATGATTTCTTCCCTGTTTTGTTTAGGTTTCGGTTTTGGTTGTTTGTGAAGTGGGACTACTGAGGTACAGGGTAATTTGCCAGAGCTCAAAGGTCATTCTGACTTGTCCTAGGTTTTGTTGAGATTAGTGTCTTGAGACAGAGCCTCATGTTTTCTAGACTGGCATTAAGCTCGCCAGAAAGCTGGAGCTAACCGTGGACCTCCGATCATTTGTCTCTACTTCCTGGGATTGTGAGAGTGCTGCCATGCCTTTGGCTTCTTTGTGGATGTTTTGGATTGGGGGTTTGGGGCTGTTTTGTTTTTGGAGGATTTGGGGTTTGTGTTTTTCAGGGTTTTTTTTTTTAGATTTTTAAAAATTCATTTTTGGGTACGAATGCTTTGCCTTCATTATGTACATGCCCCAGCTAGATGCCTGGTGCTCATAAAGGTCAAAGAGTGCATTGGACCCCATGGGGATGGGGTTGCCACTGCTTATGAGCACCACTTTGCTGCTGGAATCAAACCTGGGTCCTCTGCAAAAACAGCAAGTGGGTTTTTTGTTTGTTTTTTGGTTTTGGTTTTAGTTTTTTTGAGACAGGGTTTCTGGCTGTCCTGGAACTCACTCTGTAGACCAGGCTGGCCTCAAACTCAGAAATCCACCTGCCTCTCCCAAGTTGCTGGCATTAAAGGCATGTGCCACCACTGCCCGGCTTTTTTTATTTGGTTGATTTTTTTGTTTGTTTTTTTTGACAGCAAGTGTTCTTAACCACTGAGCCATCTTTCCAGCGTCCTTAGTATGCCTTACATGCTCGTTTAAATAACAAATTTTTTGAAAGATTTGTTTATCTTTATTTTTATGTGTTTCGTGTTTGGCCAGTTTGTATGTCTGTGGACCATGTGCATGCAGTGCCCTCAGAGACCAGAAGAGGGCAGGAGATCCCCTGGAAATGGAGTTACAGACTGTTATCAGTGGCCGTGTCCATGCTGGGAATTGACTGAGCAACAACAGCCAGTGCTCTTAATACTGAGCCCTCTCTCCAGCCCTAATTTAAAAAAATAAAAATAAATAAATAAAAACTTAGGCTGGGGGTAGTGACACAGAACTTGCCAGCACTTACTTAGGAGGCAGACACAGTAGATCTCTCTGTTTGAGGCCAGCCTTGTCTACAAAGTGAGTTCCAGGAAAGCCAGGGTTAAGTAGAGAGATCGTGTCTTAATGACGCCCTTCCTGCCCCCACCTCCATGCCCCGCTCAGAAAACCTTAATGGTAAAGCCAGTGCCTGAGAAGTTAGGAGAGAACTATGGCCAGTAAAGTCAATGTGTGAGATGTAGATGAAGCCAGCTATGGGAAGGCGCGTCCTGTGCCCGTCCCCACTGCAGCTGAACAGAAGTGCTAGTGTCCCATAGCTTGCTGCAGACATGACGGAGCTTGGTGCTGGTGTGTGAGCTGGTCTCGTCCCTTGTGGTAAGGTTGCAGGCTCCATTGTCCATGCTTTTATCTGCCGAGTCAACCTCTCACCAATAGATGTGAGAGCACGAAAGGGATAAAGGTGCTTGCCACCAAGCCCGATGTCCTGAATTGGATCCCTAGCTAGGACCCATGTGGTAGAAGGGGCGAGCAGCTCCTTCAGTTGTCCTATCTGTCTCTCTGCCTCTCCTCTCTGCCTCTCCTCTCTTTCACACACACGCACGCACGCACACACACACACTCTCACACTCACAAATGTAATGAAAACAGAGATCACGTATAACTAGGTAGGCGCACCAATGGTGTTGATTCACAGGAGTGTGAACGGTTTGGTGCGGGCCTTCCCATCAGCATCTGTGGTGAGCGCTGAGATAGATCCCTCTGTGTGTGGACTGCACAGACGGCTATTCATTCGTGCTAGATCATAGGCCAGCCTCGTTTCCTATAAATGCCTACTGTCTTAGACTTTGCTAGGATGAAGCACCGTGACCAAAGCAGCTTGTCAGGACAGGGACCTGGAGGCGGGGGCTGGTACAGGGCCCATGGATGGGTGCTACTTGCTGGCTTCTTCCTTGGGCTTGTTGAGCCTGCTTTCACCAGGATGACCAGGCCAGAGGTGGCCTCACACAATGAGGTAAGCCCTTCCCCATCAGTCACTAATTAAGAGAATGCCTTATAGCCAGACCTTATGGAGGCATTTACTGTTTGTTTGTTCATTTGTTTTTTGAGACAAGGTTTCTCTGTGTAACTCTGGCTGATCCAGACCAGACTGACCTAGAACTCAGAGATCCTCCTGCCTTCTCCTGAGTGCTGGGATCAGAGGCATACAACACTGTATCCGAGATGGACGCATTTTCATAATTAAGGTTCCTTCCCCTCAAATGACTTTAACTTGTATCAAACTGACATCAAACTATCCAGCACACCTAGGTTTGTTTATCTGTTCTAACAGGCAATATATGGTGTTAATTATGGTTTTCAAAACAGAGTTCGTCTATTTGACCTGTAGCACGAATGTAGATCTAGCACAAATGAATAACCAGGCTTGTCTTGATCTCACAAAGATCCACCTGCCTCTGCCTGCTAAGTGCTGGGATTAAACATGGACACTACCATTGCCCAGCAAGTAAGTAAATCTTTAAAAATACTGTTGTGGCCAGGCAGTGGTGATCAGCCCTCAGGAGGCAGATGGAGCTCTGAGTTCAAGGACAGCCTGGTCTACAAAGCAAGTTCCAGGACAACCAGAGCTAAGAGAAAAACCCTATTTTGAAAAACCAACACACACACACACACGCACGCACGCACACTGTGGTATTATGTGTGGGTATCTGAGGGTATGTGCATGTGGATGCAGATACCCAAGGAGACCTGAAGAGGGTGTCCAACCTCTTGGCTCTGGGTTACATGCAGCTGTGAGCTCCCTGATGCGAGTGCTGAGAACCAACTCAGGTTCTCTTCAAGAACACTTAGTTCCTGGTGACCCTGGGGTTTCCTGCCTATTCTTCCACGGACTATCAGGTCATATAGGGCAGTGGTTTTGCCTTTTTGGGTTGCTTGATTCTCTAGGACAATGGTGATCACAGGAGGCACCTGTGGTCATCTGTTGGTCACATGTGCTGGTGGGCAAAGTGGGAAAACAAGTCCACCCTGTGGTGTTGGCACAGGGGAAGTTACACCAGTTGTCTTTTACAGGTCTCAGCCTGGGACGACCGCATAGCAGAAGGCACATTTCCTGGGAAGATCTGACCTGGCTCCGCCCACCTCTCCTCTGTAATTTGTCTTTCTCCCCGGATAGAAAAGGGGGACCTCGGTATATGATGGTCCCTACCCTGGGACCCTGAATCATGATGCAACTACTAATAAAAACTCACTGGAAAAGTTTCACACTGTGTGTATAGGACAGCTGGACAAGAAGCCAGGGTACCCTGACCCAGAAGGGACCTCAGGGAAGGGTAGATTTCTTTTTAAAGACTAATTTATTATTTTTCATGTATGTGTACATATGCGTGAGTATGCCTGAAGGGACCAGGAAAGAACTGGGCTTGAGTTCAGGGAACCAAACCCCCATCCTCTGCAAGAACAGCAAGCGTTTGGCTGTTTTATGGGCATTTTGCCTGCATGTGTGCATGTGTACAGTGTACACGCATATAGCCACTCACAACAGGGTGTAATTCCAGCCCCAAGGTATCTGATGCCCTCTTCTGGCCTCTGCAGGCACTGCATGCACGCTGAATTGAACCTGGGTCCTCTGGAAGAACAGCCAGTACTCATAACCACTGAGCTACCTTTCCAGTCTCTTTTTTTCTTTTCTACTTTGTTTTATATTTTTATTTTGTGAATTTTGACCATCTTTATGGCAGTGGGTGGAGTGGATGGTCACACAGAATAGCTTTGAGTCTTTGCTGTGCTAAAATGAATAGTTCCCCCTTATAGTGTATCCCCCCCCACACACACACACACACACACGCACACATGCAGTACTGGTCCCCTCTGGACTCTCCCTACACACACACTCAGTACTGGGACTTGAACCCAGAGCTTCACGCATGCCCCGCAAGCACTTGCTGAGCTGCTGCCCAGCTGTACCCAGCAGCTCCAGACAAATGTCCCAGCCATTTCCTCTTTCCCCTTTCCCTATTGTGTTTTGTGTTTTCTTTTTTCCTCAACAGGGTCTCAATGTAGCCCAGGATAACCTTGAGCTCCAGATGTTGGGATTACGGGATGCTAAAGATGATTTTATGTGTATGTATGTGACAGGGAGCTATGTGCACACGAGTGTGGTGCTCTGAGAGGCCAGAAGAAGGACCTGGACCCCTTGGAACTGGAGTTACAGGATAGGAGGGTGGGAGCGGCCTGGTGTGGCTCCGGTCCTCTGCAAGGGCAGCAAGCATTCTTAACCACGGAGCCATCTCTCCAGCCCTTCTCCTTAGCTTTAAGTAAATCCTAGAGATGCTATTTTACCCCTAAGGAGATTTTTCTCTCTCCCTCCCCTACCTCTTCCTCCTCTCCATTGTAGCTTCAGTGTTTCATGAAGGTTTCGTTGTAGCTCAGGCTGGCTTCAACCAGCCCTTCCTCAGCTCCATTATAGAACGAGGATGGTTTACAAGCACACACCGGCGACCAGCTGGACTTCTCACATTGTAAAATGCAGGAAACTTGGTGTCTAACAGCAAGCTCCTGCTCAAGGTTCTGTCCCCTTGGGTCCTCGGCCTCCCTCCCCTTTATCACCGTAATGCTTGAAAGGCACAACTGAGACAAGACCAGACTGGCACACCATCCCCCAAAGGAATTACCACACACTAGTGTGTCAGAGTCAGCCTGACCAGCTGGAAAACCGCAAATGACTGTAGCCACACTTTCCTGGCGAATGACGGGAATTCAGGTGTCCTGAGGGATAATGGCCCTTGGATGGGATCTCTAAGACACCTGCCTAGGGGAAGGTTATTAACTGCTGCTCACAGGCCTCCTGTGTTTGCAACAAGCTTAGACAATGAGAACTGCCTTCTTGGGCGTGGGGTTGAACTCCGAGCCACCCACAGGTTAGCAACAGCCCCACTCTCACTGATAGTTTCTAGGCAGGGCTCTACCACTGAGCCACGCCCCCAGCCCCTCCCTGGGGGATTCTAGGCAGGGCTCTACCACTGAGCCACGCCCCCAGCCCCTCACTGGGGGATTCTAGGCAGGGGCTCTACCACTGAGCCACGCCCCCAGCCCCTCCCTGGGGGATTCTAGGCAGGGCTCTACCACTGAGCCACGCCCCCAGCCCCTCCCTGGGGGATTCTAGGCAGGGGCTCTACCACTGAGCCACACCCCAGCCCCTCACTGGGGGATTCTAGGGAGGGGCTCTACCACTGAGCCACGCCCCCAGCCCCTCACTGGGGGATTCTAGGCAGGGACTCTACCACTGAGCCACACCCCAGCCCCTCACTGGGGGATTCTAGGCGGGGGCTCTACCACTGAGCCACGCCCCCAGCCCCTCACTGGAGGATTCTAGGCAGGGGCTCTACCACTGAGCCACACCCCCAGCCTCTCACTGAAGGATTCTAGGCAGGGGCTCTACCACTGAGCCACGCCCCCAGCCCCTCCCTGGGGGATTCTAGGCAGGAGCTCTACCACTGAGCCACGCCCCCAGCCCCTCACTGGGGGATTCTAGGCAGGGGCTCTACCACTGAGCCACGCCCCCAGCCCCTCACTGGGGATTCTAGGCAGGGGCTCCTCCACTGAGCCACGCTCCCAGCCCCTCACTGGGGGATTCTAGGCAGGGCTCTACCACTGAGCCACGCCCCCAGCCCCTCACTGGGGGATTCTAGGCAGGGGCTCTACCACTGAGCCACGCCCCAGCCCCTCCCTGGGGGATTCTAGGCAGGGGCTCTACCACTGAGCCACACCCCAGCCTCTCCCTGGGGGATTCTAGGCAGGGGCTCCACCACTGAGCCACGCCCCCAGCCCCTTACTGGGGGATTCTAGGCAGGGGCTCCACCACTGAGCCACGCTCCCAGCCCCTCACTGGGGGATTCTAGACAAGTACTGAGCTACATCACAAGCTCTCTCTTTTTTAAATTTATGTGTGTATGTGTGCACACATGCAATGTCCTATAAGACCAGAAGAGGGCTTTGGATCTGAAACTAGAGTTACATGTATGTGATGGCTGTGAACTACCTGATACCGTGCTGGGACTGAACTCTCATCTCCAAGGACAGCGAATGTTCTTAACTACTTGGTCCTAGCGTCCCTGGTTCTTTTCATTTTGCTTTTTGAGATAGAATCTTGTTGTTGCCCAGGCTGACCACTGTGTGGTCCAGGCATTCCTCGAATGTGGAGTCCTCCTGTCTCAGCCTTCTGAGTGCTGGATTACATGTTTTTTTTTTTGGTTTTTCGAGACAGGGTTTCTCTGTATAGCCCTGGCTGTCCTGGAACTCACTTTGTAGACCAGGCTGGCCTCGAACTCAGAAATCCGCCTGCCTCTGCCTCCCAAGTGCTGGGATTAAAGGCGTGCGCCACCACCGCCCGGCTTGGATTACATGTTTTATAGCACCAGCCCTGGTCGTTTTCTTTCATTTCTCAAGAGGTTTTATTTGACTTTTAATTGTATGTGCGAGGGATTGTATGACCCTGTGGTGGCCAGAAGAGGGCAGCAGATTCCCTGAAGCTAGAATTAACTTGCGGTTGTGAGCTGCTCCACATGGGTGGTGGGAACTAAACTCAGCTCCTCTTCAAGAGCAGTGTGGACACGTAACTGCTGAGCCAGCTCACTAGTAATTTTTGTTACATTGACTTAGTGTCCGTATTTGTGTGTACAAGCATGCATGCGTACAAGGGTGCACGTGACCGAAGCCTGATCTCTACAGATCAAAGGACAATTTGCAGGAGTCAGTTCTCCTCTACCATGTGAGTTCTAGGCCAGCCTGGTCTGCAGAGTGAGTTTTAGGACAGTCTGGACTGTGTAGAGAAACTGTTGCAAAAATAAAATAAATTTATACACACACACACACTCCAATTGTTTAGCAAATTATTTTAACTAAAACTCATTTCTTCCCATGAATTTTTGTTTAGATTTTCTTGGAAGCCCTTAAATAGATGTAAATTAGAGGAGAATAGGGATTTTTAAATCTAAAGGAGGCTGATAACAATTTCCAATGACATTGGAAAACACCTAATGTGCTTTCTTACCAGGAATGCCTAGTGATTGTTTTAGGGACTGGGTCTCACTGGGTAGCTATGGCTGACTTGGAATTCACTACGGATGCCAAGATGGCTTCAAGCTTACGGAGCTCCATCCTCCTGTCTCCCAGGATTAATAGCGTACACACCAAGGCAGGGTAACTGAACATGACCCTGAAGTCAAGATACTCCTGTCCTAATCTCACACGCTTGGCTAACCCAGTGTCATGACAGGGAACTTTAAGTGCCAATTTTTTGCCGCCTTCTGCAATAGATAGGGAAGTGACCGCTGGGAGAGAGAATTTAACAAAACCCCTGGAGAATTTCTGGAGCGCGGCTCTTGCTTTAAGAGATCACCAGGGGGCGCCGTCCGAGAGCCCTCGGTCTTTACCCGCCCACCACACCTCCGAAGCCTTCCCTGACCAGGACCACACATGCAGATGTGCGCTTAGTCGCGCTGCTCAGAGGAGACCGCAGGAATTAAGCCTAGATGTTCTTGCTTTCTTTTGTTTTTCCTTCCCACTCCCTCTCCCCACCTCTCTGCCTATATAGCTCAGGATGGTCTCGAACCCATAATCCTCCTTGCCTAGGGCTCCCCACTACTGGGATTACAATTACAGGCGTGCACTACTGTATCTGGCTTGAATTTAGATCCCTTCCATTCTTCAGCCTGAAGTGTGTGTGTGTGTGTGTGTGTGTGTGCGCGCGCGCGCAGGCGTCCTGGGGGAGGAGGAGCTCCTTTTGTCCCACCATACCCATTCCAAATGTTCCCTTCCTTTTCTAGCACATTCCTTCCTCCTTCTTCATATATATATGCCTATCTCAAAACCCCTCAGTATTATCGCCAGCACCATCCTCTTCGGCCACTGTAGCCATAGCCAAGCACCTCTGAGCACGCCTTTTACCTTACCCTCAATCCCCACCCACAGCCCTGCCTTGAGCCCACCCCGTGATCCTCTGCTGTGAGGGGGTGGGTGCGGGGGGGGGGAGGTCTTTCTCTGGTCCTCCCTTTGGGCTCCTGGCCTCCAAAGCTACAGAAGGCCGTTTTCTAATGTGGGATTCCTGTGAGGATCTGTCATGGGTTCAATCCCTGCTCTCAGGAAAGCCCACCGTGCACGTTGGAAAGGACAGATCAAGTGGTTAACGTCCTGCACGGCTGCAGCCTGGGAATTAGAGGCTCTGGGTACATATATCACTTTGCCCCAGTGGCCAGTCAGGAGCACAATCCTGAATTTCAGGTCTGTAAATCACTTGAGTGTCCAAGAGCTCATAAAATCTTTCATGGTCAGCCTGCTGAACTCCTGTCCCTCCTCCTCGGAGATTGGCTCACGGAGGGGTTTGGACATATATAGGGAGCTGCTGTAGCTAGGGCTGCCCAGAGAGGCTTCTGGAGAGAAGGTGAGGAGTTCTGGGGGTTGACAGGACAGGGGCTGGGGAGGCAGCAGCTGCCCTGCAGTTAGAGACTGCACAGCTTCTCTTTTCCTGTAGGAGGCTCACTGCCAAGCTGTGGGACTCTGGGCTCTGCAGCAATGAGCATCTCCTGGCAGATGGGGTCTGGAGTGGACCCTGCCTCCTGCCCCCCTAACTTCTGCCCTGCTTCTGTGTCCCCATCAGGAAGATGGCTTCTGCAGCGACAGAGGGCGAGAAGGGGTCTCCTGTGGTGGTGGGGCTGCTGGTCCTGGGTAACATCATTATTCTGGTGAGAGGCGGGATAGTGGGAGCAGGGAAGTGTGGTAGGGAGGGGCAGCCTCAGACCTGAGGTGGGGCTGAGACCCCAGGTCTATGTGCTGCAGGCTCTAGACCCAGATCCTAAAGGGAAGTCCAGCTACTTGTCCTTACAGAGGGAGCAACCTGTTCTTGTGAATCTTCCTTGCCTGTCACTGAATCCTCCTTGTGGATTGTAGATTCATCCTGTGTAGATCCATCCACAATTCAGGGGAACCGCTTGATAGACAAGAAGAATGGTACACCCCTGTGATCACAGCTTTGGAAGGCTGAGGCCAGAGAATTGCTGTGAGTCTGAAGCCAATCTAGACTACAGTGTGTGAAATCCTGTTTAGAATGAGGAGAAGGAAGGAAAGAGAGGGAGGGAAGGAAGGAGGGAGGAAGGGAGAGAGAGAGAGAGAGAGAGAAATCTCTGATAGCTTTGGCTGTCCTGGAACTCACTCTAGACCAGGCTGGCCTCGAACTCAGAAATCTGCCTGCCTCTGCCTCCCAAGTGCTGGGATTAAAGGCATGTGTCACCACTGCCTGGCATGATGTTGGGTTTTTTTTTTTTAAGATTGATTTATTTATTATATGTAAGTACACTGTAGCTGTCTTCAGACACACCAGAAGAGGGCATCAGATCTCATTAAGGATGGTTGTGGCTGATGTTGATGTAAAAAAAAAAAAGGATGGTTGTGAGCCACCATGTGGTTGCTGGGATTTGAACTCAGGACCTTTGGAAGAGCAGTTGGTGCTCTTAATCACTGAGCCATCTCTCCAGCCCATGATGTTGGTTTTTAAAAGAGGAAAACTATGTGATGCTTGGGTGTTGCCCTGAGCCAGGCAGGTTTGGGTTCATATCCCAGCTCTGTTAGTTATGGGACCAGAGGCCATCAGTATCACCTCTGTGACCCCTGACTTTCTCATTGGCAAGAGAGAGAGAGACACACACACACACACACACACACACACACACACACACAACAGGGATGCTTTGAGGATACAAACAGCTCCTAGACTAATGTTTTTAGAATAGAATCTGGCAAACAAATATACTATTGGTATGGTGCAGAGCAACAGGATATTACAGCTGGCTACAATAGTGTTTATCACATGCCTGGTGCACAGTAATCCATCACAAATGTTAGCTTTTATCACCATCAAAAATATCCACAGAATAGCCCCATGTGATAGCATACACCTGTGGCACTGAGGAGGCTGAGGTAGGAGGATTGTTATAAGTTTGAGACTACCCCAGACTACATAGTAAGTCCAGGTCAACTTAGGCTGTATCCTGAGACTTTATGTCAAAAACCCAAAACAACAACCAAAGCCTGTCCACAGAGAAATCATCTTTCTTCTTTTTCTCCTCGTCCTTTTTCATCTTTGATTTTTAAGGCAGAGTTTCTCTCTGTAGCTGAAACGCAGATCCACCACCTCTGCTCTGCCTGCCAGATGCTGGGACTAAAGGTGTGTGCCATCATGCCTGGCATCACCATCATGCCCGGCATCACCATCATGCCCGGCGTCACCATCATGCCCGGCGTCACCATCATGCCCGGCGTCACCATCATGCCCGGCGTCACCATCATGCCCGGCGTCACCATCATGCCCGGCGTCACCATCATGCCCGGCGTCACCATCATGCCCGGCGTCACCATCATGCCCGGCATCACAGAGAGCAGTTCGCAACTCCTCTGTCCCCATGACAACCCTGTAGTGATCACATCTTTTGTTTTTGTTGCTGGTGGTGTTTGTTTGTTTGTTTTTCCAATACAGGGTTTCTCAGTCTAACCAGCCCTGGCTGTCCTGTACTCGCTTTGTAGACCAGGCTGTCCTCCAGCTCACAGAGACCATCTGTCTCCGCCTCTGGAGTGCTGGGACTCAAGGCATGCTCCACCCTACCTGGCTTGTTTTTGTTCTTTTGAGAGAAGGTCTCTCATGTAGTCTAACTTAGCCTCCAACTCCCTATCTCACTAAGAATATCCTTTAATAGTAGATCCTCCTGCCTCTGCATTCCAAGTGCTGGGCTCACAGGTGTGCACCAGCTGGCCCAGTTCATACAAGACTGGAAATCGAACACAGGGCTTTCTGTCTGCTAGAGAAGTTCCCTACCAACTGAGAGACATCCCCCAGTCTTTCTGAAATTTCTTTATGCCTACACAAGCGAATAGGAACAGATAAGCCAAGCCAGGCAGTGGTGGCAAAGGCCTTTAATCCCAGCACTTGGGAGGCAGAGGCAGGCAGATTTCTGAGTTCAAGGCCAGCCTGGTCTAGAGTGAGTTCCAGGACAGCCAGGGCTACACAGAGAAACCCTGTCTCGAAAAAAAAAAGGTCAGATAAGCCCAATTTCTTGTTCCGGTGTCACTCATCCTGCTGAATGCCCGTCAGTAGCTCACACTGCCTCTAAGCTGCTGCAGACAAGACCACAGAATGCCAAACTCCAGGCATCTGACAGCCACACAGGGGTTCTGCCATGTGGCCTGCACCCCTTATCATGATGCTGCAGAGAATAGCCCTGTTAGTCACCCCTGGCCTGGCCCGAGACAGCGTGCCTGTAGGATGAACTGACCTACCAAAGAGTTGGTCCACCCATAAAATACTCAGAACGGTGCCACCAAGCATGGCGGCCAGCACACAGTTCCCCTGTGCCCACCCTGCTTGTCAAGTTTTTTATTGTTGAAGCAGCTGACCCCTGGGATGTGAGGGCCGAGGTTCTGGCTATACCTTCTCTTCCTTCTTGGCTTTTCCCCACCCACCCCATCACTGTTCATAAAGATGTGAGTCGACCTCCGTTCCAGGCCCACTTTACCCGGGGGGGGGGGGATGGGAGGCTGTGGACCAGGAAAAGCCTGCATTCTGGAGACTCGCACAACCCAACTGCTGGACTAACCTTTTCCTGCCCAGCTGTCAGGCCTGGCCCTGTTTGCGGAGACAGTGTGGGTAACAGCTGACCAGTACCGCGTGTACCCGCTGATGGGCGTCTCAGGCAAAGATGATGTCTTCGCTGGCGCCTGGATTGCCATCTTCTGCGGCTTCTCCTTCTTCGTGGTGGCCAGCTTTGGTGTAGGAGCTGCGCTCTGTCGTCGTCGGTACATGATCCTCACGGTGAGATCCCAGGACAGGGATGGTGGCACAGGCCATCAGTCGTGGGTGACATCGGGGCCACGAGTGTAACTCATTCATGACACCTCACTTAAAGACCTCGAAGACACCATTTCATTCACCACACCCTGGTACCATGACTTAGCTCCAGCCATCACCCCCATTGTACAGAGGAACCTGGGGTGCAAGGAGGAGAGGGATGTTCAGTGCAGCTGCTAGGAGGCTCTTAAAAGCAATATATATATGTATACAAATATACACACATACATATACATATATACATACATATATATGTATATACACATATACATATATACACATATGCATATATATATACATACATAGATACACTTACATATAGACATGGATTTGAACCCAATTATTTGGTTTCCAAGGTCTGTGGTCCTGAGTTGTGGCAGCAGTAACAACAAAAAAAAATGTAGTAACACAGCTGTCATTTACCAAGCATGCAACCCAAGCCAGGAGCTCAACAGTTTACACAGATTAGTTCATTTATGTCACACGGCCTGCTATGAAATGCCACCACCGTCATGGCCTCTACACTACTCGACAGACAATTGAAAGTGAGGTTCAGAGAGGTGGCGATGCTTACCCGGGACCACACAGCCCAGTTGTGCTTGAACCGGGCCACTCTTGACTCCATGCTAGTTCGTGTTTAAGGTTTATTGTATTTTTTTGTTGGTGCAAGAATATGCATGTGTGTGCACACTTGCTCAGTGTCCAAGGAAACCAGAGGAGGGCGTTGGATCCCCTGAAGCTGGAGTTGCAGGTGGTTGAGAGTAGCCTGATTGGGGATGGGGGGTGGGGCGCAGGCGGCGCTGAACTGGGGTCCTAGGCAAAAGCAGCATAAGGCTTTCTTTCACCAAGGCATCTCTTCTGCCCCGACCCCTTTGTCTTCTCCCACGAGGCCCCAGCTCCCTCGGCCTCCCACCTGTTGGGATTATAGGGCTGCGCCATCACGCGCTAGCCCATCATCCTCTTCTTGTTTTGTTTTGAGGCAGGGTCTTACAATACTTCTGTTGGCCTTAAGTTAGCTGTGTAAACCGGGACCGCTTGGAACTGAACTGCCAGGCTCGGGAAGCCCCATACGTTTGATCCCTGACACATTCAATAAGTCTTCAGTTTTCCTGGAAGCCACAAGAAATTGGGTTTTTAAGTCCATTTACCAGGCAGAGAAATAAACCCGAAGCTCAAAGGAGGCCACTGCCTCTGCCAGGTGTTGGAGAGAGCTAGGGGTCCCACGCGAACAGCTCAGTGCTCACTCTGCTTACCCAAAGGCTCTCAGAATTACCACTTAGTCAACAAATGTTTACTGAACAAGGAACACTGAGCACAACTTAAAAAAACCCTTAATCTGGGGTACTGAAGGGAGCCGGGGAAGGGGATGAAACTCCACAGCCAGCAGATGCCAAGAAAAGCAGGTGGGGGGCAGAGAGCCCCGTGTGCGCTTGAGAGTGTCTCTGGTGGACAGAGCAGCATGAGCAAAGGTCCTGTGGCCAGAAGGGGGCAGCAGTGTCTGGCCGTCAGAAAACAGCGCAGGGCGGGGGGGGGGGGGGGACTGGGAGGGCGCAGGTTTAGGAGACGTGGGCTTTATTATGTACAAGATGGAGCTATTAACTGAAGGGCTTCCTCGCCACTCCCTTCCGCCTCCAGTTATCTCATGGTGAAGATCAGGCTACTCTCTCTGGTATCCGCCAGCTTCCACCTAAAGTGCTGAGATTCAAACTGTGCACCACCACACCCAGCTGCTCTCTTGCTTCCGTCCTTTCTCCCTCACCCCCCCCCACACCCGATCACATACTTCTGTCATAGTAATTTAGTCAAAGCCTGAAAGTCAATCTAACTACTTTTTTTTGATGGTTGTTTCTTTTGAGATAGGGTCTCTCTAGCCGCGGTTGCCCTGGAGCTCGCTCTCTAGACCAGGCTGGCCTCCAACTCAGAGATCTCCTGCCCGCCTCCTGAGTGCTGGGATTAAAGGTGTGAGCCACTACTGACCTGCCGGCCCGGTCGAGTGTCAAGTTTTCAATCTTCCACCTCACACACTAGTGTCGAAATTGATCCCTGTTTGTTTGTTTAGCATGCGTTCATACACTGCTGGGGACCGAACCCAGAATCTTATACATGCTGGGAGCAGTCTCCCTCTGAACAAAGGTTCTGTTTGGGGCTGGGTGTAATGGTACACCTTTAACCCTATCTCTTGGTGGCGTGGGAGGGGTGCAAATTTCTGTAAATTTGAAACCAACCTGGTCTACATGTAGTGATTTCCAGGCTACCAGAGAGGTCTACATAGTCTCAAAAAAGAAAAAGTTTTATTATGGCCCAAGGCACCTAGGCATGGGCATCCGCCTCTGCATCAAGGGTCGCCCTTGCTCTCTCTGCAGTACCTGCTGCTGATGCTCATCGTCTACATCTTCGAGTGTGCCTCCTGCATCACATCCTACACCCATCGTGACTATGTAAGCGGGGATAGGGGGGCAGAATGATGCCTCGAGTGGGCATGGTGGCAGCAAGGGCGTCCTGTCCCTAGAGTTGCAGGTCATACCCCCATCCCTAACCAGCTGCCTTCTGTCCCTCCTCCTCAGATGGTGTCCAACCCATCTCTGATAACCAAGCAAATGTTGACCTACTACAGTGCAGACACCGACCAGGGTCAGGAGCTCACCCGCCTCTGGGACCGGATCATGATTGAGGTGGGTTGGGCCCTGTGTACTCCTGACAGAATGAATATTTCCACTCAGGGGACGGAGGCGGGGTAGGAATGCCTTTGGTCACTACAGTTTTGTAGACAACAGACCCAAAAAAGATGTTCCCCCCTTTCAGGACTATCTGCAAGGTGATTCTCCTCCACTATAATGACAATGACAAAAACAGCCTTTACTAGGTAGCCCAGGCTAGCCTTGAGCCTACTGTTCTTCTGCCTCCCAAAACAAAGCTATATATATATATATATATATATTGCTAGGGATGGAATCCAGGACCTCATACCTTCTAGGCAAGGGTTCTACCGCTTAGCTATTCACTACTCTACTTTCCATCACTCTGCCTCTCTCTGTGTCTCTGCCTCTCTCTGTGTCTCTGCCTCTCTCTGTGTCTCTTCTTCTCTCTCTCTCTCTCTTTTAACTTTTGAAATAGGGTCACCATAAGTTATCTGGGCTACCCTTCAATTCACTCTGTAGCCCAGGCAGCCCTTGAATCTCTTGAATAGCTAGGATTACAGCCCTGGTCTACCACATGAGACTCCTTTATTACATTTTAAAATGTATTTATTGAGGGTTGGGGAGATGGTTCAGTGGTTCGGTGTTTGTTCTACAAGTGAGAGGATCAGAGTTCAGATCTCCTGAAACCAAGATAACTGAGGGCTGGGGATGTAATTTCAACCTCAGAAGGTGAGGTCAGGGACACCCCCACCCCAAGCCTTCACCTCCAGAGCGTGCTGACTGGCCAACTTGGAGGGCTCTGCGTTGGTAGAGACACGCTGCCTCGATAAATGAGATGGAAGAGTCATCCTGTGATGGTTCTTTATTTCAACTTCAGACCTCCACATGCATGTGCACACATGTGCAACACCCCACACATGCAAAAACACACAAACTGCACAAAGAGGCACACTAAAAATAGAAAAAAAGAATTTTTTTCCGATTCTATGTGTATGAGTGTTTTGCATGCGGTGTGCCTGTGCATGCAGTGCCCTGGAACCAGAAGGGGCATCGGATCCCATGGAACTAGAGTCCCAGATGGCTGTGAGCCTTTTAATGTGGGTGATGGAAACGGAACCCAGGTCCTCTGCAAAAGCACCCTATGCTCTTAACCTCTGAGCCAGTTCTCTAGCCCTGTTTATTATTTGTTTTAAGACAAGAGTTCAAACCCAGCCCAGCATGGTAGCTCACGCCTTAACCCCAGCAGGTAGAGCTGGTAAATTCAAGACCAGTCAGGGCTGCATGGTGAGACTTTTATCTCCAAAACCAGCCAAACAACCAAACAACCGAAATGACACAAGCTGGGCATGGTGGGGTAGAACTCCAATGCCAGCCCTCTGGAGGCAGAGGCACTCCAATCTCTGTGAGTTCCAGGACAGCTGGGGCTCTACACAGAGAAACCCTGTCTCCAAAAACCAGACCAAAACAAAAAACCACCACAACAACAAAAAGCCCAAAACAACCACCACCACCACCACCAAAAACAAAAACAAAGCCACACTTTCACTACATAGCCAACCTAGACTGAAACTTACTCTAAAGCCATGACTGGCCTTGAACTTCTAATCCTCCTTTTTCTACGTCTCAAGTACTGAATCAACACAGGCATATCCTGCTATATCCAGCCCTCAAAGCACTTTTAAAACAGTTTCCTGTAGTCCAAGCCAGTCCTTGGGTCTTATTCACCCAAGGATGACTTTGAAATCCCTATTCTTCTGATTCCCCCTCAGTTCAGGGATTCCCGGTCTCTGAGACAAGACCATAGTTACCTCAGAAGCTGCTTCTTCTCTTCTCTTCTCCTCTCCTCTCCCCTCCCCTCCCCTCCCCTCTTTTCTTTTCTTTTCTTTTCTTTTCTTTTCTTTTCTTTTCTTTTCTTTTCTTTTCTTTTCTTTTCTTTTCTTTTCTCCAAGACAGGGTCTCTGTGTGTAGCCCTGGCTGTCCTGAAACTCACTCTAGACCAGGCTGGCCTAGAGAAGCTGCCTGTCTCTGTTTCCTGAGTGCTGGGATCAAAGGTGTGCGCCACGTAGCCTGGCGAAGCTACAGTCTTAATTGCATCCAACATAATATTGCAAAAGAAGAAGAAAAGGAGGAAGAGGAAGAGGAGAAGGAAGAAGAAGAGGAGGAGGAGGAAGAGGAGGAGGAGGAGGAGGAGGAAGAAGAAGAAGAAGAAAAAGAAGAAGAAGAAGAAGAAGAAGAAGAAGAATCCCAGTTCATCCCAAGTTTCCAGGGGCCCAGAAACCAAATTATGTTTGAAGGGCACGCACACAGATGTGGCACATCTGTGTCTTCCTCAGTTAAGAACTGAAGCTAAGTCGGGCAGTGGTGGCACACACGCTTTTCATTCCAGCACTTGGGAGGCAGAGGCAGGTGGATTTCTTAGTTCGAGATCAGCCTTGTCTACAGAGTGAGTTCCAGGACAGCCAGGGCTACACAGAGAAACCCTGTCTCGAAAAACCAAACAAACAAACAAACAAGGAAGCTAAGGGCTTCTAACAGAAAGCTCATTTGAGCTGGGCATGGTGGTGCATCTCTGGAATCCTAGTACGTGGGAAACTCAGGCAGGCAGCCACCAGTTCGAAACCAGCCTGGGTTACACAGTGAGACCCTGTCTCAAAAACTACAACAAACCACTTGGTGGGTTGAGAAATGTCATAAATCTGTCTTTTATAAAATTTGATTTATAAATTGTTATGTGCATATGAGTACCTGTGTGTATATGCATACTTGTGTGGGGGTTCTCACAGAAGTCAGAAGAGGATGTCCAATCCTCTGGAACCGGGGTTACAGGTAGTTGTGAGCCACCCAACATGGGTGCTGGGAAGTGAATTTGGATCCTCTTGAAGAGTAGCAGGTGCTCTCAACTGCTTGCCCTCTCTCCCCCCAACATCTAATTTGTCAGCACGATTATCAGCAATGGTTTGGGCCAAATTTATTGGCTTACTGGTTTATGCATGCACGTGTGCACAACCTCACCTCTAGCCCTGCCTAAACCCTGGCTGTTTCTCCAGCAAGAGTGTTGTGGCACATCTGGCCCCTTGGACTGGGTGAGTTACACATCAGCCTTCCGGGCAGCCACCCCGGAAGTGGTGTTCCCGTGGCCCCCACTGTGCTGTCGTCGGACCAGGAACTTCATCCCCATCAATGAAGATGGCTGCCGGGTAGGCCACATGGACTACCTGTTTACCAAGGTGCGTCTCTTTGCCCTCTGTTGTCTCCTCTTTCCCCTTCTACTGCCTGTTCGTCCCGCTGTCTTCCCGCCTCTCCTCTCTGGCCGGTTCTTTCTTTCCCTTCTCCCTGGTCCTCCCAGCTCTTTGTCGGGGTTAGCAGGATGCACAGCCGCGCTGATTCAGACCAGATGTCTGCAGCTGGTTGGCTGGGAATGAAAGAAGCAGCGGGAATGTTATCAGTTGCTGGAGCTGGGCCTTGCACGTACACCTGCCATCTTGCCCACTTAGTAAGCTGAGATAGTTTGGCCATAGGTTCATGACCAGCCTGAGTAACTTCGAAAGCTCCTGCCTGCCTCAAAAGTAAATAGGAGCCGGGCAGTGGTGGCGCACGCCTTTAATCCCAGCACTTGGGATTTCTGAGTTCGAGGCCAGCCTGGTCTACGGAGTGAGTTCCAGGACAGCCAGGGCTATACAGAGAAACCCTGTCTCGGAAAAAAAAAAAAGGGAGCCAAGACTAGGGTACAGGGCTAGAGCACCTACCTAGAATCCCTCGGGGAGGGGTCCGAGGGCGTGGCTTAGTGAGATTGGCTTTCCGAAGTGCGTGGGAGGTCGTGGATTCAATCCCAGGTAAAGGGGAAAAAAAAAAATAAAACAGCTGAGAGCCCATGGAAGTGGTGCACATCTGTAATCTTACTTGCAGAGGATCGCTGCCAGTTTGAGGCCAGCCTGGGCAGTATTAAAAATAATAACTGTGTGGTGGTAACCTACAAGTCAGGATGTTGGATCAGGCTCGGAGGGGAGGTGTCCCAGGGGGCTCAGAGAACCAGAATCGTGTCTGTGTTCAACAAAGGGCAGAGCTAGCTCCAGGCTTGACGGCATCTGACAGGACCCAGACTCTAGACCTTTGTTCCAGCTGCTTCGTGACTGGATCAGGATCCAGGAAGGCGACCCTGGTATAGGGCTCTGATCTTGCTCATCCTGGTCTCCACTGAGCAGATGAACCCTAAAGCTGGAATCTCGGGGTGTATGGGTAACACAGAAAGCCAGACTGAATATAACCAACATAACAGACTGCTGCTGTCAGAACCGCACCTGCTGCCTCCAGGGCTGGGGGAGGGGGAGGGAGTGGGGGTGGGGCTAAGGGTCTCGGAAGGCAGACGTGGCCAAAATTCCCATTGCAAAGATGGGAAAACCAAGGCAAAGGGAAGAAAAGGACGTCTCCCAGGGCACATGGTGACTTTCCATCGCCCACCAGCGCCGCATTTTCACAAGCCCCTGCTGTCCCTCTCTCCAGGGCTGCTTCGAGCACATCGGCCATGCCATTGACAGCTACACGTGGGGCATATCGTGGTTTGGCTTTGCCATCTTGATGTGGACAGTGAGAAATGGGGCACCCGTGGGCTGTGGGGGAGGGAGCCGTGGGTGTCCGTGGGTGTGGGCTTGGGGGAGACAGACGTGGGTTTGGGCTAGAGCGCCCAATCTTCTCATTTGCCCACCCAGCTCCCTGTGATGCTGATAGCCATGTATTTCTACACCACTCTCTGAGGAGGAAGGGGGGACGATAGATGCACCTCTGGCCGGAGCGCCTGCCTCTCTGCAGCACTTGGGCACCCTCAACCTCCTCCCCACCCCACCTCTGTGTACCTCAGCTGCAACCCAGCCCGCCCACCTCCCTCCGGTCTCCCTTCTTGCAATCCCAACGTCCCTTTCTAGAAGTAGGAGCTGCCCTGGACCCTCCCTGTGCCCCTGGCCCTGGATTTGTGTGCCCAGACACTCTTGACCCTGCTTCACTTGGCTGGTCTGCTGACAACAACATATCCTGTCCTCAGACGCCCTCCTCGGCTCCTAACAACCCATCATGCCCCTCTCTGTGACTTCCAGAAGAACTTCTTGCAGGCGTAGCCACTGTTGCTCGGTAGTTTGTATAAGCTTTTAGATTGCTATAAGCGCGTTCTGCTGTGGTCATTGTGGGGGCCCCCATCAGCACCCCAACATGTGTCTGAGCGTGGGCTGGATATCCAATAAATACTGACTGACTGAATGAGCAGAGGAGTTTGCTCTGTTCCATTTGAGATGAGACCAAACTGTTTCTGGAATGTATGAGTGTGTCTGTGTGTGTGGTGTGTGTGTATGTATGCATGCATGTATGTATGTAATTCCTGGCTAACCTTGCAGTTGACGTGATCCCACTGCAGCGGCCTCCCCACTGAGAGGTTACAGGTGTGACCCACAATCTCCTCCCCTTCCTGTCCTCACCTCTGGAATGCTGGTGTCCCAGGCCAGCAGCATTCCGCCCAGCCTGAGTTTGTTTTCTTTTGGGGACAAGGGTGAGTGAGTAAGACTTCTTGAAGGGAGGAAGGGGGTGGCCGAAATCCAACCGCATGATGAGGCGTCACGTGGGGTTTATGGGCGTAGGCCATTGGTTCAAAATGGCTGGCTTCAGGCATGTCAGCATACAGGAGTGCACTTGGTTTCCAGAAAGGTTTTGAATTTTTCTCTTTGTTTCTTTGTGTGTGTGTGTGTGTGTGTGTACACTACAGATTCTCTGTGTGTGTGCTGTATACACACACTCTCAAAGGCCCGAGGAGTGTCTTTCCCTGCCCTTTCCCCTCTTCCCTTAAGATAGTCTCACTGAACCTGGAGCCCAACAGTTTTCCCCCAGGCTAGGTTGACTGGCCAGTAAACCCCACCCACCCTCCCTTCTCTTCTCCAGCTAGTACTGGAGTCACTGATGTTTTAAATATGAGATCTGAACTGAGGTTCTTTTTTTTTTTAGTATTTATTTTATGTATGTGAGTGCACTGTCGCTGTCTTCAGACACACCAGAAGAGGGCATCAGATCTCATTACAGATGGTTGTGAGCCACCATGTGGTTGCTGGGAATTGAACTCAGGACCTCTGGAAGAGCAGATGGTGCTCTTAACCGCTGAGCCATCTCTCCAACCCTGAACTCAGGTTCTTAAAGAAAAAGAAAGAAAGAAAGAAAGAAAGAAAGAAAGAAAGAAGGGAAGGAGATGATAGTGGTCAGGCGGAGAAGCTTTATCATAGATTGAAGATGAGCATAGCCGGATAGTTGGAGTCAGAGACACCTATCTGGAGAGTCCAGAGTGTTCATGACCCTGAGCCATGTGAGGGGAGGGGGAGGGGAGGCCAGGAGGGCAAAGGTAAAAAAGGGGCAGCTAACCAAAATGGCTGGACTGTACAGGGAAGGGCAACTGGGGGAAGGGCAGTCCAGTCGCTGGCCTGGAGAAGTTTAGGTTAGGGGGTGGTGTATGTCAGCCATACCCCGTAACCAGTCGTAGGGACTGAGGGGACCTAGCTGCCAGGTCCGGTCACTTTGATATGTTAAATAGGCCCCTCAGCTGTTTGTCCCATGGTTTGATCAGTCTTCACCCACAGAGTCGTTGTACCTACCCAACTAACATCACTTTTTTTTTTTTTGAGACAGGGTTTCTTTGGGCAGCCCAGGCTGTCCTGGAACTCACTCTGTAGACCAGACCAGGCTGGCCTCAAACTCAGAGATCCACCTGCTTTTGCCTCCCAAGTGCTGGGATTGAAGACTATTAGATTTACTTATTTTGTTTGGTTGTTTGGTTGTTGTTTTGTTTTGTTTTTGAAACAAGGTTTCTCTGTATAGCTCTGGCTGCCCTGGAACTTCCTCTGTAGACTCAGAGATCTGCCTGCCTCTGCTTCCTTAAGTGCTGGGATTAAAAGCGTGGGCGCACAATCACCAGATAGTTTTTTGGTTTTTTTTACTATTATTTTAGATGACTTATGTGTATGGCTGCTTTGCTTGCATGTATGTCTGTGCACATACATGCATTGCTCTTTGAGGTCAGAAAAAGGTGTCAGGTCCCCTGTAACTGGAGTTAGAGATGGTTGTGAACTACCATGTTGGTGCTGAGAACCAAACCCAGGTCCTCTGGAAGAGCAACCAGTGCTTATAACTACTGAGCCCAGCCCCTCCCTTGCAGACCTTTTTATTATGAACCATGGATTTCTCTCAACCCACCGTTACCAGATGGAATGCAGAAAGAAGCTGTGTGGTGACTGGCACCCAGCTATGATCCCAGTACTCGGAAGGCGGGAATGACCGGGAGTTAAGGTTTTAAGTAAATTAGAGGCCAACCTCGGCTACATGAGGCTCTATCTCAAAACAATACAAAAACAAACAAAATAATGGACTACAAGGCTTTTCTTTCTGATAAATGGGCATTGTAGTACATACATGTTTTCCTGGAACTTGAGAGATGAGGAAAGGATGGAGAGTTGAGACTGACCTGCATGCTGTTCAGCCAGTTCATTTCTGCATTGTTATCAGGGAGGAGACCCGCCCAGTCCAGCGGAGAAAACCAACGATGCCAGGAGCTGGCATCACACGGGAGTTTTACTTTTTTTCCTTAGATATTTTGACATTTCCATTTTTTAAAAAAAGATTTCTTTTTTTAAGTTTTATTTATTTTATTATTTATATGAGTAAATTGTTACTGTTTTCAGACACACCAGAAGGGAGCATCAGATCCCATTACAGATGGTTGTAAGCCACCATGTGGTTGCTGGGAATTGAACTCAGGACCTCTGGAAAAGCAGTCGGTGCTCTTAACCACTGAGCCATCGCTCCAGCCCTATTTATTTTATGTATGTGAGTAAATTGTTGCTGTCTTCAGACACACCAGAAGAGGGCATCAGCTCCCAATACAATGGTTGTGAGTCACCCTGTGGTTTCCGGGAATTGAACTCAGGACCTTTGGAAGAGCAATCCGTGCTCTTACCTGCTGAGCCATCTCTCCAGCTCAATACTTTCAAGAATAATTTTTATAAAAAGAAAGCTTTTGTATGGGTGCCGGGGATCTGAACTCAGGTCCTCAAAATTGCGTATCAAGTCTCATCTGCACTGAGTCATCTGTCCAGTGACAAACATTTAACTTTTAGGGAGTTTTAAAAAATGTGCCATTGCTGGTGGTGCAAAATGTACATGGAGGGAAGAATTATTCTGCCAAGCATTTCTGAACTTGCCCTAAACAGTTCAGACAAGCCAGGCCTGGCTGTAGATGGGTGCTTTAGGGAGTCTCTGGGGGAGGGGGCCAGGCAGACCCTGTACCTGTCCGGGGTTGTGCCGCCAACCTCTCTGGTTCCTCTTGCCCACACACCTGCTGAGTGGCTCAGCCGGGTGGACAGCAATGCAGTTTGATGGAGACAGCCTGGGCTGGCAGGACAGGTTTCTCCTTCCTGGCTCCTTGCCCAGAGACCAGTGCCTGTGGGTAAGAGGGGAGCAGAGAGGTGAGGGCCAGGTCAGGAGAGGGATCTCAGGAGGGACAGGTAGCCACCCAGTGTCTGTGTCTTGCAACTCTCCAACCTTCTCACGACTGTATTGTTCCTCCGCCTCTAACCAGCTTTGACTCCCTCAGCACGCGGTCTAATTCCTCACCTGACGTGGAGGGGCCGCTGTGGCTTGGTCCCTTGTCACTTCCCCATGCTTATCTCTTTTTCCTGCCCCACTGAGCATTTCGTATGAACTCATAGAAGAGAAAGAATCATGTCATGGCACATAGCAGCCAGGCAGGGCACAAACTGTTTCTATTTCACCCGTGAAAGTAAGTTAGGTGGTGGTGGTTGTTGTTTTCATTCAAATGTAAAACTCACATCCCTTTACCCAACCGGGTCCTCTGCTGTGACTCTGAGTAGTCACTGAGAAGTGTGCACAAATATTCACAAGGAGAGACTTGAACAGCAGTGACTGGCTAGGTGTACTGGCACAGGATCCAGGAGACAGAGGTAGGAGGGTCAAGAGGTCAACACCAGTCTGTGCTATATAGGTAGTTTGGGGCCACCTTGGGCTACATAGAAGCAAGACGATCCTATTTAAAAACAAAACAAGGAATAGTGGGACCTACATGGTGCATAACTTTAGACAGGTGGACCTCTGTGAGTGTACGATCAACTTGGTCTTCATAGTGAATTCTCAGATAGCCAGGGCTACATAGAGGGACAAACAGACAAACACTGTTCTAGGCTTTGAGGACCCAAGAGAATACAAATTAGACCTGTTTCTCCCTTTATAAAACTTACTTTCAAAGCCAGGTGTGGTGATACTTGCTGGTTAACCCAGCACTTGGGAGGCTAAGACAGGCAATCTCAAGTGTGAAACCAGCTTGGGCTACATAACACCCTGTCTTTCATTTAAAGGGGGGAGCAGATGCCAGGTGGTTGGTGGTGTCTGCCTTTAATCCCAGCACTCAGGAGGCAGAGGCAGGCAGACCTCTGCATTTGAGGCCAGCCTGGTCTACAGAGAGTTCCAGGACAGCCAGGACTACACAGAGAAACTGGTATCAAAAAGGCAAAAAAAGAAAAAAAAAGGTGTCTGCGTGTGTGTGTGTGTGTGTGTGTGTGTGTGTGTGTGTGTGTGTGATCAATCACGGTATAACACTTGCCTAGCATACACAAAGCCCTAAGCTGGACCCTCAGCAATACAGAAACAGGAGACATGTGAGTCAGTAAGATTTCTCGGTGGGTAGTCATTACCCATGCTTGCTGTATGTGTAAATGACTTTTCTGTTGCTATGGCCAAGGCAGTGTATAGAAGAAAGTGTTTATTTGGGCTATTGGTTTTAAGGGATAAGAATCTCTCATGGAGGGAAGTGCAGTATTCATGTCAGCCTGAAGCTGAGAAATCACACCTCCAGCTGGAAATTCGAGGGGATACTTTAAATCTCAAAGCCTGCCCCCAGTGTTGTCTTTCCTTCGGCAAAACTGCAACTCCCCATGATTTCTCCGAACAACCCCACCAAATGAGGAGAAGTATTCAAATGCCCGAGCCTATGAGGGACACATCTTATTCAAAACATCACACCATGAAAGTCTGACAACCTGAGTATGATCAGCTAGAAGGAGAGAACCCATAAGACACGCCCTTCAGAGGCACACCCCATTTCGCATAGGCGGGCCTCAGTACCTCATAGCCAATTCATCCATGAATTCATCAACAGATTAATCCATTAATGAAGTGAGTGTTTTTATGATCCCATTACACCTCAAAAGTGCCATCAGATAAGGACTGAAGATTATACCCTTCCTGTCCTCATCCTTAAGCGTCCTGGGAGACATAATATCTCTCTCTCTCTCTCTCTCTCTCTCTCTCTCTCTCTCTCTGTCAGACAGGATCTGATTATGCCAATTCTTCAGGACTAGATCCAAGCCTAAAAGCCAAACACTCAAAAACCTAACACCTGGAACTAGGGAGATCTACTCAGAGGACAAAAGTGTATGTTGTACAATCAGGAGGACCTGAGTTCAAATCCCCCGAGCCCTTGTAAGAAAGCCAGTGTTGGTACACTGTGCCTACAGCCCAACTACTATGGGATGGGCATAGGAGGGTGAGACAGGAGGGTCGTTGGGGTTGGCCAGCTGGGAGCCTAGCTCCAGGAGCTGTGAGAGACCTTGTCTCAAGGGAAAAGGGTGGGAGAGGTTGGCGTTCTCTTAGGATGGTGGAATAGAGATGGGTGGGAGGGGGTGGTGGGTGATAAATTATTTCTCCAGCAGTGAAATGAGCCAATTCAAGTTAGATTATATTAAATGCAGGCTTACTGGGAAGCTGCTCTTGGATGAGTTCACTGGCCCCAAGGACCGAGGCCAGGGAAATCACCGGTTCAGGTGCAGAGTGAAGAGAGACAGACAAGGCCAAAATGTCTGGATTATATAGGGAAGAGCCTCTGGGGGAAGGGCAGCCCAGCCCCTGGGCTGGAAAATACAGGGTCGGGGCAGGGTGTGCCAGGTAGAGATGCTGGGAGAACCTGGAGGCCAGGTCTGCTTTGATATGTAAAATATGAATGGCAGTCCCTTGTGAAATCAAACGCTGGGCATGGATCCAGACGGAGTTTTAAGGGTATATTCAAAATATCCATGTACGAAAGTCTCAAAGAATTAAAGTATATTTTAAAAGCAAGAGACAGGTCATAATAAATCATAACAAACCCCCATTTGTAGATAAGGGAAATCAGACCTTATTTCACATCTACAAGATCAGCTGTGTTCAATCATAATGTAGTGTTTTGTTAATTTGTCTCTCTTTTTCTCTCGGACAGAATCTGGATATGCAGTTCAGACTGGCCTCAACCTAAAGATTCTCCTACTTAGTTTCCCAAGTTCTGGGATTACAGTCCAACTCCCATCATTCTCCATTCAACTCGACGTAGCTCAAAGGCTGGACTCTCATGAGAACAGCTTCTGAATTTGTGAGATTTGAGATAGTGGGTCTCACCTCTCTAACCTTCAGAGGTTAACTGATATAGGCTTGATCGACGTGCACAACTCCATCCGTGGAAAGGGCTGAATCAGCCGCTGCTAATGCTACAGTGCTTCCTTTCAATCCTTGGAGGGCCATTTACATTTGTGGGTACTGAGCCAGGATCTTGTGCTTTTTTTAAATTTTATTTTATTTTATTTTCTTAAAGGCTACTCATCCTGCTCATCCCTGTCTCCTCCCTGCAGCTCTTCCATTGGCCTAGGGATAGGAAGTACGCCTAGCCTGGGCTCCACACCTTCGGCCCTCTGATCAATCAACAGCCTTGCGACCAATCAGAAGTGGCAGCGGCAGATCAAGGCATGTCTCTTTGGAGCGCCCTTGTGTCTCATTGGTTGTGGCTCAGGGCCAGCCAATGAGCGGTACCACCGCAGGCTAGGACTAGAACTGGTTTGTGCAAGGTGCCTCCCTGGCGGAGATCCAGGGACTACTTGATCCTGGGCACTGCCGTGTTACTCGATGGCTGCTGGCTTAGCAGGCTGTCAAGTCATGGAGAATTAGAAGTGCTTTATTCAACACAAGTGTTTATCCAAACAGGCCAATCGTGATGGGTCAAGGCACCGCTGCCCGCACCCATGGCCAGGGCTGGCGTCCTCCCGGTTGAGGGTGAGGCAGGCTAGCCATACATTGAGTCCGTGGTGGTTTAGGAAAAGCCTCAGGAAAGGGGGCTCTCCAATACCTGCTGCTGGGCTGGCTTTTGAGACCCTTCCAATTTAGTGTGGTGGCCCCCTACATTCTCTTCCTACTTCCCTCACTTTGTTAGAGACAAAGCAGACACCTTCAAGGACCTAAAATGCTGGTGAGTGCTAAGGCACCAGTGGATCTAACATCTGTTTTCTTTTTTTTTACTTTTCGATAACATCTGGGTTTTTTTTTAAAAATACTTGTTTACTATTTATTTACTTATTTAATGTATGTGAGTACACTGTCACTGTCTTCAGACACACCAGAAGAGGGCATGTGAACCACCATGTGGTTGCTGGGAATTGAACACAGGACCTCTGGAAGAGCAGTCAGTGCTCCTAACCATTGAGCCATCTCTCCAGCTCAACATCTGTCTTCTAAAGGCACCTTAGAGAGATGGGCCGAGGGAGGGAGGGACAGAAGGAGAGAGAAAGGGAGAAAGAGAGAGAGAGAGAGAGAGAGAGAGAGAGAGAGAGAGAGAGAGAGAGAGAGAGCGAGCGCTCTGGATGGTCTGATACTTGCTATGTATTAGACTCAGAGATCTGCCTGCAGAGTAAAAATAAGTCTTTTTTTTTTTGGACCCTTTATTTATTTTCATATAAAATGTATGGTACAAACTGGGCATGTGCAGTAATATACCCTTTCCAAATGGGTATGTGTAGCCTCTCTAATAAATTCCTTATCCTTCTTTTGATGGAAAACAGTTCCTTAGAAATTATTTCCATGCTCTCCTCGTCTGCTGCAGAAAATAAAACTTTCTCCATTCTTTATGCCTGACTTTATTTATTTGGACTTTGCACTCACCAAGACACAAACTCCTTGCATTAGGTTACGTCTTCTCAATAGATTGTTAATTTCCGCATATTGTAGGGAGTTAAGAAGAAAGCTTGAGTTTTCAGATTGCAGATGCTCAAATAGGGCATAAAAAGGAAAGATGGTAGTTTCCTTAAGTTCGTGTGTTGAAGGAGTCTTCAAGGTCTTCAACCATGACAGAAAGTTCAGAGTAGGCAGAAAAGGGCAAAATCTGTAGCCAATCAACACTGTTGGCTGACTACGTGCAACGCCGCATTTCAGCTTCACGCCTGCCACTTCTACACATCCAGGCCAATCAGACTCAAGGCCCGAGTTCCACAGCCAATCAGCTGCAAGGAGAAGCCAGTTGCTTCCCTGGACTTGGCAGCACCCAACAGGCACCAATAAGAAAAGAGCAGGGCCAGAGCTGCAGCCAATCAGTGTCCGCCTCAGGATGAAGCGACCGAGGCTGTGCGCGAGCTGTCCTCGAGCTGCTGGCCTTGCGTCGATCCCCACTTTGTAACGGCCACTCTGGCCTGAGCTGTCCTCTAAGTGGGTGAGGTTGACGTGGGAGGAGACCAAACTGGTGAGTGCTACGGCTTTTCTTCCTTTTTTTTTCTTTAATATTGGGCCTAGCCCAGAGAACGGTAGGGCTGAGGTGGGGGGGTGTCCTCGAGGGACATCGTCGAGGATCAGAAGATGAGTTAGTAAATGGCTTTAGGTCTTGTAATTCCTGGTGCCCAGGTTGGACAGGAGAGGCAATATGCCCTCCGGCTTTTGTTATGGTCCCGGAGGCCAGCTTAGGCCGAGGTGGGAAAAGCCACCAGCCACTGCCTGGCTCTGGTAACTGGAGGGAGACGCTTGTGGTTCACCGGTGTGCAGGAGGTGATGAGTTTTCTGGCGTCTTTGGACCCAGCTTGGGCTGGAGTGAATGTTCATGAGTTTGAAAGTGCACTGGGAAACTATCAATATCCGCTTTTCCAGGCCTCATAGATGGTTGTTTTCCCGACCTGAGGTTGAAGTGCTTCGGCATTGGATCCAGAGTGGACAATGGGATCAGGATGTTGCCCCAGTGGTTTTCTGGAGGTTCTGGAGAGAAAGCCTCTAAATCCCAGACAAGCCTATTGACCAGTAGGAACTTATACTTCCCTGATTGGATCTGTGGCTTTTCAAAATCTGGGGATGCCCAAACCTTCCCATGCTCTTGACCCTATAAATATAGAGCAGGCATACCAGCCTATGGAGAGAGCTGTGTGAGACCCTCTGTGCTTTAGGGAACCGTCTTCACTGTGGTCTTTTAAGGTTGAGACAGGGACTTGCTATGTACTTCTAGTCTGTCCCCAGCCTCGTGATCTTCCTGCCTCAGGTGATGGAATTAGAAACCTGCATTCCATTCCTGGGTCACGGATCCTTTTGTTGTTGTTGTTTTAACTTGTGGGGCAGTGTGTTGATACGTAATTTCACCTGGCTGTTTCATAGTGTTAAGGTCTTTGGGATACATCCAGAATGTAGATATGGAAGACAGAGCCATGATTGGACTTCCATGGTCTGTTTGCTTGTGAAAATCATCAGGAAATGTGTGCACATGTGTGTGTATATGTATTTAGTGGGAAGAGGGCTAAAGGGATTGCAAAGATGATGAGAATAGGCCGGGGCTTCACAGCATTCCGTGGGATTAATTTTGTTATTTATTCATATGTAAAATGGTATGGGTGTCTGAAGTGTTCAATGTAAAAGGGCTGCTGCCATGTCTGGATGGTGAGGTCCTGAGAGGTTAAGAACCACTGGAATAGAGCAGACTTTATTCCATACTATGTACGGATTCTGGGCGAGACCACAAATTACCCATTTCCCCCCCATGCTTGCTGTAGGTCTCATATACCGACCTGCACATCCATCCCCAGTCAATATAGAACCTCAAGTGTGCATATCTGTTTACAGATAGTCACGCTCATGGGTGGACAGTTGAGGCCCATCTGGACCTAGGGTGTGGGCTCAGCATCTTTTGTCCAATAAACTCTGGATTCCCAGAATATAGTCTAGGTGTATATGTGTGAGTGTATGTGAAAGTTTATGTATGTACATGTGTAAATGAGTGTGTGTTTGTAGTAGGGTTCTCTCAGCACCCAAGTGGGTACTTCCTTGATGCCCTGGGACTCTTCAGCCCACAAGGAGGAACGTAGCCCAAGGAGGCCAAAGTGGGGCCCTCTGCTTGGGTTTAGGTAAATACTGATACTTAATACTCATCTTGAAGCAGCCCTCAAAGTGGCTGAGGATTTGGGGAGAGTTTAGCCCCATAATAAGACTGAAGAAAAGATTGTGAAGATGAGTTGGTGCCTATGGTTTCTGGCGGCTAGGCCAGTTCCTTTGTCATCTAATCCACAAAAGGTGAACTACCTACCACCGGGTCTTTATGATCTCCGTTCAGCCTCTTCGGGTATTGACTATATTTTGTTCTTGGGTTAAGCTGAGTGCCAGTATTTTCTTTCCTTTCATTATTTATTCCCATGTGCTGGTTTAAGGGAAGAAAGGAATTCACCAGAGGTATCTCTCTGCTCTGGTATTCATGGGATGTATTTGTCTCCAGTGAACAGCTCAAAAATTCCTCTCAGATTTGGATAATTGATCTTAACACATGTAAATACTGTGGGGAGTGTGTGGACCTTCATTTGGGGAAAATGTGCTGTTGGGAAGATTTCCGTTCTAACAGTTTTTTTTTTTTTTCTAAATTGAATTCTGATCAGCATGGCTTGGGGAATGGACTCAGTATTTAAAATACCTGGGGCAAAGGGAGGTGTCATGGTTCACACCTATAATCAGAGCTCTTGGGAGGCCAAAGTGGGAGGATTGATGGAAGACCAGTCTGATAGTGAGATTCTACCACAAAACTGAAAAGGGTGAGGGAAGATGAAAGGAGGCAATTTTCATAAAGCAACTACCCCTGGCATGCTGTGATAAGTCTGAGTTTAACTGTAATATTTACATAGAATCAGTACTCGTTACATTGTTACATTAAGTTGGGTTTTGCATTACACTCGAAGCTTTCACTTTGTACTCTGGCTGGGTGCACTGAGCACTTCACACATTGTCCCTTACTGTTTCATTGGTCAATCTTACTGGCAGGAATAAGATGTCAGACCGCAAGTGTGACTCGGTAATACAGGTATTAAAGACAACAGGAAAGCTGGGTATGAGGGCTCATCCCTAGAACCCCCTCATTTGGAATACTCCCACAGGAGGCCTTCTGTGAGTCTGAGGTCAGCCTGGGCTACAGACCTTATCTCAAAGAACAAAGACTAACAACAAAACAGTATGGCGATCATCCCTCCTTTCCCACACAGTTTTCTTCCAATCATCTGTCCAAATCTATGCACTTTAGCTTCTACCTGGACACAGAGTGTGTCCTAATCTGTGAGTTCTAGACTCTACGCCAGGAAGGATGCTCTCTGCATGATCCTGGGAAGCAGGAAATAGGGACAATTTTGTTGATTCAGACAGACTATGTTGTTCAGGAGAACTTCAAACTCACAATCCTCCTGTCTTAGCCTCCTGAGTGCTACGATTACCAGCAAGTACCACTTTTTTCAGATGGGAGACATTGCAAGAACAGTACGTCAGGTTATAAATCAGAGGCCAGATGCGGCAGGTTAGTTATTTTGGGAAAGGATTGAACTTTAAATTACCCTTCATAAGGAGCTTTATTAGGATACTGAACTTGCAGCCAGGCAGTGGTGGCCCACGCCTTTAATCCCAGCACTCAGGAGGCAGAGGCAGGCAGATTTCTGAGTTTGAGGCCAACCTGGTCTACAGAGTGAGTTCCAGGACAGTCAGGGCTACACTGAGAAACCCTGTCTCAAAAAACAAGACAACAACAACAAAAAAAGGGTACTGAACTTGTGAGAGATGTAGCATCATAGATAGAATGTAGAGGTGTTGAAGGGAGAGCCTTTCTTCAAAATCCTAGAGAGGTACTTTCTTAGGAGAGATAGCCTTTATGTACCCCATAATGGGGGTCCTGAAGAAAAGGTATATGGTCTTAGAGGATTTTCAGACTTGTCTAGGTTTTTTATAAGGTACCAGGAAGTTCCATTCCATGTGATTTAGTCAAGCATGGTCTACATGACTCCTGGCATTACAGGAAGCCAGGTATTAGATGGAACCACGACCTTATCTTGCAGTTGCAAAAGGGGAGGGTCTGCAAGGCCATAGCACAGCAGGGCTTTCTAACTTCATCCCAGAGAGCCAGTGGGAGAGCAGCAGGGGTATGTGGCTAAATGTCTGAGAGATAAAGGCAGTTACAGGCTCTGTGATCTAACAGTAAATAGTGTCTCTACTCTTGCAAGTCAAAGTGCTCAGTGTTAGATCTGTTTCTCTTGTCATTGCTTAATGCCAAGTGTCTGTGATTGCTCTTCCATGGCTGTAGGAAGAGGCCGGGGAAGGGCCCCCAGTGTCACCAGCATAAGGGCTTAGGTGCACAGGAGCCTGAAAATGCGTCTAAGGGCTCGCTCTCTAAGGGATACCCTTACTGTGGGAAGACACCAAGTGGGAGGCAAGATGGGGTTTCCTATTCTTCTGGGCCTTTTGTTTACTCAGTGGGGAACACCCTGGCTCTTTTCTCAGTGCCCTGAAGCCTACTGTCAGTCCCCACAGACTATCTTTGAGTGGCCCCTACTTCTTGGTCATCAGCGGGTAAAGCATATTAATGGGGCAGCTGAGTCACTGGCAGAAGGGAGGGGCTTCCTCCATTGGGTGATGTTACTGCTGTCAGACCCCTAGTGCCTTTCCCTCTACAACTGTGGCTTTGCCCCACGTCTTGTTTTTAGAGACTGTGTTTTTGTGTTGGAGGAAGGTTTGTATCTGTTTGCACATCTATCAGAAGGACTGGCATTTAGTAGGCCTTTTACATAGCAGTATCTAGTATGATCCTGAGTGCATGATGTTAGGAATTAGAAAGCTCAGAAGTGGAAAATATTTAACATTCAGAGGAGCTGATGAACACAGGGTGCCATTTGCATTTTCCCTTTCACTCTGACTCATCTTCCCCTATCTCCACCCTACTAACCCTTCACCAGCCTCACCCACCGACACACCCTGTCTGATCTAGGAGGATTGACACCTGCCTGCACCCAAGCTAGAATCAGAGGGAAGGCATTCTAGGTTTGGAGGGATAGAGTAATAGAAGGCCGTCTGAGAACCCTGGAGTCCTGGAGCCAAGGGGGAAAGCAGACCTGACTGTCAGCTGTCGCTCTAGGAGGGGTCAGAGGCTAGGGAGAAACCTCTGGGGACTCCGCCGATTTTGGCAACTCAGCAGCCTAGCCAACGTCTGGCCAGTTTCTCCTCTCATTTATTCCAGATGTATGACATATTAGACACCTGCCACAAATGAAAAAATTAGCTTAAGGATCAGATTGATAGAATGGTAAAAAATAAAAAATAGGTAAAATAAATAAAAAGGAAACAAACAAACAAACAAATGAGTCTCAAAGGCATTTGATTCCCTTCCTCAAATTAAAGAGTACCAAAGTTGGGTGTGGGGGCAGAGACGGGATGATAGAGATTTTAGACCAGCATGAGCTACACAGGAAGAAGATGAGAAAGAGAGAGAGAGAGAGAGAGAGAGAGAGAGAGAGAGAGAGAGAGAGAGAGAGAGCGCGCGCGCGGGCGGGAGGCTAAAGGTGTCAAAAGAGGTGGAAATCTCCAGGGACCTTGACCCCTTGAGCAGAAAATGAAAGAAACCCCTGGTTTTGATTTCAAAGAAATGTCATTTGTCATCAGCCCAGAAAAAGGAGATTTTTCTCTTCGAAGACCACCACAGGCTTCCTGGGGTTACCCCCCACAGAGTCTGCTGGGAGGATCTGAGTCACACACACCTAGTCTTTGCTGTGGTCCAGAGGACAAGGGTCAGTCTTAGAGTTCAGTGAGGCTTGATGTAGTAAGCCGAGGAAAGGGGAAGAGGCCTGGCCTCATCTCCCCACTGCTTCAGATTCTGTGGTTCTTCCTTATACTTCTGAGGTGTCAGAAATGCTCTCCTGCTGCTCCACGCTGTGGCCACCTCGAAGATGTAGAACTAACAGCAGCTGAATGCTGTGTTGTGTTCACAGAAGGCTGCCTCACGCACGGCACTTCGTCTTCACCCCCAGCTCTGGAGGAGACCATGATACTTGATGCATGAGATGACAGAGGGAGGGTGACTTGTCCAGGGTGACTCAACTAGTAAATGGCAGAGATGAGGCTTAGACTCTTGACTATCCCAAAGTCCCTGTCAGCACAGGTCCACGTCTTCGACTATGTGGAACTCATAAGTGAATTAGGGTGAGGAGGCAAGGCCGTCTGGGTTGTTAAAAGTAGATCTCTCTTACAGTCTGTAGTCTCTCTTACAGTCTTAAGCAGAGACAGTAAAGCCACACCCCTCTGGGGGACTGTGGCAGACTGATACTTGGGATGACTGAGGCCAGGGGTGGGGCTAGCTGGGGGTAGGTGGGCAGGAGCCCCAAGAGCAGTAGAGAGCATGCAGTACTAGGAGGCAGCTATGGAGGTGAGTTACTCTCTCTCCCCAGATGAGGTTTTCCTCAATTCCAACCTTCTTTCTGTCTACTCCCTGCCAACCTGCATCCTTCACCCCAAGGTGTTCAAGTAGTTCCCCATTCCTCTCTCCCCTCCCCCACCATGCTGCTTACTCAAGGGGGTCTGCACAGAGTTAGGCCTGCTAGACGCTAAGACTCTTGGGCTGTCCTTCTTTCTGTCTCGGGTGTCAGTATTCTTGGTGGCCTGTGCCAGGATGGTTTTGATGTGTGATTAAACTCTTGATTTGTTGGGCACTTTCTCGGCGTTCGTTTTCGGCTTATGAAAAACAGAACTCAACTATTCTTTATTTTCATTGTGAGAGGAAAATAGCTTCCCCTTCTCCAGTCTCCTTTTCCTTTCTCTTCCTCAGGCATCAAAACCTTCTCTAAAACTCTTGTGTGGCTCCCTTAACTCATTGGATGGCACTCTCTGCTCTTTTCTGATTCCTTCTCCCAGGGTGTGTTCCAGAAGCTTCAGTCTTACAGAGACAATTGTGTGACGCCCTAGAGTCTGCTCTCCTGCCTTGATGCCTTCTCCAGCTTTCTGGGCTCACGTTGGGGGAGGACCCAGAAGCTTTCTGAGCTCTCTCATGAGGTCTTATTTTACTCCATTCATAGCGGAGTGAGGAAAAGGCCAGGCTGTTCAGAGGCTTTCCCTGCAAAAGAGCCTGGGGAAGCCAAAACCTACCTTAAGCTGGGAGTTTCTAACTACTCCAGCCCTAAACCCACTGCTTAATAGCTCTGCTAACTGCCTGGCTGGTGCTCTTCAGGTCCCAAACCTGACCCCTGGCCGGTGTTCATTCTCATAGTGTGGTCCCCACAGCTGGCCTTTGGCTTAGTTTATTTGATTTATTCAGGACAGACAGCAGCAATTTGAGCCCAGACACTCACTCTCTCTCCCTTCCCCCCCACAGGCCTGAGAGTACGCGGTTTCTCCCCCCCCCTTCTGCCATGGACCCCCCCATTGTGGCTTTCCTCTCAGAGCCTGCGGTGAAACTGGTAGATTAGCAGGAACAATGCCCCAGACCTCTACAAGACTAATCAGCCCTTATGGCTCTGATAGGTTGGTCCAGTTAGCTGCTAGGCTGCGGCCAGCACTGTGTGATACCCTGATCACCGTAGGGGGCCTAGAGTTCCCGGCTCACAGCCTAGTGCTGGCAGGTGCAAGCCCAAGGCTGGGTTGCAGGGGCCGGTGGGCTCTGGTGGAAGGCATAAGCCCTTCCACCTTTGCTCAGCTTCTGACCTTTGTGTACGGAGAGAGTGTAGAGCTGCAGCCTGGGGAGCTGGGGAACCTCCAAGAGGCAGCCAGAGCCTTGGGGGTACAGGCTTTGGAAGAGGCTTGTGAGAGAGCTCAAAAGGGCAAGAATGAAGATGAGCTAGATCCAGGGTTGAAGAGGCGCCCGCAATTAGAAGAATTCATGAGGGATTCTGAGCGAGGACTGGGGGGCCCTGGAGAGAAGCAGAGAGCAGAGAAGGAGTTTAGAAGTTCTAGGAGAGAACAGGAGATGTCACAGAAGCACAAAGCACCTGGAGAGAGCCCTGAGATGGCAGGAGTAACTAGGATGATGAGCACAGAGGAGGCCCTCAGTCCAGCCCCTGGGGGCTCCTGGGGAGCAGAAACCAAGCAAGGAGAGGTCATGCAAAGAGTAGCAAGCTACAAGGGCTCTGAGGAGAGTCTCTGTGGGTGCCCTGGTCCCCTTTCCCCACCAGGTTCCCTCCTAAGTAGCCTCATTCCCAGGCCCTGGTGGGCTGAAGCCCCAGGGTTGGGGGAGGGCCAACCTGCCTTGTGGAGTCTCTTGTTGTGGCCGTCCAGATATGGCGCTCCCTTCTCCCATAGTACCCCCATCACTGCGGCCTGGCAGGTCTGGCCTCAAGATCAGAGGTGAGTGAGGGGCTTAAAGGAGGACATCTAGTCAGGGAGGGAGTGGCTCCGGAGAGGCGGCAGTGATGGGTGGAAGGGTACCACATCTCTTATGTTCAGTGTGCATTTCCTGAGTTAGAGACAACAAAATATTCTCCTCACAAGAGAGGCCAGAGTTGGTTAGGTTCTCAGGCTTTGCCAAGGCTGTAATTCTTCCCCATCCAGGATCCCACTGACCTTGAACCACTCCAAAGGTCTCTGGAGTCAGAATCAGCTGGCTTCCTTTAGCCCCACTCCAGGTAAGCCCCTCAGTATTCCACACAGGGCTCTTGTCCCAGCAGCTGGGCTCCAGGAGTCCAGCCTTAGCAGGGCCCCTACTTCACTCTGTTTCCAGGATCTTTTCCCCAGGGCACTGAAAAGCTCAGCCCTTGGGAGATAGAAGAGTCTGGGCAAGGGTTCACAGGTAAGTAGGGTGAGAACAGCTGCCTCCCCTCAGCGATGCTTTTAATTTCTTGTTTGGACATTGTATTGATTCAGCCTCAGGGATTCTGGGTCATGCCATTTCTCTGTCCACACAGGCACACTGGCAACCTGTGTGAGTCAAGAACGCACACTGAACTGCCCATCTTACCAACACCCTCCTTTACCCTCTCCTGCTCGCCCTCGGCCCTATTCTTGCTCTGTCTGTGGAAAGCGGTTCTCACTCAAGCATCAGATGGAGACACATTACCGCGTCCACACAGGTATGGGCATCCTGCCCAGTGTGAATTTGTCGTTTTCGTCTTCATCGCTGGTCTGCCAGCTCCTCCCTTGCCCATTGCTCGACGCACCCCTAGCTTGGACAGCCTTGCCCATTTCTTTCTTCTCTGGCTCTCTCCTCCACCTGTAGGAGAGAAGCCCTTCTCCTGTAGCCTCTGTCCTCAGCGCTCCCGGGATTTCTCTGCCATGACGAAGCACCTGAGGACACATGGGGCTGCTCCCTATCGCTGCCCTCTGTGCAGGACTGGCTGCCCTAGCCTGGCCTCCATGCAGGCACACATGCGTGGCCACTCTCCTAGCCGGCTGCCGCCTGGATGGACCATACGCTCCACCTTCCTCTACTCTTCCTCGAGGCCGACACGGGCCTCCATCTCTCCCGGTACCCCTACTTCCTCCGCTGCCACCTGACCGGGTGTTGGCAGCTTCTCTGGCTTGACCAGAGTCCAACCAAAGAATGAAAGGCAGAAGGGCTCAGCCAGCACCGGCGCTAGGGCGGCCTGGCAAATTTAACCGCAGAAGAGCCGCGGGACAGGAGCTACGAACCCTCTCCGGATGAGCGAGTTGCAGAAGCCTCGGCCAGCTGGCGAGTCCGAGTTAAGGACAATTAACTTGGTGAAGATTAACTGGGGACTGTCAATTTCATCACTCTAATAAAGTTTCCTGTGCTGTCCTTCCTGTGCGCTAGGGGGTTCCCACCCTTGCCCTGTAGCGGCCCCTGCTGGCCATTCACCATTCAATAACCAGGGTCACTTTTCATTCCCGGGGGGTTCGTATAGTTCCACGCCGCAAAGGCGCTCCAGACCATGCAGGAGGGGAAAGGGGGCTTTGAGGCGCCCCAAGACTCTGGTTCCTTCCACAGCAACCCACCACGCGCGTAGTCTAGGACTGGAGAGGAGCGCAGACTCAGGTCCCGATTTCGACCACCGGTCTGCTCTCCTCCTAGTAAGGGACGGGAGACCAGCCTCTCCAGTATCTCCCCTCCGCGCCGGGCAATGCGGCTACTGAGTTGCGCCTGGATGTGAGACTAATCAAGCGCCACCGCCCTTCCCTCAGCCCACGCCTAGCGCAGTAGCTAACTTCGTTTGCTGTATGTCCGTCGGGTTCCCAGGGTCCGAAGCCAACGGTACCCTGGGAACGGTAGTCCATGCAGGTCGCTAGTTCCGACTAGAACAATGGGAGGAGTCTGAGCCGGGAACCACACCTCCTGGAGACCAGGAACTGGCTCTCCCGGTCTCTCTGCCGCCAAGCCCATATTCCCAGTTCTCGCGCCCCAGCTGTCGGCGGAAGGAGCAAGGTGACTGGACTACATTTCCCAGAAGACCTTGCGCCTCCCGCTCTCAGGCCGCGACGCGGGGCCGCCTTTCAGGTGCGGCTTGAGGGTGACGGCCGACCGGCCCAGGACTCCTGCTCCCGTGGTGCCCCGCGCGTGGCCAGCCCAGCCCCCGGCTCCTGCCCGCCCCACAGCGGCGCTGGTTGTTGTCGTGAGCCGCAGCCGCCCCGCTTTGCCCCTCCTCTTCTCCCCTCCCCCCCGGCCCTGCGCACGGGCCGCCCCTCCCCCCGCCTCCCCGGCCCCTCTCACGGTGCCAAGATGGCGGCGGCGGCGGGCGGCGGCGGTTGCCCCGGGCCTGGCTCTGCACGGGGCCGCTTCCCCGGCCGGCCGCGGGGTTCCGGCGGGGGCGGGGGCCGCGGCGGCCGAGGCAGCGGAGCCGAAAGAGTGCGGGTAGCCCTGCGGCGCGGTGGCGGCGCGGCAGGGCCGGGAGGAACCGAGCCCGGGGAGGACACGGCCCTGCTCCGTTTGCTGGGTCTCCGCCGGGGCCTGCGCCGGCTTCGTCGCCTGTGGGCTGGTGCGCGAGTTCAGCGAGGCCGGGGCCGCGGCCGGGGCCGGGGCTGGGGCCCGAACCGAGGTTGCATGCCGGAGGAAGAGAGCAGTGACGGGGAATCCGAGGAGGAGGTGAGGCGGTCGGAGGTGTCTCCAGCGCCGGGTGGGGCGGAGGCCAGGGGCTTGCAGGGCTCCGGGTAGCTCCGAAGGGTGTTGTGGACAAGTGGGATTCTCGGGGCTCCTGGAAATAAGCATGAAGGAAGCAGGCTGCGTGGAGCTTTCGAGTGGCTAGGGCCTTTGAAAGTGGTCAGAGAAACCCTGACTGCAGCTATACGCCTGGGCTCCAGGCAAGCCCAATTGGTGTCCTGAGCTGATCTTTCGCGGTAGCAATGGCAGAGCAGGACGGGAGTGGGTGAAGAGGCCATAGGGATTGCATGCCGGACCAGTGGTGGTTGACAGCCGCAGCGTGGCCTCAACTGACCAAGGCTGGAGCCTCCTGGGCTCTTACTTGCAGGCTACCTCCTTGGCCCTTAAAATCCGCGACATATCCCTGGTTTCACCAGTGCCCCAGTTGCTCTCTGGTTCTAAGAGTTGTGGAGGCTTCTTAGGCACGGGTCGAAGAGGGATAGAATGAATGCTGAGTCTTGAGTATGGAGTGAGTGCAGTCATGGTCTATCCCTTGCAGCCTTTTGGAAAAGGCAGGAGTGTATGGATTATATTGCTTAGGAGAGCTAACTGTCCTTTGAGGGCTCAGAGTGGATTCTAATATGATAAACCATCTGCTCCACCTCTCATCTCCCCCAAACACTCCCCATTTAGGAATGCCCTGCAAGGGTGTAAGTGGAGGACCTACTTTGTTTTAAGTTGGAATTAGCCCTCATTGTAATTAATGCCTATTGGTTAACTTGAGGAGACCCTCTAGTGTTTTCTCTTCTGGGCTAGTGATTTACTGATGGCTGTGCTGGTATGATCTGGTTCAAGAATGCCTTGTACCTTTATTCCTTCTGACCTTGCCTCAGTCTTTGGTAAATAAGGAGGATTATGTTAAGGTGGAAGCTAACTACCATCATATCCGCAACACATGAAGCCCAGATGGAACCAGGGCTTTGGCACTGACTGCTGTTTCTCCCCTTCACCCTTGGTCCCCTAAATCAGGAGTTTCAGGGTTTTCATTCAGATGAAGATGTGGCCCCCAGTTCCCTGCGCTCTGCGCTTCGGTCCCAGCGAGGTGAGTGATGGGGAAACTCTACCTCTCTAGTGTTATGGGAAGGTTCTTGCCCTTTGTGTTTAACTAGTCTCCACCAGTTATTGAGTGTCCTGGTTCAGTCCAAGGTGGCCTGGACTGTGGGGAAAACAGACAAGTAAGACTTAGTATCCTGCCCTTCTGGGGTGCTTTCCTTAAGACTACAGGGCCAGCTTGACCCACCTCCCTGCAACTGTTCTCCTTTTAGGTCGAGCCCCTCGGGGTCGGGGCCGCAAGCATAAGACGACCCCCCTTCCTCCTCGCCTAGCAGATGTGGCTCCTGTCCCCCCAAAGGCCCCTACTCGGAAACGGGGTGAGGAGGGCACAGAACGGATGGTGCAGGCACTGACTGAACTTCTCCGGCGGTCCCAAGCACCCCAACCCCCCCGGAGCCGGGCACGGGCACGTGAACCCTCTACTCCCCGTCGGTCTCGGGGAAGGCCCCCAGGACGGCCAGCTGGCCCCTGCCGGAAAAAGCAACAAACCGTAGTGGTAGCAGAAGCGGCTGTGACAGTCCCTAAACCTGAGCCTCCGCCTCCCGTGGCTCCGGTAAAGAACAAAGCTGGCAGTTGGAAGTGCAAGGAGGGGCCTGGTCCAGGGCCTGGAGCCCCTAAACGTGGGGGACAGCCTGGGAGAGGAGGCCGTGGAGGCAGGGGCAGAGGCCGAGGAGGACTTCCCCTTATGATCAAGTTTGTCTCCAAGGCCAAGAAAGTGAAGATGGGACAATTGTCCCAGGAACTAGAATCAGGTCAGGGTCAGGGTCAACGTGGGGAAAGCTGGCAGGATGCCCCCCAAAGAAGAGATGGAGATGAACAGGAACGGGGCTCATGTAGAAAGAAGCAGGAGCAGAAACTGGAGGTGGAGGAGGAGGAGGAGGGAGAAGAGAAGGAGGAAAAAGAAGATGACAATAAGGGTAACAACAAGCAAGAGGAAGAGGAGGAGACTGAGAGAGCTGTGGCTGAGGAAGAAGTGATGCCAGCCAAGGAGGAGGAAGAGCCAAAGCTTCCATCCCCACTGTTGACTCCTCCAGTCCCTTCACCGCCTCCTCCTCCACCAGCCCCTTCTACATCGCCTCCACCTCCAGCATCCCCTCTACCACCCCCAGTTTCTCCTCCTCCCCCACTTTCCCCTCCCCCATATCCAACCCCAGAGAAGCAGGAAGAGTCTCCTCCTCTTGTCCCAACTACATGCTCTAGGAAGAGGGGCAGGCCTCCCCTGACTCCTAGCCAGCGGGCAGAGCGGGAAGCTGCTCGGTCAGGACCAGAGGGCACCCTTTCTCCCACTCCAAACCCCAGCACCCCCACAGGAAGCCCTTTGGAAGACAGTCCTACTGTGGTCCCCAAAAGTACCACCTTCTTAAAGAATATACGGCAGTTTATTATGCCTGTAGTGAGTGCTCGCTCCTCCCGTGTTATCAAGACACCCCGGCGGTTTATGGATGAAGACCCTCCCAAACCTTCAAAGGTGGAGGCTTCTATTGTTCGACCTCCTGTTGCAACCTCCCCACTTCCTCCCCAGGAACCAGTACCAGTCTCCTCTCCACCTCGTGTCCCGACTCCCCCATCTACCCCAGTCCCACTCCCTGAGAAGAGACGGTCTATCCTAAGGGAACCCACATTTCGCTGGACCTCACTAACCCAGGAGCTGCCGCCGCCTCCACCTGCTCCTCCACCAGCCCCGTCTCCACCACCTGCCCCTGCCACTCCCTCCCGGAGGCCCCTGCTCCTTCGGGCCCCTCAGTTCACCCCAAGTGAAGCCCACCTGAAGATCTATGAATCGGTGCTTACTCCTCCTCCTCTTGGGGCTCTTGAAACCCCTGAGCCAGAGCTGCCTCCTGCTGATGACTCTCCAGCCGAGCCTGAGCCTCGGGCGGCGGGGCGGACCAACCACCTCAGCTTGCCTCGCTTTGTCCCTGTGGTCACCACTCCTGTTAAAGTTGAGGTGCCTCCCCATGGAGCTCCGGCTCTGAGCGAAGGGCAGCAGCCTCAGCTCCAGCAGGCCTTGCAGACTCAGCTCCTACCCCAGGCACCACCACCACAGCAACCACAAGCGCACCCACCTCCATCACCACAGCACACGCCACCACTGGAAAAGACCCGTGTTGCAAATCTGGGTCCCCTGCCACTATCTGGGGTGGAGGAAAAAATGTTTAGCCTTCTTAAGAGAGCTAAGGTGCAGTTATTCAAGATCGATCAGCAGCAACAGCAGAAAGTGGCGGCTTCAATGCCAATGCCGGTGAGTGTGGTACTTGAGCAGGTCCTTGTACCCAGTCTGTACAGCTGCCTCCCTAGATAGAGTTTAGCAGTTTCCCTTTTATCTCCATCTGTTTCTACCCTGGTCCCATCCCTTCCCTCTCCTGTTCCCCTGTGAGGTTGTCACTTTGCAGCCCCTGACCCTGTTAATTTCCTCTACCAGCCAAGCCCTGCAGCACAAACTGAGGAGGCTGCGGGGACTGTCAAACAAACCCCAGACAGAGGCTGTGTCAGGTCTGAAGATGAATCCATGGAAGCTAAGAGAGATCGAGCCTCGGTATGCAGTGAGAGGAGGGTCTTCTGAAGAAGGCTGGCTACAGAACCATATGGAGCCATTTCCCACACCTCTTCCTGGTTTTTCCTCTCCCAGGGCCCTGAGTCACCTGTACAAGGACCCCGAATCAAACATGTCTGCCGTCATGCTGCTGTGGCTTTGGGTCAGGCTCGGGCCATGGTGCCTGAAGACGTACCCCGCCTCAGTGCCCTCCCCCTCCGGGATCGGCAGGACCTCGCCACCGAGGGTAGGGGACTTGTGTAGTGGGAGGCTTGAGGACAAATAAGGTTTGTGCATGAGTAAGAGCACCAGGGAGCTTAGCAGAGGGATCGGATGGGGCTTAGGGGGCAGATGGGTTGTAGTGCTGCTAAGTCTTGGACAAACCTGGTTAGGTCCAGAACACCTAGAGTCAGTCAGTGTGGGAAAGCAGGGAAATGAGGTAGGATACCTAGTGGCTTTGTGGCTCTGTCTCCCCTCCATCTGCTGCAATAGATACGTCATCAGCATCAGAGACTGAGAGTGTCCCTTCCCGATCCCAGCGGGAAAAGGTGGAATCTGCAGGGCCTGGGGGAGACTCGGAGCCTACAGGGTCTGCAGGGGTCCTGGCCCACACACCACGGCGGTCACTGCCTTCCCACCATGGCAAGAAGATGAGAATGGCTCGTTGTGGGCACTGTCGGGGTTGCTTGCGTGTGCAGGACTGTGGCTCTTGTGTCAACTGCTTGGATAAACCTAAATTTGGGGGTCCCAACACTAAGAAGCAGTGCTGTGTGTAAGTAGCTGGAGTGTAGCCTCTGGTCCCGTGGGGTTGTCAGTCACCTGAGCCTCTTGTCCCAGCCCCTCTTCTGCCCAGCTAGAGCAGTGGGATTGGCATCCTTGTGGAGAGCTTCCTCTCTTCCCCCAGACCACCAGTCCCCTACCCTGGTGACGTGCTGCTCCCCTCCCCAGATACCGGAAGTGTGACAAGATAGAGGCTCGGAAGATGGAGCGGCTGGCAAAAAAAGGTAATAAGGTTTGAAGAGTGTTTTTTCACAAAACCCTCTGTAGATAGTGGGGTGGCAGAGGCCATGTTTTCTTTGCTTTCCACGCGTGTCTTTGCATTTGACACATGTCCTTTTTTATCAGAGCTTAAACCTGTCCTGCATTCCTTCTTTTGTGCTGTACTTTTCTGGCTTCCCTTTGTCCTGGTGCCCTTGTCCCTGGCTGAGTTCAAATCCTACCAAGTCCCCTGTTCCCACAGGCCGGACGATAGTGAAGACGCTGTTGCCCTGGGATTCCGATGAATCTCCTGAGGCCTCCCCTGGTCCTCCAGGCCCACGCCGGGGGGCGGGAGCTGGGGGGCCCCGGGAGGAGGTGGGGGCCACTCCCGGGCCCGAGGAGCAGGACTCCCTCCTACTGCAGCGCAAGTCAGCCCGACGCTGCGTCAAACAGCGGCCCTCCTATGATGTCTTCGAGGACTCAGATGACTCAGAGCCCGGGGGTCCCCCTGCTCCAAGACGTCGCACCCCCAGAGAACATGGTATGCTCTCAGTTAAGCAGTTTTGTTTTGTGACTCTTTTCTTTTTGGCCATTCTTGGGGTGGAATCCAAGGTCCTCTATGTGTTAAGCTTAGAAGGGACAGGACTCCACAGTCTGTCCAAGAGGGTAGCTGGGAACAAAGGAGGAGATCGTTCTTGGGGAGCATACACACAGTTGGTGTGCCCAGTACTCACTGAAGGTCTTCCTTCTGAGCCCTGGTTGGAGGAAGCCTTGGGAACGAACATAGGTGCAGATGGGTAGAGGACCTGGCATAGGAAGGGTCAGCTGTCCTGTGTCCTGCCTAGAGCTGCCAGTACTAGAACCTGAGGAGCAGAGTCGGCCCCGCAAACCCACCCTGCAGCCTGTGTTGCAGCTCAAGGCCCGAAGGCGCCTGGACAAGGTCAGCACGGCCCGCTCCGAGAACCCCAAGCCCTGTGTGAGGCATGGCTCCTGCTCTCCAGGAGCTACCTGGCAAGTCAGGGTGATGGGCACACCTGAGTGTCGTGGTGTGTCCTCACCAGAGGACAGGTCCTGAGGGATGAGGCAGGCCTTGCCTTTCTGGAAAGCCAAGTGGGATCTGGGCAAAAGGCAGGGTCTGGCAGGTTGGGGGAGGCCAGTGAGGAGAGGAGTTTGTAGAGGGGTGGGGTTGGCATCTTTTGACAACCCTATGTCCCTCCTTAGGATGCTTTAGCCCCTGGCCCCTTTGCCTCTTTTCCCAATGGCTGGACTGGAAAGCAGAAGTCTCCTGATGGTGTGCACCGGGTCCGAGTAGATTTTAAGGTACAGGGTTGAGGGCCACTTGTAGAACCTGTAGTGGACGAAACTTCTTGATTGTGTTGCGAGTAATCCGAGCTTTCAACATGGATTTGACTTGTGTTCCTGGCTGCTTTCCAATCCTGTGTCCTCTCTCACCCCAGGAGGATTGCAACCTAGAGAACGTGTGGCTTATGGGTGGTCTCAGTGTGCTTACTTCTGTACCAGGGGGGCCGCCGATGGTGTGTCTGCTGTGTGCTAGCAAAGGCCTCCATGAGGTTGGTGCTTTGCCCTTTTCTTAAAAAAAAAAAGTCCTGGCCTCCAAGTCTCCGTTTGCCTTTCCTGACCTTGACCTCTCAGCCAGGGATCATCTGGATGTCCAGCCTCATACTGTCTATCATTTCCTTACTCCTCCTAGTTGGTCTTTTGCCAAGTCTGCTGTGATCCTTTCCACCTCTTCTGTCTGGAGGAGGCTGAACGGCCTTTGCCTCAGCATCGTGACACCTGGTGCTGCAGGCGCTGCAAGTTCTGCCATGTCTGTGGACGCAAAGGCCGAGGGTCCAAGGTGGGGCACTGGAAGCCCAGGGCAGGTAGAGGCCTGGGGGAGGGGTATCCTTATGCAGTATATTGTACACTCCTTTCTCCTCCGCTGCCCTCTAGCAACTCCTGGAATGTGATCGTTGTCGCCATGCTTACCACCCAGCCTGCCTGGGACCTAGCTACCCAACCCGGGCCACACGTAGACGACACAGCTGGGTGAGAGATGAGCCCTTGTTTTAGCATTCTACTTGTTCCTTACCCTCAGAGTTAACCTGACCAAAGCCCTCATAAAGATGTGAGGGCTGCCCACCACTGAGACTGACTGGCAGCATTCCCTTTGTACAGCGTGCACATAGGCAAACTGTAGATAGACAGACAAGCGGTCTCTTAGAAGCTCCTGGGCTCAGTACTTGGAGCCGCACACTCTGCCCCTTCCTTCCCCCTCCCCCTTCTTATCATTTCTTGTACTGGTCCCTCTTCATCTGTTTCCTTCTACCCATCCTCCCCGTCTCACCTGTCAGCCTGCTTCAGCCTGGTGTCCGGCTCTCTTCTAACCCTGCTTCCCCCCAACCCCCTGCCCCCCAGATCTGTTCGGCCTGTGTGCGCTGTAAGAGCTGTGGGGCAACTCCGGGCAAGAACTGGGACACCGAGTGGTCTGAAGATTACAGCCTCTGCTCCAGGTGCACCGAGCTCTATGAGAAAGGTGGGACCTGGCAGGAGAACAACAGGGCTTGGAGGACTGTGGTAGAATGGGCCAGGCTCAGGACGAGGGACTCACTCATGGCCTCCAGCACCAAAAGGAAGAGATTCTAGTAGCTTTCTGCCTTTGAGCTGCAGAACTTTTCCTTTGATTCAGTACTGTTCAACCAAAGTTCTGCAGTATACAGATAAATAACGAGCAAAGAGCAGTGCCCTCTGGGAATAGTGCAGGTACAGGGCTTGAAAACCCACTCATCCTCTAAGATCCCTCCTGGAAGAACTCCCCAGTTCCTACTGGGCAGCGCGAAGACCAGCACTGTCTGCATTTGTTCACCCGTACAGCGCCTTTTCTTTTGAAAGATATCAGGGCTACAGAGAAAACAGACTTTGTCCACTTACAGCCTTTTGGACTGAGGGTGAAGCGGAGATGCCTTATGTAGCTGTTAGATGATGTGTGCAACCTCTGCACAGGACTCAGGCATTGATGAGTCCTGGCTGCTCTGACTTTTGCCTCTAACTTCTTCCCCCAGGGAACTACTGCCCAATTTGCACACGCTGCTATGAAGACAATGACTATGAGAGCAAGATGATGCAATGTGCACAGTGTGACCACTGGGTGCATGCCAAGTGTGAGGGACTCTCAGGTGAGATTACCAAAGAGTACAGGTTCAGCCCTCTGCGGATCCTGTCCCCATCACAGGCCTGTAGGGTGACGTGCACTAACTGTCCTTGGGCCTTGAGGGCTCCTGGGAACCTTTACATCTTTCCAATCCATTGTCTCCTTTGTCATTGGCTGTTCTAGATGAAGACTATGAGATCCTTTCTGGACTGCCAGACTCGGTGTTGTACACGTGTGGGCCATGTGCTGGGGAAACACAGCCCCGCTGGCGAGAGGCCCTGAGTGGGGCCCTGCAGGGAGGCCTGCGTCAGGTGCTCCAGGGCCTATTGAACTCTAAGGTGGCAGGCCCATTGCTGCTATGTACCCAGGTCCGGAGGGCCCCAGACGCAGGGTGGGTGGAGTTGGGCTCAGCCCTAGCCCTTCTGACTTCCCCCATTTGCAGTGTGGGCAGGATGGGAAGCAGCTCCACCCAGGACCCTGTGATTTACAAACTGTGGGACAGCGCTTTGAGGATGGTCACTATAAGTCTGTGGTGAGTGCGAGATGGGAAGGAGCAGGCGGCTGCCATGAGCAGAGCTGGGCTGGAGTAGAAGTTTGGGGTAAGGACTCAGACACTAAGAAGCTCACCTTACAGCACAGCTTCATGGAAGATGTAGCGGCCATCTTGATGAGGCATTCAGAAGAAGGAGAGACCCCAGAGCGCCGGGCTGGAAGCCAGATGAAAGGACTCCTATTGAAGGTGGATGCTGTGGTGGTGCCTGAAGGATGCCTCGGGTGTTGGGGGTGGGGGAGTAAAGAATGTGTCCTTCAGACCCTGCCCCCATCTATTCTTGAGAGAAGGCAGCTCTTCTTATCCTCTTAACCCATTTCCTAGCTGCTAGAGTCTGCGTTCTGTTGGTTCGACGCCCATGATCCTAAGTACTGGCGACGGAGCACACGGCTGCCCAAGTGAGCAGGGCTGAGTAGCTGGAGGGGGACCAAGGAGTGAGGTCAAAAACAAGGGCACTTGGGATTCCAGGGATGAGGCTGCGATAAGGGGTAAGGTTCAGGTCAAGGCTGAAGAAGAGGGTGGTGGAGCCAGGGTGAGCTTTCCTCGTTACTTCTAGACTAGCAAAGACACACGTGTGTAGTTAGCTCTATTTTTGTTTCTACTTGTTTAAGGCATTTGGGGAGCTCATGTTTGGGAGGTTAGGCAGGCACTGATGGCCGAGATGGTCAGAGTGGTATCATGGAAGTCCAAGAGGTTGTGGAAGCCTAGATTCGTAAGAGGAGAAAGTGTCCGGAGGGGCGACGTCTGAGCTGACATGGAGAACAGCACATGTAACTGGCACAGAGGAGCTTGGCTTCTTTGAGAGAGAGGGGTGGGGGGGGGGAGGAGAGAGAAAGAAATCCATGGGAGAAAGGGAGAAAGGGGTTATGTCATGGCTAGGCTCCAGCTGAAGTGCTTTTGTTGAGCACATCAGATGCTAACCCTGTCTCCACAGCGGAGTACTCCCCAATGCCGTGTTGCCTCCATCCTTGGACCATGTCTATGCTCAGTGGAGACAACAGGAATCAGAGACCCCAGAATCTGGGCAGCCTCCAGGGGATCCTTCAGCAGGTAGTGGGAAGCAAGGGCTGAACCTTGATTGTTGTGCCATGCTCTAGATTCTGACTCTTGAGACTCACCTTCCCATATCCTCTGCAGCTTTCCAGAGCAAGGACCCAGCTGCTTTCTCACACCTGGATGACCCTCGGCAGTGTGCACTCTGTCTCAAGTATGGGGATGCTGACTCTAAGGTAAAGGCTGCTATACAGAGCTCTAAGTTGTAGGACCTGGTCCCGGGGACTTCCCCATCATGCCACTCCTTCTGCCCACAGGAGGCGGGGCGGCTCCTGTACATTGGGCAGAATGAGTGGACACATGTCAATTGTGCCATTTGGTCCGCTGAAGTGTTTGAGGAGAATGACGGCTCCCTTAAGAACGTCCATGCTGCTGTCGCACGTGGAAGGCAGATGGTAAGGACATAGGCCCAGAAAGGCAGGCATCCCTCGGGTCACAGGTTGGCACTTCATCCTTCAGTGTGGAGCTAACCTCATCCTTTATTAATGATGATCTCTGGGACATGTCCTTCCATTCCACTGCCCGTCCTTGTCACTCTTACTGTGGTGCTGGGGTTGAAGTTGGGGCATCATATGTACTAGGCAAGGGTTCTACACACTCCCCCCCCTTTTTTTTTATGGGACAGTGGCTCATGGCCAGGTACTCATATGTGGCCCAATCTAGTTTCAAACGTAATCTTCCTGCTTCTGCTTCTTCTCAAGTGTTGGGATTGTAGGTGTGTGCCCTGAGTTTGGCTCCCTTGGTGCCCGTTTGGTTGTCTCAAAACTCTGGCACTGATGACTGGCAGCATCTTTTCTCTAGCTAGATCTAGGCCTGTATCCCAAGAGAAGGAATCTACTCACCTAGCCTATGGTACCTCTGTAGGACACCTTCCATACATTGTCATCTCTCCCTCTCTCGTGGCAGGCTCCTTGACCCAGTCAAGTCAGCTGCAGAATCTGTTCTCAGCAGGCGCGACACACACCTTAGTCCCAGTACTCTGGGAGGCAGAGACGGAATGATCTCTTGTGCCTTGTGAGTTTGAGGCTAGCCTGATCTACAGAGTGAGTTCCAGGACAGCCAGCGCTATGTAGAGAAACCCTGTCTCCGAAAAGAAAGAAAGGATCCTTTTTCACTGTGTGCCTTGGCGGAGTCATGGAGAGACCCTGCCTTGGCAGGGGCTGTTGTGATGACTAGTTTGAAGAAGGTGGCAAGTACCAATCAGGAAGAGCTGGTAGATTGCTCTAGACCTTGCTGTATGTTTCTGAGGTAGTTTGAGTGTGTTCCTGGCCCTGGGCATAGCTAGGGAAGGGGTTTCTCCTCCTACCTAGGCTGTGTAGGGTTCTGGGCGAGCCAGGGCCTGTGCAGGGTCATCAGTGATACAGGGCCACATAGTTCTCACCTCAGCAGCCCCTTCCTCCCACAGCGCTGTGAGCTCTGCCTCAAGCCTGGAGCCACAGTTGGCTGCTGCCTGTCCTCATGTCTCAGCAACTTCCACTTCATGTGTGCCCGGGCCAGCTACTGCATCTTCCAGGATGACAAGAAGGTTTTCTGCCAGAAACACACAGACCTCCTAGACGGCAAGGTGGGCCAGGATGCTGGGGGTCCACTGCCCACTCTCCTATCACCTCGGGCTTCCCTGTGGCCATATAGGCCAAGCCCTTGACTGTTGAGTCCTTGCCTACAGAGCTTTGCCCTCATGCTCCCCAACCTTCTGCCAATCCAGCAACCCCCATTTGCTTCCTGCCTACAGGAGATTGTCACCCCTGATGGTTTTGATGTTCTTCGGCGAGTCTATGTGGACTTTGAGGGCATCAACTTCAAGCGAAAGTTCTTGACTGGACTTGAACCAGATGTCATCAATGTACTTATTGGTAAGCCTCTTGCTATCTTATGTACTGCTTCTGACCTCATCTGGCACTACCCTATTTGACCTCTCCTTTGTGCCATAGGCTCCATCAGAATCAACTCCCTGGGCACCCTGTCTGATCTCTCAGACTCTGAGGATCGGCTCTTCCCCATTGGCTACCAGTGAGCACTCCAGGGCTGGTGAGGGGAGGAGGACTCCAGGGCTGGGTTTTGTTTCTAGGTTTCTCTAACCCTCTTGTTCCATATGTCTGTCTGCTCCAGGTGCTCCCGCCTGTATTGGAGCACAGTGGATGCTCGGAGGCGCTGCTGGTATCGGTGCCGAATTCTAGAGTATCGCCCTTGGGGGCCAAGGGAGGAGCCAGCTCACCTGGAAGCAGCAGAGGAGAACCAGACCATTGTGCATAGCCCAGCCCCTTCCTCAGGTAGCACTTGGGTACTGCCTCATTCCCTTCTCCAAATGGGGACCTCACAAAGCTGTTCCCCCACCTCTATACCCTCCAAGTGCTAGAAACTTTAGGATGCACTTAGTCTTTTCTCTCTCGAAATGACAGAAGCAATGGGAGTTGGCTTTGAAGCATACTGCAGGGGTTGTGCTCAGCATTTCACAGATAGTGAGGGAAGAGCACCAGGCTCCCAGCCATAGGGAATAGGGATGTTCACAGCTGGCTTCCTGAGGCCTCTGCGCTCCTATAATGTTTGGTTGGTCTTGCTGAGTACATAGATTCTGCTACATTATGTACAAGGGGAATGGTTTATTTCTACAATAACAGTGGCACAGTCAGGATTTGTGCCTACATGTAATTATTTCCCAGGCTTTGTGTTCATGAGCCTACAGAGGCCAGGGGTCTCAGTTCCCCTAGAGCTAGAGCTGGAGTGGTTGTGAGCCTCTAACATGGTTGCTGGGGCATAGGTTGGGGGGTTTTGGTACAGGTCCCCCAAACTTCCTTGTTCTTGCCTTTTCAGAGCCCCCCAATCATGATGACCCACCAGATACAGATTCCCTGATTCCTAGAGATCCTGTACACCACTCACCCATTCAGAATCTGGATCCCCCACTTCGGACAGATTCAAGCAATGGCCCTCCTCCCACCCCCCGCTCCTTCTCAGGGGCTCGAATCAAAGTGCCCAACTACTCACCATCTCGGAGACCCTTAGGGGGTGTCTCATTTGGTCCTCTGCCCTCCCCAGGTAAGCACAGTGGGTAGAGCAGATGGGCAGTGGTGGTGTTCATCTTTAATCCCAGTACTTAAGAAGCAAAGGCAGGCAGGCAGATCTCTTGTGGGTTCAAGGCCAGCCTGGTCTACAGAGGAAGTTCCGGAGCAGCCAGGGCTACAGGGAAACCCTGCCTTAAAAAGAAAGACAGGTAGAGCTAGGAAACCTGGAGTTGCTGACTGATATTGACCGTTTTCCTCTCACAGGAAGTCCATCTTCTCTGACCCACCACATCCCTACTGTGGGAGACTCGGACTTTCCAGCTCCCCCCAGGCGATCTCGGCGTCCTAGCCCCCTGGCCACCAGGCCACCACCATCCCGGAGGACCTCCTCCCCTCTCAGAACTTCCCCTCAGCTCAGGGTGCCCCTGTCTACCTCAGTCACAGCCCTCACACCTACCTCAGGGGAGCTGGCTCCCCCTGACCTGGCCCCATCTCCCCTACCACCCTCTGAAGACCTGGGCCCAGACTTTGAAGACATGGAGGTGGTATCAGGACTAAGTGCTGCCGACCTGGACTTTGCAGCCAGCCTGCTGGGGACTGAGCCCTTCCAGGAAGAGATTGTGGCTGCTGGGGCAGTGGGGAGCAGCCAGGGAGGCCCAGGGGACAGCTCAGAGGAAGAGGCCAGCCCTACCACTCGCTATGTCCACTTCCCTGTGACGGTGGTGTCTGGCCCTGCCCTGGCCCCCAGTTCCCTTGCTGGAGTGCCCCGAATTGAGCAGCTGGACGGAGTGGATGATGGCACAGACAGTGAGGCCGAGGCTGTCCAGCAACCCAGGGGACAGGGAACTCCTCCGTCAGGACCAGGAGTGGGCCGAGGAGGGGTCCTTGGAGCAGCAGGTGACAGAGCCCGACCTCCTGAAGACCTGCCTTCAGAAATTGTGGATTTTGTTTTGAAGAACCTAGGGGGTCCTGGGGAGGGGGCTGCTGGCCCCAGAGAGGACTCTCTCCCCTCAGCACCTCCCTTGGCTAATGGCAGCCAGCCCCCACAAAGCCTGTCCACTAGCCCAGCTGACCCCACCCGGACATTTGCCTGGCTCCCTGGAGCTCCAGGGGTCCGGGTATTGAGTCTGGGTCCTGCTCCAGAACCCCCCAAACCTGCCACATCCAAGATCATACTTGTCAACAAGCTGGGGCAAGTATTTGTGAAGATGGCAGGGGAGGGTGAGCCTGTTGCACCCCCAGTAAAGCAGCCGCCTCTGCCCCCTATCATTCCCCCAACAGCCCCCACCTCCTGGACTCTGCCCCCAGGACCCCTGCTCGGTGTGTTACCAGTGGTAGGGGTAGGAGTGGTCCGGCCTGCCCCACCCCCACCTCCACCCCCACTAACACTGGTGTTTAGCAGTGGGCCCCCTAGCCCACCACGCCAGGCCATTCGTGTCAAGAGGGTATCCACCTTCTCTGGCCGATCCCCTCCAGTTCCTCCCCCAAACAAAGCTCCCCGGCTGGATGAAGATGGAGAGTCCTTGGAGGATACCCATCCTGTGCCAGGGATTAGTGGCAGTGGGTAAGTGTGGCTCTAAGGCTGGGGTTGGCAGGCTGGGGAGGGAGACAGGAGAAGGAAGACGTGGGCATCCTTTCTGCGCTGCTTTTCAGGTTCAGTCGTGTTCGGATGAAAACGCCCACAATACGAGGAGTTCTGGACCTAAACAATCCTGGGGAACACCCTGAGGATGAAAGCCCTGGGTGAGTGACCAGGTCCCCTCCCTGGAGGCTCTGGATACCTCCCTCCCAGGAATTTTTGCCTCCTGACAGGTCTTTCTTGACAGGCGCCCCCAGGACCGGTGTCCTTTGCTGCCACTCCCAGAAACTCCTTCCCGGGCCCTTGATGGTCCCTCAGACCTACTGTTTGAGTCCCAGTGGCATCACTACTCAGGTAGAGTCCAGCTTTTCCTCTCACTGCCTCCTTGTGTGCTTGGCCCGGTGGTGACTCACAGACCTGGATTGGTTCACCCCAAACACAGTACACACCATGGGCTAATTGGGTTCATTTTTTGACACTAGAAAACAACAACAAAAAACCCTACATACACTCACTGGGTAGAAACCCAAGGCTAGGTGCTAGAGTTACATACTGTGTGGGAGCTCCTGGCCTCATGACAGCAGAATTGGTGTTAGAAATCAGTATCTGGGATGTAGTGGCACATGCCTTTTAAGTCCGTCACTTGGGGAGCAAAGGCAAGTAAGTCTCTGTAGGTTTGAGATCAGCCTAGAGATGGAGTTTCTGGATGACCAGGGCTACATAGAGAAACCCTGTCTCAAAAACACCAAAAAAGAAATCAGATTTAGTAATGTTTGTTTGTAGCTGTAGGCTGAGCCAGATTTGATTCAGAGTCAGGCTTAGTCTTGGCTACATAGTGAGACCCTATCTCACAACAGAAGGAAACAAAACACTGAGGAAAAACAACAGCTCAAAGGGCAGGCCTTTGTGCAGCTATAGGGTCTGGGGTAGGGGTTCATCTGATGGTTAGGATCAGAGTGTTAGTGCCTAACAAAGCCAATAGGTCAGGGTCACCCAAGGGAGGGTGGAGCCCTAGGATCCAAGTGAGAGGCAGGAACAGTAGGGATTAGAAAAGGGATTAGAAAAGGTTCCAGAGGCCAGGAATGGAGCTGTCAGCAGTTCACCTGCCCCAGGGAGCCGCCAGACCAGGCCTGAATCCTGGATTGGCAGAGTGCATGAGCAGGTGGCATGGGGCGGGTAGGATGTTGGAGATAGTGGTTGGTGAGAGGCCAGAGCAGCACCCAGGCAGCTAGCCAAGAAGTTGAGCTACGGATCGGGAGGAGGTCAGGCAGCAGGTCAGAGAGCTTGAGGCTGTGAAGGCTGCAACTTCAAAGCTGAGGAGAGGGGGGAGGGTGGTAGTTGAGGAAAAGGGCGTGGGAGAATAGTGGTCAGCTTTGAGCAGGTGACTCCTGGGATGGAGAGAGAGCTGGCAGGTGGACGTGCAGGTTAAGTCACAGGTGGGTGCTTGAGTGGTTTTGTCTGCTAGACTGAGACTAGAAGTGAGGCTCTCTGTTGGCCTTTGGGGTCACTCTGGAGCATCTGAGTGATCTAGCGGGCAAACTGGGTTTGTAGTGCAGGTGTTGGGGTTCTCTCAGTGCATAGAAGTAGGCTCTAAGCACCACATTAGAGCCAGGTGGACTGAGGCTGCTTAGCTGAGGAGAGGCTTTGGTCTGGCTGGCATTGGGGTGTAATGGTGATGATGACAGGCACATTCCTGGTCGTGGAGACCCAGACATGTCCATTCTACAGCTCAGGTTAGATAAGCAATGTGAGAAAGAATATGGGGAAGGGCTCTGCCCCTGTCTATTCAGTAGATGAAGTGAGGAGGAGTAGAAGGCCTTGGGGCCTGGAGATGAGCTGACTTCTGCGGCAGTCAAGGTTGTCTGACTAGAGGGTGCTGGACAGGCTGGCAAGAGAAAGGTTATGTTGATTGATGGGACATGTGGGGCTTGCTCTTATGCCATGCTCCACCCCTGCCTTAGATACAGTGGTTGACTTTCATGTCCACTGCAGATACTGGTGGCAATGTCTGTTTTCCAACTTCCCTCCTTGAAATACTTCCTTCCCTGGCTTCCAGGACCCCACATTTTCCTATCATATCACCTCTGGTCATGCCTCATTTCACCCTTCTAATTTGTGTGTCCCAGGCCCTGGGCCTTGTGTTTGTGTTGCTCCCCCAACCTGCAGCCCAGGCCTAGTCCCTGTACTTGACTCCTGTTTTCTGTCACCTCCTCTATCAAGTTGCATGGGGATATTATATTCTCTGAGAGACAGCTCAGTTAGCATGCTCCAAATAGTCCTTATCCTCATTATGGCACTTGATGGCACTCTTACTGTGTCCAGTCCCCAAACTTCAGGGTTGCCCTTACCCTTTCCACACTTAAAGTCTGCCACATCAGGAGTCCTGTTGCTTTATCTTTACAATTTGTGACTCCTGAAGGTGGTGTACATCTGTACGATCCCAGCTAATCTTGAGTCAGAGAGGTCTTGTGAGTCCTGAAGTTCAAGGCCAACCTGAACAATGTAGTGAGACCCTGTCTTAACAAAACTGAATAAATACAGACAGTCCAAGAAGTCCCTAAAATAGTTTATAACCTTCCTAATGCTGTGTGACCTTTTAATACAGTTCCTTATGTTGTGGTGACCTCCAGCCATAAAGTTATTTTGTTGCTTCTTCATAACTAATTTGCTAATGTTATGAATCATGTAAATATGTAATACGTTGTCCTCAAAGGAATTACAACCCACAGGTTGAGAACCACTGGTTTGTAATAAATTAGTGTACTTGAATGTGTCCAAGCCTATACATTTTAACTTGTATAAGAATTTAATGTATTTTCAGCTGGGGTATAAATTGGTAATAAAATGTTTTCCTAGCACATTCAAGGCTCTGGCTTAGATTCTAGTATTTCCCCCCACCCTGTTATTTATTTATTTATTTATCTGTGTATGAGTAAATTCTCCAATATCTGTAGAGTTTGTTTCAAGGGAAGAATAATTATAGTGTGTATATGGTGGGATAGCTTTCAGTGAGCCTGCAGAGCCCAGGCCTTCATGCTTCCATGCAGCTGCTCTATGGTGGAAAAGTTTTTCAAGGCCCCTTAGAACATTAAAATCAATGCCATAGGACTCACTCGGTAATTGAAGCAGGAAGAGGACCATCTGTCTGCTGTATGTGTTTGTGCCAGGGGGTGGGAGGGATTGATGTCAGCTAGGAATCAGGGGCACTAGGTCTTTTTTTTTGTCCCCCTTTCTTTTGTTTTGAGACAAGGCCTCTCTATGTAGCCCTGGTTGTTCTGGAACTCACTAAATAGACCAGACTGGCCTCAAACTCATAGATCTACCTAGCTTTGCCTCTGGAATGCTGTGATTAAATGCATATACTGTCTGCCTGGCAGCGGTGGCTTTTGAGACCAGGAAGGTGATCCTCTCCTCCTTTTTCCTTCCCCATGGAAGCAGGTGAGGCCTCAAGCTCTGAGGAAGAGCCTCCATCCCCAGAGGACAAAGAAAACCAGGTTCCGAAACGAGCTGGTCCGCACTTGCGCTTTGAGATCAGCAGTGATGATGGCTTCAGTGTGGAGGCAGAGAGCTTGGAGGGTGAGTTGCGGGTAGCAGAGGCAGCAGCAGAGGGGGAGAGTGTTCATACCCACCCTGACTGCTGGCTCCTCATTCCAGGGGCATGGAAAACTCTGAGTGATAAAGTGCAAGAAGCTCGAGGGCATGCACGGCTCAGGCATCTCTCCTTTAATGGTAAGAAGTATCCCTGGGAATCCTGGGAGCAAGGGCAAGGTGGGCCCTCCATGTGATTGCTATGTCCCTCCCATCCCATTCTCAGGAATGAGTGGAGCGCGGCTCCTGGGCATCCACCACGATGCTGTCATCTTCCTGGCAGAGCAGCTGCCTGGGGCCCAGCACTGCCAACAGTATAAGTTCCGCTACCACCAGCAGGGAGAGGGCCAGGAGGAGCCACCTCTGAATCCCCATGGGGCTGCTCGCGCTGAGGTCTATCTCCGGTCAGTGGTTGGGGAGCACAGGGGTGGGAATAAAGTCGAAAGATTGAAACGGAGACACTAGGCTACCGCAAGAGTAATCTGTAGATGTCACACCAGAAGAGTGGACCCCACCCATCTCCTGTTTAGCTGTCTTCAGCCCTATAGTCCTTGGTGATGCTGGCCCAGATCAAAGAATGGCTAGGCAGCATCTCTTTTGAAGGAATAGCTGTGACCCTCCTACTTTCCTTTCCACTTGCAGGAAGTGTACCTTTGACATGTTCAACTTCCTGGCCTCCCAGCACCGGGTACTCCCTGAGGGAGCCACCTGTGATGAAGAAGAGGATGAGGTGCAGCTTCGGTCCACTAGGTGTGCAGAACAAGTTGGGGTACTGGGCCTGGTCAGAAAGGGTCCTAAAGGGGGTGGGTGACTGTTCCTTGATACCAACTTATTATGTGGTATTTTGTCCCCTACTAGACGTGCCACCAGCCTGGAGCTTCCTATGGCCATGCGTTTTCGTCATCTCAAAAAGACGTCCAAAGAGGCTGTGGGTGTCTACAGGTTAGTGGGGTTGGGGGGGTGCCCCTTGGACAGATGACGATGAGCTGCCTGGTGTCTGTCTCCCTGTCTCCTGAGTTACCTGTGGTTTGTTCTGCCCTGCAGATCAGCTATCCACGGACGAGGCCTGTTTTGTAAACGCAACATCGATGCCGGTGAGATGGTCATTGAGTACTCTGGCATTGTCATTCGTTCTGTGCTGACTGACAAGAGAGAGAAGTTCTATGATGGGAAGGTAAGTGTCGTAAGGACTTGAGGTGAGTGGATGTGGGCTGACCTTGACAGAAACCTGATTCCTTCATCCTTTCCGTAGGGTATTGGGTGCTACATGTTCCGCATGGATGACTTTGACGTAGTGGACGCCACCATGCATGGCAACGCTGCCCGATTCATCAACCACTCGTGTGAGCCCAACTGCTTCTCTCGTGTCATCCATGTGGAAGGCCAGAAACACATTGTCATCTTTGCCTTGCGCCGCATCCTGCGAGGTGAGGAGCTCACCTATGACTACAAGTTTCCCATCGAGGATGCCAGCAACAAGCTGCCCTGCAACTGTGGCGCCAAGCGCTGCCGTCGCTTCCTTAACTGAGGCCGTGGCTGCCCCAGATTCCTCATGTGCCCGCTGCCATCTCACCCTGGCCTGTGGCTCCCTAGTCTCAGTATCTCACTCCTACCTTCCTGTTGATGGTGGATGTGGGCATGTAGTGGGGCAGGAGTCCTGCCTTCACCACTCCTGCCTGCCCAGCCACTGCCTCCTTCCCCCTTCCCTGGGGACCCAGGATGTAGATAGTGTACAAAAGTTTCTAAATCCCTTCTTTTCTATGCACTTTTTTATTTAAGAGGGCGGGGTCCCAGGTGGGAATCCCCCCACAATAAAGTCTGTCAATGTTTGGAGAGATGGTCTTTCCATGATTTTATTATTGTGGTTGTTGTGTTTGTGCATGCTTAACTAGTGTGCATGTGCTATCTCATGCCCATAGAGGTCAGGAACAATTTCAGGAGTCAGTTCCAGAAATCTAATTGAAGTCTGCAAGCTCGTGTGTTAAGTGATTTTTGCCCAATGAGCCATCTTGTCAACCCTTGTTTGATTAGTATGGTGCTGGAGGCAAGTGGAAGCTCCCATTTTCTGTAACCATTGTAATCAAGGAAGCACTAATGAGGCCAGATTGGGTGGGACAGGGCTAGGAGTGTTGATATATTTGCATATCATGTATGAGATTCACAGCACACAAACTGAAAAGGTAATTTACACTTGGTAAGTAAAGGCAGGAAGATCCAGGTTCTAGATTCTAGGAGTTCAAAGTCATCTTCAGTTTCATATGGGGTTCGAGGCCAGCCTGCAGTACATGAGATCCAGCCTCAAAAGTCAGGGTCTGTGATGGCATCAGAGCAAGGTTGCTAGTTTCTACCTTCTTGCACAGCTGAGTGCAGACAGGTGAGTGATTCCAGGAGTGGCCAGGTAACATGGTCCTGTTTATACTGGAACGGGCGCTTTCCAGGAAAGGATGTCTGTTGATTTGGGGGCCCAATCAAGATTGTACATCAAGAAGACCCATTTAATGAGGGCAAGCAGATGCTGGCTTTAAGAGAAACTTTATTGATGGAGTAGTAAGCCCCAGCAAATCCTGACTCAGCCAAGTTTGGACAGCACCTGCAGTGCATCTGTGCGACCTAGCTGGGCCAGGTATATGCCAAGTTGGCCCAGAGTAGCAGATGGCTCCCTTGCCACCACCATCTCAACCAGGGCCCTCAGGGGTGAGCGATTGGGCCGCAGTGAATAGGCAAAGTTAGACCAGGTGGCAGGCAGCCCATATCTTGCAGCCAGGTGTCGTGTGGTGCCATAAGCCATGCTCCCGCTAGGTCCAGGCTCAGGGTCCAGTAGCATAATCAGCTCCTCCAGAACTTCCAGCTCATCCAGCAGGAGAGATAGGGGCTGAGAGGCCAGACCCTGAAGCTCTGGAAGGCCAGGGAGGAGTGAGAGGAGGAAGGACAAGTTTTGAGGCCACCCTCCCTCCTGAGCAGGGCTCTCATACTAACCCCAGCTTGAGAGCTGCAGCAGAGATGTCTTCCCTCTGTTTCTACTTCCCAGTACTTCCAGGGTATCTAGGCAGGGCCAATAATGTACAGAGGTGCTGGGGTCTTCAAAAGCCAAGCTGGAACAAGGATGGGAACGGACTTTTCTCTTGAATAAAAGCAAGACCACTGCCAGTATCAGAAGCAGCACCAGGAACAGGGGCAACACTGCCAGGAGCAGCACTGAGGGTGGGGCAAAACCTGGTCTGCTGGAGACCTCATTCTTGGTTGTCTGCCCAAGGCTCCACCTCCCAGGTGAGCTAGAGATGCCTGCTTCTTCAGGTTTAAGAGGACAGACATCCTTGGGAGGGATGGGCTTCTGGAAACAGATTTGAGAGTGAAACAAGCAGGCCTGTCAGCCCAAGCCTCCCATCCCTTAGGTCCTTAAATGGAGCTCCTTCTCCTGTTCCCCGCCTCATCCACCTGATTTAGGGCATTCCCCTTGAGGATTCTGCTGTGCCCACCATTCCCTTTAGTGAGGTTCCCCCTCTGACCCAAGCTTTACCCATGGAACCCACAGGCAAGCCGTGACCCATACCCAAGGAGTCTAGCACCTTTCTACACTGCTTGTAGGTTCTACCAGGGCTCTCCATGTGAGTTGGGGCTGCGGCTCCACTGTTACACTGGCTACACAGCTCTGTGCCGTTGGGGTTGCAATACCCAGGTGAACACTTTTTGAAAGGATGTGCTACAGTATCGCCAAAGTCATTGAGCCCGCAGTTTTCCGTAAACTCGTAATCTAGTGGGAGAAAATGGAGCACAGGCTTTCCCCTCTAATCCCACTAGACCATTCCTCTTCAAATCCTCATGAGACCCTACTCCTTTCCCCCATCACTCTACCAACTGTCCACACTATAAATAAAACCTACCTAAATCCATTCTCCTTACACCCTCCACTCAGGTAAAGTTTACTCTTGGTATCCCCATTGTAACTGATCTTTTCTGCACAAGCTTACCTGTGCCCACCCCACAGTCTTACCTAAGACCGACCTAGCACACCCACTCTCCCAAAGAAGCCCACTGCAAGGCCAGCAACATGTCCTAGCACCCCTGCCCTCCACACCATCTAGTGCACACCCAGTCACTGCTCACCGGGACACGCAGGAGGCCCAAAGCGTTGCAGACAGCGGCTGCAGCACCTCTTCTTGGAGTTCCAGTACTCAAGGTGGCCACAGAACCGAGAGACTTCCAGTGAAGCGGCCTGAGTCAGAAGCAGCTCTGCGACCGCCACTGTCCAGAGAAGCCAGCTGGGCCCCATCGCAGCAGAGCCTGCAACTTGAGGGCTGTGACCACTTCCACCCACACTGTTTTTTGAAGCACAGTCCAGAAGTTCAAGGGAGAAGTGGCGGATGTGGGGGCACAGACTTCCAGAACCTCTTTGGGAGCTGGAACACCTCCTACCCAACTCCAAGCCCACAAGGTATATAAAGTTTGATGTGGATTAACAGGTTATTTGTGACCTTACATACCTGCCTTCTCATTTCCATCTCTAAGATGGGATAACAGAACTTGTCTCACTGGGTGAAGGTGGGGTGTGTGTATAGGGGGAGGGGGAAGATAATAAATCTACTTAAAAGATCACAATAGTCAGATGTAGTGTGTACACTTTTAATATCAGCACTTGAAGTAAAGGCAGGAGGATCTCTTGTGAATCTGAGGCCAGCATTGTCTACACAGCAAGTTCCAGGCCACCCAAAGCTAGTTAAACCCTTCTTCAAAAACAAAACAAGCCAAACACCACAGTACTGAGTACTTAATTCAAAATTTTGTTAAGTGTTAGGTACTATTAGTGCCTTCATTTCAGGGTGGTATGGTGGGCTTCAATTACCAGGCCTAACCTACTGTAAACTCTCACCAGTACCTAACCACCTCTCTTCCTCTCCTTTTCTAATCCCCATCTCTGTTAGGAATCCTCCGGCCTGCCACAAACAGGCACCTATCCCTACAAGGCACCTAGAATGGACAATCTGAGATTATGAGTATAAAAGCAACCCCGACTTACCAGTGCAGACCCAGACCCCAAGCTGGTTCCAAGTTCCTCTGCTGAGACTGTGGTGGGCACACACCTTTTCTTAGGTGTGGGGGTGGAAGGAAACCACAGACCTTGGTTGACAAACTTCTTAAGCTTTATTGGAGGAGGTTCCTGTGTCAGACAGATTATATTATGAAGCTCTGAAGCCTCGGGATGACAGGACTGGAAAGTGAAGGGCACTTTGAGAAGGGATGCTGGACAGGAACATCTATGCCCTTGGGTGAAGAGCAAGGGCACCAGTCTCAGAAGCGACCATGCCGGTGATCTGGGGAACGACGTCGGTTCCTTTCTCGGGGACGGTGACCTGTATGGGACCTTGGAGGTGACCTAGGAATTGGGAAGAGGAGTGAACAGAAATGGATAGGAATAGTTAAGAGTGGCCAAGATTTTTCCAGGCTTCTCTCTTAGGGATAGAATGGCTGTTAATGTCATTTTAGGATTGGTACTCAGGCATACCCAAGCTGGTGGTGAGTATGGGGTTCACACTGTTTGGGGCACTAAGACTAAGGTACTTCTCCTCAGGCAGGGCTCAAAACTCTATTTAGAGCACAAGAGTCTTGGGATGGTAGACCCACAAGTTAGCATCAAGTTCATCTTAGAGTACAGGAGAACATGGCACCCTGGATCTGAGGTACCTATGCCTGGGTCCTCGCCCATAGAGCTGCCGGCGCAAGTTCCGGGATATGGGTCGTAGGTGCATAAAGTTGCAGAAGCCACCTCGGGTACATTCCCTAAAAACAGAGGAGGCCACCATCACTGAAAACTCCTTACCAAACACTCAAGCATCTGGGATGCCCAGCCTACTTTTATACTGCCTTACCCCATCTCATACTGCCGGCAGCATGACTCTCGGAAGTCAGTGACAGGAGACAGCTCAGCATGCACAGCCTGCCCGTTGAACCAGCGGTTATTGAGTTCCACCACAGCCCGCTCTGCATCCTCCTCCCGCCGGAACTGAGGGGAGAGTGGGTGACCATGGGCTGTGGAATCCTAGATCTTTAGGGGACTAGTCAGCTCTGAGGCTGTACTCATAAGCGACAGTCCTCACGTGTGAGGTTTCAGAGGTGGCCATAGGCACTGAAATGTTTCTACTTCTGGGCTCTAAGCAGGGGACAACAGGCACCTTAACATAGACATTGCCCACGAGGTGGTCCCCGAGGTTGTCACACACATTCATCTCTTCAATCTCTCCATACTTCTCCTGCAGTTCTGTGAATACCTCCTGCAGAAGATGGGAAAAGCTCAGCTAAGGTCTAGCACACAGGAAACCTAGTTACCCTGGCAACCCTCACCTCAAAGAAGTTATCATAGTGTTCTTGCACTTCCACATCGCTCACGTGACCTGGAGGTGGGACGGAGGAAATGAGGGCGTAAACTGCTGGGGCTGTCGGCCCAGTCTCTGAACAATCTAGTTTCTTACTCAATCTAGTTTCTTACTCACAGTGTGATCCATCTGCAGTTTGGGCTGTGTTCTGTGGATTCCGGTACAAGTTGAGCAGGACTATGGTCTGAACAAAATTTAAAAGAGACCTGAGCTCAGAAAGCAGGGCTGCATGCAGAGTGAGTATGAAGTTGGGGAGAGGTGAGCCAGTGGAGTCAGAGACCCCAAAACTACCTAGACAGCCAGGGGGCGTGGTCGGTGTTCATGGGAGGCGGGGTCCAGTCCCTGGGAAGAAGGATCTACCCAGAGGGCCAGGTCAGAAAGCAAAGAGGGGTAGGATTGGCTTTAGAAATCCGGAAGAGGCGGGACCCCGAGATGATGGACAGCAGATGAAGCGCGGGGAGGCGTGAATCTAGGTCTCACCTGGCTGAAAGTCGGTTTGTTGTGAAGTCGGGAGCACCGGTCCCCGTGCCGGCAGGCCCCAATCTTAAAGTAAAAAGAGCAGTTAACCCTGGAAGAGGTGCAAAGACAGAGGTAAACCGAGGGCCGGGAAGGCCGGGCATCCCACGAACACTGTCCGTCCAGCCGGTAGGGACCCAAGTACCCCGGCTCCCTGAGAGGCCACTCCCTTCACCATTCTCACTTGTCCTTCTCAGTCCCGAATATCGAAGCTAAATATTCAGCCATTTTTACCCGAACACTCCAACGCGCCTGCTCCTTGCGTCACTTCCGTTGCTCAGGAGCGTTGGGAAATGTAGTCACTGCCTGTGGCGCGACTGCGCACGCGTGTTAGAGGCCAGTTGGCCTCCGTCAAGCGCGTGTTTTCTGGTAGCGCATGCGTACAACGTAGCCGGGGGGGGGCTGGGCAGGAAAAAAAAAAAAAGACAACAAACTCCACAGATCCACAGAAACCTGCGGAATCCCAGGCAAAAGAGAGAAACCCCACTGGTGAGTTGGGAGTCGTCTGGTACACCCTAGCTAGATAAGGAACTTCCCCGTCTCAAAAGCCTGTTCGGAGATACTCTTCCCGTAGCCAACGCTCCTTTAATTTGTCTTAATAGGGGCGTGGTTGTTCGTGATCTTGCGCCTGTCATCTGGGTCTTGCTCTGCAGACCCTTAGGACCGCCAGGCACCAACGCAGCTATGAACTTGGAGCGGGTGTCCAATGAGGAGAAGTTGAACCTGTGCCGGAAGTACTATCTTGGTAAGGCCGGTCCCCTTAGGTTTCGGGGGTAATAGAGGAGATCGGACTAGAGCGCCCAAACCAAGAGCCTGGATTCGTAGTAACGCAGACTCTAGTCCGCGAGAATGGAGGCCTCAGAAAGGAGGAAGCTGAGGTCTCTTTCTTCCCAATGAACAGGGAAGAAAGAATGAACGCCTGGGAGGAGATAGTCCGTAGATGAGAGCCAGAACCCCACAGCCCCTAACAGCAGGGATCTCCATTTGAACTTGGGAGAAGACCTTCCAAATGGGCCTTCTAAGGTGGAGATTAGGAAAGATCCTTATTGTCGTTTGTCTAAATGTAGGCTTCTTTTTCCTAGGTGGATTTGCGTTCCTGCCTTTTCTCTGGTTGGTCAACATTTTCTGGTTCTTCAGGGAGGCATTCCTCGCCCCAGCCTACACAGAGCAGAGCCAAATCAAAGGCTGTGAGTTCTAGGACACTAGCCGAAAAAAAAGGGGGACAGCGGGTGGTTGGAAGGGATGATCAGTGTCAGGGATAAAAGGGCCGTTCTGAGAGAGTCCAGCTCCCCCCCAGAGTAGCTGGAGGCCAACTCTCCCACCCTTGTTCTTCATTATAGATGTTTGGCGCTCAGCTGTGGGCTTCCTCTTCTGGGTGATTGTTCTCAGCACTTGGATCACCATCTTCCAGATCTACCGACCCCGCTGGGGTGCTCTTGGGGACTACCTCTCCTTCACCATTCCCCTGGGCACTCCCTGACAACTTCATAAGCTTTCTCCCAGGATGGGCTTCTCTGCTCCAAGCTTTCCCTCAGACCCTGAAGACATCTGTTTCCCATTTCCCGTCTGCCCCAATAAAGAACCCTAACTTTAAATACTGAGTTCTCGGGATCTTTCGGAGGCAGAGGCATAAAATGATTGCCAACACTCAAAAGCATTTACTGAATGTGTTACATGTTAGGAGGCTTTGCGCTTTCACTCAATGTATGAAGTTTTATTTCATTAACTACTGTTCATACCCTTCTGAAATAATAACTTTTCTGCTTTGGAACCGTCTTATGGGTGAAGGAGAAAGAAATGTTGCTCTCCCACTGTGAGGGGCTGCTATCCTGTACTGGTAGTTGTGAATTTAAAAATACAACTTGTTTTTTCTGGTTTTTTTTTTTCCCGATACAGGGTTTCTCTGTGTAGCCCTGAATGTCCTGGAACTCACTCTGTAGATCAGGCTGGCCTCGAACTCAGAAATCCGCCTGCCTCTGCCTCCCAAGTGCTGGGATTAAAGGCGTGCGCCACCACCGCCCTGCTCAAGTATAAGTTTCTTAACTGGGGCTGTAGTTTACTGGCAGTATACTTTGTTAACATGAGGAGGATGCTAGGTTTGATTCCTAGAGTGACAAACCAAGCAAGATAATCACTTTCTTGTTCTAGGCCTTAGTATTCTCTACCAAAGAAGAATTCACTTGAGCCAAGACATTTCTCCCTCTGAAGGAGGTATCTTCAACAAGAGAAATATCCAGGAGCTTCCATATGAAAGCTTCCTTGACTTTCCTATTTTTTATTCTTGATTTAGGTGTGTGTGTGTGTGTGTGTGCTTTTATGTGGTGTCCATGGAAACCAGAAGAGGACATCATCATCCCCTGAACTGTAGTTACACACAGTTGTCAGTCACCATGTGAGACCCCTTAACTACTGAGCTTAACAAGTGGGTGAGCCATCTCTCTGGCATCTCGATCTTATTCAAAATGTCATGATTTTGGTGGCTTATGTCTGTAACCACAGCACTTGACAAGCAGAAGCATGGTGGATTTCTGTGAATTCCAGGCCAGCCGGGGCTTGTAGTGATACCCTGTCTCAATATAATTTCAGCAGAGTGTCTGGTGAGATAACTCAGTGGTAGGGACACTTGCTGCCAATCATGACCTGCATTTGATCCTCAAATCCTGTAAGTGGTTCTCTGACCTCTACAGGTGCCCCCCCCCCCATAACCCCATAAGTTAAAAAAAGCACGCACCCAGCAGGTTGTGGTATTGGTGTTGTTAATCACACATTTGGAAGGCTGAGGCAGGAGGCCTTCTGGGAGTTCAGCGACAGCTTGGGTCACATATATAATGAATTTCAGGCTAGAGTGAGGCAATAAATAAATAATGATAAAGTCTCAGTCCTCACCTTGATGTTCCCTATGAGTATTTTTGCATATTTTTGTATTCCTATTATATTTCACACTTAGAATTTTTGGTTTGACTATCTTCTATTCTCTACACGATAAGACAGACACATCAGCAAGGATTTTTGCCTGTTTTGCTTGTTACAGTGTCCTAAATATCTGGATAAGTACCCAGCGCTTTTAATATTTAAATGAATGAGATTTTGCTCAGAAAGACGTCTAGCTAGCTCTCTGTAAGAAAGGAGCCAGTCCATCTCTAGTTTTGTCTTCCTGCGAGGGATGTCAGTGACTATGATAGTTACTTAAAAGATGTAAATAGATTTATTGGCTATACTAAAATATAACACTACAAATCCCGAGAAGCCTTGGTGTGTCTGAATCTCGTTTCCCATAGTGCCCTGCACTGCGCAGGCGCATTACCTCCGTCTTGAGAAAGTTTGAATCACAGCCCCCAACTCCGCCCCTCGGGTGCCTGGCTTGTCGTTGGTTTGTTTCCGGACACAGGACCTCAGGAAGGTGGAACTTAAGGCTGGGAGCCAATAGTACAGGCTGTCAATTGACCAGCAAATGAAATTTACGTTTTCATCAACTAGTGGGGAAAAAGCAGTTGCCAAAGGGGCCCGCCTACAGAAGGGAAAGACGGGAAGTGGCGGCGAAGGCAGTCGCGGCTGGACAGTGCTCAGGCCTGAGGACCAGTGGTACCCAGACTTACCTTTGACCTTTTCTTGCCCGCCTTCCGCCTAGCTTTTGAACCACAACTCCTCCAAGTTTTTCTGATCCAGCGCCTTAGACCTGGACCCAAATCATGTTCCCGGTAAAGGTGAAAGTGGAGAAATCAGGTAAGGACTGGAGATCCAGGACACCCGAGAGATATGTTAATCGTGAGAAAGAGAAGTATGCGACATCTTTCTGCAGCCCATATGACAGGACCCTCTAAAAAGAGTCCTTTTTCTACCTCAGTTTCCCCATTTCTGACAGTGGGCATGGGTCAGCAATTGTGGTGTGTCCCTAAAGTACAGGGAATCAGTCCTCAATAATCGTGGCATTCCAATAACCCTAGGGTGTAGGGTGATGGATGGAAAATATACAAGGTGGGAGAGAGGCAATGTGTAGGAACAAAGCAGGCAGCCGAGAAGATAGGGCGGGCGGCCGGAGCAGTGAGGAAACAGGCTGAGAGGTGGGAGGGGAGGACAGATCTGTGGGGTCCAGGAAGGGATCGGCTTTTCCTTTGAGGGAAATGGGTAGTCTAGGGAGGTTTTTTTAAGAAGTAGTGAGTTGGTAAAGGTGCACCCCAAAGTGGAGGGAACCTCACTACAACAGTGCAGGTAGGACAAGTGTGGGCTTGGAAACACCAGACCTATTTTCTGTGGTCAGGATTGTCGAACCCTCCAGGGTTCTGTGCTGGAGAAGATCAAATCAAAGCCACGTTGTCTGTCTGTTTTTGTATTTTTCTTTGTTTTGCTTATTGTTTGAGAGAGGCTCTTTCGTTACTTTAGCTGACCTTGAACTATTGATCTTCCTACCTCAGCCTTCAGAGTGCTGGGATAGCAGACGTACGCCATTATGCCCAGCTAGGCTCAGTTTCCTTTTAGGAAGGTTTTGTTGTCCACCTTATAAAAGGGCGTGGATCAGAAAAGGTGACTGAGGCTAGGCTCTGGATGGGAGGAAAAGGCAAGGTGTGGAGGGGAATATATTGACAGACTCCGGGCAAGCCAAGTGAGCTGAGACTGGGGCAGGAAAGGAGCACTCATGGTGGGTCCAGGAGCCTGTGGACTGGCGAGTCACTCCTTGTGAGAATCCAGGAAGCGTGGCTTTCGGGAGGGAGACTTCAGTGGAAATACCCTAAGGGCTGTCCATGGAAGGTGTCCAGATCCTAGATTCCTGAGTATGTGTTGGAGAGAGCAGCAGTGGTAGCAGCTACGCCCTTGGCCCCTGCCTAAGAAGGCTCTGTCGCCCTGGTTCTGTCTTTAGTTGGTCTCTCCACTGAGTGGCACTAAAGCTGCTTTCCAAGTCCCTGGACCAGACAGAAGGTAGGATCGCCTCCCACGGCGGATGTGGGAGGCGCACACAGAGCTGACTCCTACCTTCTGCCCTCAGAGATGGAGATGGCCAAAGCCCGGAACCAGCTGGATGCTGTTCTTCAGTGTCTGCTGGAGAAGAGTCACATGGACAGGTTGGGATCTGGTCCAGCCTGGGGAACCACAAGGGTGGGAACTGTTTGGACTGACTGATCATTGGGGGGAATATCTATATGGGAGGCTGGAGGCTGCCTTAGGGAGAAAAGTATTCCATGGAATGTTTCATGGGAAGACTACTTAATACCACCACACTCTGGGCCCTTGGTACCCTCGGCCAATAGTGCTTGTTTGCTCCCAGGGAACGCCTGGATGAAGAAGCTGGGAAAACCCCCTTGGATACACACAACAAGTAAGGAGTTTTGATGGGATCTAGACCTGAGAATTTGGGTTAGGTAGCTTTTCCCTTTGCTACATCCTAATTGTCTTACATAAACAAAGATATCTGTTGCATAAGTGGCTAACACCTTGGGGGGCATTGGTGGGATACAAGGTCCAAGGGATACTAGTAATCCCTAGGATGTCCATTGTTGTTTGTTTTTAGTGCTAGCGATAGAACCCCAGGACTTTTGCCCATGCTGGGCAAATGCTCTATTACTGAACTACATCATTTCCTTGCCCTTGGGGGGCAGCATTGAACACATGTTTATTAAAAGCTCAGCCTGCTGACACCATGTCTCTCCCTGCAGGGAATGTTCCATTGCTGCCACTGGCAAAAGGTAAGGCGGCTGGGACCCCAGCCTACTGAAAGGTTCCCAGTCCTCAGCTCCGGGCTGACCCTCACCTTAACCACACAGGCCATCTGCCCGCTTCCCCCACCAGCGGAGGAAGAAGAGGAGGGAGATGGACGATGGGATTGCTGAGGGGGGTCCTCAGAGATCCAGTGAGTAGGCAGGGGACTGAGAGGGTGGGTGTGGAGCTGGGGACTGCACAGGGGCGCTCATTTATCTCCTACCTTACCGCCCTAGACACGTATGTGATCAAGCTGTTTGACCGGAGTGTGGACTTGGCCCAGTTCAGTGAGAACACACCATTGTACCCCATCTGCCGCGCCTGGATGCGCAACAGCCCCACAGTGCGAGAGTGCGAGCGCTCACCCGGCTCACCACTACCCCCTCTGCCTGAGGATGGAGAGGTGGGATGAGTGTCAGGAGGCCAGATTGAGCAGTGGGTGGATAAGTTAACAACTCCCCCATTAGTGGTAGATAGGTATAATCTCTGGGCCCCCTCAATGGATAGAGAATCAGGTAAGACAAAGAGCTCTGTGCTCTTAGGTGAGGATTATGGAACGAGGTTCCTAGGCTGGATAGATATGGCTTCCTAGGGAACAGGGGTTCTGAAAAATAAAGGGACAAACGAATCTTAAGTACAAACAGATGTGGCTACCAGATGGGGCCTTGGTGAGCAAATATGGACCTTATGGGCTGGGTGGAGGGTAATAGGGCTTTGGAAATCAACTGCCCTGAAAGGGTAGTCATGGATCCCTGGGACAGATATATGACTTTGACTATTGGGATTCTCAAGATAAGAGTAGGCATGACACCCGCTGGACAATTTCTTAAAGAAGGCATTTTGACCGCCCCCTGCCCATGGGCTGACTGAAGATGGAATTCCCTGGGCTTGGCAAGGGTAGACAAGGGTTCTCAGGCTGACAAGAAGGCATGGTGCCTAGAACAGGAAGACTATCTTCTAGCCATTCCTTCTACTGTGACTTCTCCAAGTACAGCTTTCTGGGTAGATCCCTCATGTCTGTCTCCCTGGGAAAGGTAGGAGGGATGGTGTGTACTTTCAACCCTCTGTTCTGACTCTTGGGCCTCATATGGGGCTTCGTCTCTCCAGGGTTCAGAGGTCATTAACAGCAAAAATCGTGATGTGTACAAGCTGCCTCCACCCACAGCCGCTGGACCACTTGGAGATGCCTGTAGATCCCGAATTCCATCCCCACTGCAGCCTGAGACCCAGGGTAGCCCCGATGATGAAGTAGGTATCCAAGACTGGCCTGGAGCTTCAGGGCATGTTGGGAGGGCTAGGGCATGGTCACCTAGCTGGGCCTCTCTCTCCATGCAGCCTTCTGAGCCCGAACCTTCTCCTTCCACACTTATCTATCGCAACATGCAACGCTGGAAACGCATACGCCAGAGGTGAGTGTGCCCTGTCTCACTTGCTTCTTGCCCCAGTGTCCTCTGCAGCAGTTAGTTGCTAAATCTTCCCTCTGCCTCCCTAGGTGGAAGGAGGCATCTCATCGGAACCAGCTTCGCTACTCAGAAAGTATGAAGATTCTACGGGAGATGTATGATCGGCAGTGACCTTCCCAGTAATCCCACCCCAATAAACCTGTCCCCAACCCACACTGGCCAGCCCATCTTTCCTGGCCCAGACATAAGGCAGTTGACAAATCTCAAGTGCATTTATTGGGGATTGATGGTAGGAAGGCCTGGGGAGACAGGAAATGTTGACAGTGGAGGTGTGACCTTAGAGAATGGCAGATGTGGAGGAGGCTCCCTAAGACATCTGGCTGCAGATGAGGAGCTGGGACAGAGGAACTCAAGGGTTCTTGTTCATTGGCCTAGCATATCTGGGGAAATTGGAGTATCCATACAATTTGAGTCTGGGGTTCTTGGTTAGTCGGGAATAGGTGTCCTGAAAATCGGAGGTCAGAATAGTATTCAAGAATTTAGGTGTCTGGAGTTTTAAGTCAGAAAGTGGGCTGGGGCAGAGGAGCATTAGGTTACAGGAACAGGAGCTAGAGTCTGGTGGACCAGGCTTGGATGTTCTGATGTGGAAAGCCTATGCAGTGGGTCACTGTGGAGAATTAGGTGACTACACTGTACTCTGGTGTCACCGTGGGGTGTTCTACAGGCTACAAGTGTGGTAGGAGGCCTGAGTGGTGATAGAAGCCCAGAGTGGGGTCAGTCTGATGGGAACCTTGGCTGAGGGGTGACAGTAGTGTTTGTGTTGTCCCTAGAGAGGTGCCCTGGGTGGGGCCTGAAAGCTGGGAGAGGGCTTAAGGAGGGTGTCTAGGTTACTAAGGTTCAGGTAAGGTTTGGGCGGAAAGGTCTTGGGAGGACATCTAGATGTGGTTGGGAAAGGCGGTCTTGACAGCGATTGGGACATCTGGCTGGGCAGTGGAGTCAGATCGGCTTTTAAAGGAGAGCCTAAAGAGGCTTCCCAGGTTCGGTCCTGTAATGCTGGGACCCCCTACTTGGCAGCAGGTGGTGATGGAAGTTGGGCCTGGGCTGACACTGGTGTGGCCTGGATGGACAGGACACCCTCAGGAGACAGTGCCGAGGTCACTGCAGCAGGGTCCACGCCAGGAGGCAGGCGGTATCGGCGGTGGAACTCTCGAGCAATGAATCCATGTTCATCCTGGGGGCGGGGTGGGGGAGAAGCGGGCGTGAGAATCCTGCCCTCCTGCTTATCCCTGCTCCCTAGTCCGGCACGCAGGCCTACCGGGCGCTCCTCATGCCGAGCGTGGACCTCCACGTGGTCGCCAACCACCTTGACAGAGATTTCCTCTGGCGAGAAATGCTTCACATCCAGCAGCACGGAAAAATGCCCAGGGTCCGTGGGTACCTGCACACATGGGGCGTGGGTGTGGGATGTTGGTTGGGCAGGGGCTTGGCTTCTGGGACCCAGCACCCTCTACGACCCATAGGTTACAGTGCTGCTGCCGAGGACTTGGATAGACCGTCCCCTCCACTCAGTCACCAGAACTTCAACATCACAATAACTGGCCTCCCTCCCCTTCAGACACTGGGTCTACCTCTTGTGCTGACCAAGTTAGATTCCTGCCCTACGTCCCCCAGCCCGTGCCCTTGGCACAACAGCTACAATATCTCTGCTTCGAGATCCCACCATGCTAGCAACCAAGATGCCACTTCCCATCTCCAGAGTTCTTACTTAGGTAATGGGGCCTCCTGTGCCCTTTACGGGTACTTTTCCCTCGTTTTAGAGTGCCCAAGACCCCCTTCATCAAATCACAGGACCCCTCTAGGAGATGCAGTTTCACCACACACCCTAGTAACATTACAGCCTGTCAGGACTCATTTGTCCTTTCCCCCAGATTCCCGGCTCACTTGCCCCACCCCTCACCCCCTCAGAAGATCAGTAACCAGGCCTCAATACTATACTCAAGGGACACCCAATGACCCACTGCGGGGCAACATTCTCCCCTAAATTCAAAATCAACAGACATTCCTGCACCCCCGCTCCAGGGCAAACCACCCCCCACCCCCCTAGTCTTGTTAGTAGCTGAATTAGCCCTCTCCCTAGGCCTGGCACCTGGGTTGTGGGTAACGCCACACTGGGGGCGCGCAGATAGTAAGGGGCGATCACAGCAGGGCACAGTGAAGCCAGTTCTGCCTCAAGCAGCCCTTCGCCGAAACGCTGGTCAAAGAGACGTCCCGGAGCGGAAAAACCCGGTAAAGGGGCTGAAGCACGGCGCAGCCAAGAAGGCTGCACAGGCACGGGAATCTCCATCCTGCTCCTCCGCTGACACCCTGGGCCCCGCAGTGCCCAAGCGCACGCTGTCTACGATTTATACTGTGCCCTGTGCCGCCCCTGCGGCGGGCCTCTCAGGGACACTGGGATTGAGGCCAGACTCAGCCATTAGTATTCCTTATTTAGAAACTTCAATAATTACTTGGCCAGTTATTAAACGCCTGATGGATGCCTGGAAAAGGACACCAGGGAAATGTCATTAAGCCCTTTTCCATTTCTAGAAGGGGAAGCTAAAGTCTAGGACGCAGACCCTTATAGGTGTGGCTAATCACTGTGGCAGTTGGGACCCTGGGTCCCGAGAAGTCTACCAAAGAGTTCTCAGTCCTCTTAATCCAACTGTGCCCGGTTGGCAGCTCTGAGGATGACACATCCGTCTTAGTAACAGACTCCTGGAGAATGCTGGACCCATGCCAGACTGTCAGAAGGACACAGAACAGACCCTACCCCACAGTAGGTCGGGCCTAATTCTGTGCCTCTGACTCAGTCTCAGGTGCTCAGCGGCCAGGGGGCATGAACATGTACACTCCTGGTTGGTCCCCGGGGGCTGCGCGCCGGAGCCCGAAATAGCTCGTTTTGATCCCACTACCTGGGCCAGGAGCCCGGGCCTGGCAAGGGGTATGACCAGCTGCTCAGTAGCAAGAGGAAAGTGGTTAAGGTGACCATCAGGACGGGATGGCACTCAAAGTAAAGACAGACGTCCCGGGTTAGCCCTGCAATAGTAGTTAGGCTGGAGCCAGGCCTTAGCTCCTACAGGTATCCTGGCGGTTAGAAATAAGAACTGAGGAAAAGCCAGGACTCTTAACTCTCTTCCAAGCTTCAGCCCGGCCTTTGATCCTTACTATTGGTCTGAAGTCTTGCCAATTACTGCTGTACGCTCCAATCAAACATGCGCTCTCCCAGGTCGTCTAGAGAGAACGCCCCTCAGCCGCTTTCCAGTTACTTTTATTTTCTCGTCTCTCATTGGTCGCCTTGAGGCCGCCCTCCTGCTGTGCACGCCCAGAAAGGGGCGGGGCTGGCAGCGTTGCTAAGCGAGGAGGGGAGGAGGGGAGGCGCGGGGCTGTTCCGTAAAGGAGCTCTGCATGCGCTAAGGCTGCGGTAAATGCCGACACACTGACTGCAGGTGAGATTGGTCCCTCTTTCTGAGACCACAGGAGGCCTGGGGAAGGCAACACGGGGTTACAAGAGCCTGGAGTCTCCGGCCCAGCCTCACTAGAACTACAACTCCCAAGATACTACGCAGTTTGCTCCCCCACCCCCAGCATCCCAGAATGTCTCATGTCTTTTGTTTTCTTAGGGTGGGCCTAAGGGAGTTCAAAGAAATTTGAAAATTGAGTTCATTAGTTTCCAAATTGCCCCAGAAATCTAGGGGTGTTGTCTTTGAACTTTCTCACTTAGGAGGAGCCCAGTGAATTATGGGGATTGTAGTTTACTACCCCTTTCGGGTTGGGAGGCGTGCCACCACTTCCTCCTCCCCTTAACAGGTTTAACCGGAAACATACTGTGTGTGTTTCGTCGTGGCTTTTCGTTAATGTTTAATTTTGCCTATTTCTCTTTTGTTGTTTTCATTCTTTTTTCATTTTGTTTAAAAGATTTATTTATTGATTGATTTTTGTATATGTGAGTACACTGTAGCTGTCTTCAGACACTCCAGAAAAGGGAGTCAGATCTCATTAGGGATGGTTGTGAGCCACCATGTAGTTGTTGGGATTTGAACTCAGGACCTTTGGAAGAGCAGTCAGTGCTCTTAACCGCTGAGCCATCTCTCCAGCCCCTTCTGTTTTCATTTGTGTGTGTGTTTTTTTTAAATAACTTGTTTTGTTGTTGTTCTTTGAGACAGGGTTTCCCTGTCTTGGAACTCACTCTGTAGACCAAGCTGTCCTCGAACTCAGAAATCTGCCTGCCTCTGCCTCCCAAGTGCTGGGATTAAAGGCGTGTACCACCGCTGCCTGGCAATAAATCTTTTTTTAATTGCCTGAATAGTGTGGAGAAGATGCAATGTCTAGCCTGTTTCCTGATATTCTGCTTCTGTTAGCCTGGAGTGGAACCGTGAAGAGCCTGGGAGTGTGCCTGGGTACCAACCCACTCTCACCCATCAAGCCACTGCAGGACTAGGCAAATCCTCTCTCACTGAAGCCAGACAAGGCAGTTCAGTTAAGGGAACAAGATCCACAGGCAGGCAACAGGTAGCATGTTATTCTTATTTTGAGAGAAGAGCTCTCTACATAGCCTTTGTGTATGAATGCACTTGTGTGTGTGTGTGACTGCGCCATGTGGAAGTCAAACAGGCTCAGTTGTCTGTCCTCATCTTTCACCTCCTTGAGCCAGAGTCTTCTCTTTGATGTTCACCTCTGAGGCTCGCTGACCTGAAAGTTTTAAGAGATTCTCCTGTACCTACCTCCCACCTCAGTATAGAAGAGAGATTCTCCTGTACCTACCTCCCACCTCAGTATAGAAGTACTCAGATTGCAGACTTGTGCTACCACATCTGACTTTCTGTGGGTTCTATGGATTTGAACTCAGGTCCCCATGTTTGTGCAGCAAGCACCTTACTCACTGAACCATTTCCCCAGCCTTTGCTTTGGAACTTTGGATCCTCCTGTCAGAACCTCTTGAGCGCTGGGATTATAGGCAAACATTACACATCTGGCATGAGTCTGTAATTTTTTAACTCCTAGCACTCAAGAAGTTGAGGCAGGAGGATCACCTCAAGTACAAGGCTAACCATGGTTGCAGAGTGAGACCCTGTTTCAAAAATAAATGAATAATAAAAGCTCTTCCCCCTAGGTTAGATCCAGAGTTGAGAACTACCAACTACTAGTTTCCAGGTTCTTCTAAGTCTCTGTCATGGGATTTAGAGCTCATGGGAATTATGGGACTTGTGGTGATTCATGGGGATTGTAGTCCATTTCATCTAGTAATCTATGGAAACTGTCAGCTTCTGTCCTCCTCTTACTATGCTCTGTTCCTTTCATAGCCTGTCAGTTTTCACCTCCCAAGACAACCCCTTTGGAAATGTTTCCCAAGGTGGACAACTCTTTGGACCATCAAGAAGCTAGAACTGGAGCTATGAGGTGGGGACATTTTTTAGGTAAAGTTCTATGCCTCAGACTAATAGCTGTCAGTGACCACTAGAGGGAAGGAAGACATGCAGTGAGAGATTAAGAGAATCCCCTTACCCCAGTGCTGGTGGCCCTACCCATTTCCAGCTCTCTAGCATCTGGATCCCTGAGCACGGCCCCACTTCCGCCGTAGGTAACGAACCTCTCAACGGTAACAGTGTGGGATGTTTCCTCTTTGACTGCCTCCATGTGTATTCATTCCCCATGGGGTCACCCTTCTCACCTGATCTTTTCTTCTTGTGTTTTCTCCCTATTTAAATCCCTGGGTCTATCCAGGTCTCAAAGGCCACAAGCTCCCAAGACCACAGCAGCCAGTTCTGCTGAGCTGTCTGAGGAGTCCTGGCCATCCAGTTCAGGGACGCCTTCCCCACACAGTTCCACCGAGGGACAAAGGACCTCTTCACCCCTCACCTTAATTGACAACGAGGACTCAGTGGTGGCCAAGTGAGTACCAGAATTCCCTGGGGAGAAATAGAGGAAGACGGCATCCCATAATAACAATCACAGACAGAGCTGTTTATGCAGTACTTTTTTAGGACCAGGCATTTCATGTGTATTATTGAGGGCAGTAGAGCTGGGTTCAAATCCTGCCTGTTAACTTATTCCCTATATTGCTTTGGTCTCAGTTTTCTTCTTTTGGGAATAGTAATCACACACAAGCACTAGAGTTGTTTTGAATTCTCAGTTCCTCCATACAGTGATCTATAAGAGTACCTGTTGCCAGGTGGTGGTGGTGGCCCATGTCTTTAATCCCAGCACTCAGGAGGCAGAGGCAGGAGGATGTCTGAGTTTGAGGCTAGCCTAATTTACAGAGTGAGTTCCAGGACAGCCAGGACCACATAGAGAAATCCAGTCTCATAAAACCAAAAAACCAACCAATCAAGCATACAAAAACCAAAACCCAAACCCACTTATCCTAGAGTAAGTATTTGAATTTGAAAGATAGAGAAATGAAAGATTCTGTAACATAGGGTCCTAAGATAATCATGGCCTAACCAAGATAACATTTCTTTCTGTCTCATTGTTACAGAAGCAACCAGGGCTGACATGGCTGCCCCCGTGTAAGGTGTTAGGAGCATAGGTCCTGTCTATCTTATTGTTGTCCTGTGTCTAGGCTGCTGTCCTTTACCTCGTGGGCCAAAAATGGCTCTCAGAGACACTACTCTTCCAGAATCATTCTTCCTTATTCTTTGTTGGTCAAAAGTCATTTGGGCTGGCAGTGTAGCTCAACTGTTAGAGTGCTTGTCTGGCATGCACAATGCCCTTGGCTTGATCCCCAAAGCCACATAAAAGCAGTCTGCCTTTAGTCTCAGCATTGAGAAGGTAGAGACAGGAGGATCAGAAGTTCAAGGGCACTTTCAGCTACATAGTGAATTCAAGACCAGCTTAAGCTAAATGATACCTTGTGTAAAACATACAAACAAATAAAAAAAACAGGGTCCAAGCAAGATGACTCAGTGGGTCAAAGCGTCTGCCACAAAAGCCTGACAACCTCCTCTTGATCCCAAGACCCCCACATGAACATGGAAAGGGGGACTAACTCCACAAAGTTGTTTTCCGTCTGCACACACAGGCTGTGATCGCTGTGCTATCCCTGTATATAGCAAGTGTGCAAAAACACACATACAACCATAATAAATCATTTTTAAAAATCTAATTGTGGCCCAGCAGTGGTGACTCATGAAGAGGCAGGCAGATCTCTGATTTCAAAGCCAGCCTGATCTGTAGAGAAAGTTCCAGGACAGCCACACAGAGAAACCCTGTCTTGAAAAAAGGAAATCTAATTATGTATTCACAAGTTATATGACAAATATAGTCTGTAGCACTGGCATGGTGGTTTATAACTCTATAGCTTTAGTTTTTTGGAATCAGATACTTTATGGTCTGTGTAGGCAACCTCTATGCACACACATATATGGTGCATACACATATATACAGGCACACACACAAACAAATCTCTAAAATAAAGTAGTTATGTACCTAGCTAAAAATTCGTAACCAGGCAGTATAGCATTTAATATATACTAGTATATGCAAGGAGGCACTGAGTTCAAGTTTCATCATTTCCAAACATAAATAAATAATTTTTTAAAAAGACAGACAGACTGACAGACATAAGATTGGCGTGGTGGCATACACCTGCAGCTCTTAGAAGGTGGAAGTAAGAGGATGAAGACTTCAGGGCAGTCCTTGACTGCATAGCTGGAGGTTAGCCTGGGCTATATGAGGAACCCCCCCTCCCAAATTTTAAAATACTAAAACAAAAAATTAAAATTGGGCTGACTATGGATAAAGGTGCTTGCCACCACAGCCTGACAACCTAAGGTGCGTCCAGTCCTTGGGAACCACCTCCATGTGTGTACTCTAGCATTCCTGCTCAAGTGTGCACCCATGCCTGTATGCATGTGTATGTGTGTACGTGTGTACACACTTGCAGAATAGGCCAATTGCATGCTTTTGGTAGATGCGAAGAAAGGAGTTTTTGATTTTTAATTTTGTTTAGTTTTTTTCAGACAGGGTTTCTCTATGTAGCCCTGGCTGTTCTGGAACTAACTGTAGACCAGGCTGTCCTCTAACTCAGAGATCTGCCTGCCTCCCCACCCCACTCACCCCAATCCCCCACAGAGGTGGGATTAAAGGCATGTGCCATTACTGTCCACCCAGCAAAAGGAGTTAGTCTTGTCTGGGCCACTGAGCATACCTTTCCATGGTGCTTGATCAACAGAAGAAAGAGCTGTTGTCATGGTTACTGTGTTACTACGTGCCTCCCTTACTCCCTCTGCCTTCTCATCCTTCGATGCTCACAGGTACATAAACAGGTTCCGCCAGGCTCAGCCCACGAGCCGAGAGGACCGCCAGCCTGCAGGCCCGACCCCAGATGACTTTTGGTGGCTACAGCCTACGTCAGACTTGAGCAGTCACCTTGCAGCAGGTATACCTAAATCTGCCCTGCTCAGAGCCCGGCCGCCACTCTTCCTGGCCCTGGTCATTTAACGGAGGTTTCCCAGCAGGAGCTGGTGAACCTACAGGAAGATCCTCCGTGACAGGGCCGTCTCCCACTGGCATCTCCAGTACATCTCTGGCGTCTGCGCCTCTTCAGAAAGTAAAGCAGGTGACAGTGTTATCTTCTCCCTCTCACATGTGCCTGGACTGACAGTACAAGCCCTGGGACAGAAGCAGAGACACTGACCAACTAAAAGCACCATAAACAAAAAAGGGTTTGTAGACCTCGAGATATGGCTCATTTGGGAAGGTGCTTGCCTAGCCCGTAGAAAGCCCTGATTTGGTCTCTGGGCACCACCTAAAGTAGGCATGGTGGCACACAGCTGTAACCTCAACACCCAGGAAGTAAAGACAGGAGGAGCAGAGGTTTAAGGTTATCCAAGTTGTAGGCTGCCCCGGGCTGTATAATATCCTATCTCAAAAAAAATTAATAATAGAATAAAAACTTACCAATAGGATTTGCTAGTTAAATACAACTTTGAACCTTTTTTTTAAAGATTTATTTAATGACTGAGTGCTCTATCTGCATGTACACCTGCATGCCAGAGAGGGCATCTGATCCCATTACAGATGGTTGTGAGCCACCATGTGGTTGCTGGGAATTGAACTCAGGACCTCTGGAAGAGCAGTCAGTGCTCTTAACCGCTGAGCCGTCACTCCAGCCCCACAACTTTGAACTCTTAAAAAAAATGTAGATGTGTGTGCATATTCATTATGCCCACGTTGATATGACCAAGACACTTGGTAGAAAGAAGGGAAGAGAGGTTATTCCAAGCCCAGTTTCAGGGGCTGTCAGTGCAGGAGTGTGGGGTGTGGGGTGGGGGGGTTCATGTTTTAGCAGAACAGGAAGCCTGAGAGTGCAGGTTGGACCCGTGTGTGGTGTACCTTCAAGAGCCTGTACCTAGGGCTGCAGAGATGGCTCAGTGGTTAAGAGCACCGACTGCTTTTCCAGAGGTCCTGAGTTCAAATCCCAGGTGGCTCACAGCCATCTGTAACAAGACCAGACGCCCTCTTCTGGTGTGTCTGAAGACAGCTACAGTGTACTTACATATAATATAATAAATATGTAAATCTAAAGAAAAAAAAAGAGCCTGTACCTAGTGGCCTGCAAGGCCCTACTTCCTAAAGAGTCCGTAGCCTTCCGAACGGTACCATAAACTGTGGACTGAGGATTCAGAACGTGAGTCAGATCCACATGTTTGGACAGTGCTGGGGAACCAGCTCTTGTTCTGGGTCCCTGGCCTGAGCCTGGAAAGAAAGTAGGACCGAAGGACTGCCTGCCTGCCTGCCTGCCTTTTCCTCTCCCCTCTCTTCTTTTTTAATTAAAAATGTTATGTGTATGGGTGTTTTGCCCGCATGTATGTCTGTGTACCACTTGTGAGCCTGGTGCTCATGGAGGCCAGAAGAGGGTGTCAGATTCCTGGAACTGGGGTTACAGACAATTGTGAGCTTCCACCTAGGGGCTGAGAGTTGAATCTAGATCCTTCGGAAGAACAGCCAGTTACCTTAATGACTGAGCCATCTCTCCAGCCCCCACATCTCTGTCTCTCATTCAGTCACCCTTGCGTCAGTCTCTGAACTATTTGATAGGATGTTTTGATTAGGCAGGGTCTGGTCAGGAAGATAGACTTGATCTTTCTTTTTTAAATTGTAAATGTAGGGCATGTCTGTGTGTAAGTCTGTCCGTCTGTCGTGTGTGTGTGTGTGTGTGTGTGTGTGTGTAGGTCAGAGGTCAACTTGGGAGCTGATTCTCTTCTTTCACTTCTGTGTAGGTTCTAGGAACAATAGGCCTGTACAGAAAGCACTTTCCCTACTAAGTCTTCAATACTGGGGTGGCTGAGGTGGTAGGGTAGGATGGAGAGTTCAAGGCTAGCCTGGGGTACAAAGTTAGATCCTGTCTCAAAGATAGAAACTCCAAAAGCCAAAGCAGGAAAGAGAGCCTCTCCTCCCCCAAGGTAGAGAAGTAGATTGTAAGTTTCAAGCACCCAGTGGAATATCAGCCCCCAGGCCTTCTGCAGAGACCCGCTTTCTTAGCGGCCTTTGTTTTATGGGCTAGCTTCTGGCCCCTCTCTCTGTGCAGAGTCTGAACTCATGGAACTCGTCTCTGCTGGACCTGGAGACTCTGAGCCTACAAAGCCGGGCTGCCAGGTTGCTCAAGCGCAGGTGACTCCTCTCCCCATGCGCCCCCTTAGCAGTTGCTCACCATCACTGCCGACCTCACTGCTGCCTTCTCCCCACAGCAAGGCTTCCCTCTCCTCCTCCCTCAGTCCCAACGATGCCAACTCCTCCTGCCCCATCAGCTCCGATGGCCTCTCTCCCTGCTCTGTGACCTTCAATCCGGACTCCAACAAGAGTTCTAGTCCCAAAGGACCTGTGCCAGGAGGTGAGGATTGATGGTAGCCAGGTTCCAATCTCACCTATTTACTAGCTGCGTGACTTTGGCCTCTCCTGGCCTTGTTTCTCTAACTGGGAACCAGAAATAATACCTGGATCCCTCACTCATAGCTACTGTGAGGATGAAATGGGTTCATGAGTACAGGGCCCTTCACATGTCTGTCAACAGAAGCTGTCAAGGGTGTGCCAGCTAACATATGCCCTGCCATAATACACATAAGCTCCAAAATCAGATGGCTTAGTACAGAGTAGAGGAAATATTTCCACTTCATTGATTTTAGTTTTATCTCTTTGAACCAGGGTTTTGCTATGCTTGACAAGCTGGCTTGGAACCCTTGTGTAGCTCATGCTGGCTGTGAGTCTCGGCACTCCTGCCTCAGCCTCCCTAGCACAGGATTACAGGAACGCATCACCACACAATGGTTTGGTTCGTCTTGTTTTTTGCCTTGTTTAATATCACAGTGAACCACATGGAACTTTTTTGTAGGTCAAAAATAGTTGAGTATTTGGCAATTTCATATGGCTTAGCTAAGTCTCAGTGTGTTCCAACCTTGTGCATTGTCCCAAACCCACATCTATACTGCGTATAAACATGTCTGTAGTGCATATAAACACGACTAAAGTGCATATAAACATGTTTATAGTATATATAAACACATCTATAGTACATACATCAATGTAACTTAGCTGCAGCGTGAGAACTGTTGAAGGCTGAAAACTTGAGAGATGAAGCTGCGAATGGCGGGGCTGCAGCAGCCCAGCAGGATGATCAGTAGCTCAGGGTCAGTCTCACCTGCATCCTGAGTTTGAGGCCAGCATAGGCTCTGCGAGACTATCTCATGAGCCAGAGGGAAGCGGGACTCAGACAGCATGCCTTTTTTGGCAGGGTGGGGGTGATATTGACACAGGTTTCTCTATGTAGAACTGGTTGTCCTGGAATTTGATCTGTAAATCAGGCTGTCTTAGAACTCAGATCCACCTACCTCTGCCTCCCAAGTGCTGGAATTAAGGTGAGCATTTGGAAGACAGAGACAGGAGCAGATCTGTGAGTTGGAGGAGAGCTGGTACTCAGTTCCAGGCCAGCCAGGGTTACATAGTGAGACAAGGCAAGACCAGAGATAGAGCAGTGTAGTACAGGTGGGAGAGGTTGGCCATGGATGCCTGGTGAGACTTCAGCATGTTTTCTGAATGTTAATAGGGTCCTGTGTCTGCTCTCAGCACCTGGACCAGCAAAGGGGAGGCAAGTGACCAAATCCAAAAGAATCACAAAGGAAGAAAAGAGAAATAAGGAAAAATAGAACTACAAACTGGGTGTAGTGAACTTGCCTATAAGCCCAGGCTGAGTCAAGAGGACTGCCACTTTGAACCGGGCCAGGCTTCAAATTAAAACTATGAGAGCGAGAAGCCCCAACCCGGCTTTCCACTTCCGAACAGTGGTGTCTGGACATCCCGTCTGCACAACTCTCTGGCACGGTGGTCTTCAGGCTTCACCCTGTGCTCTCTCATCAGCCCTTTTCTCTCTACTCCCTCCACAACAGCCCCAGTGCCATCCCAGGCCATCCCTGCACCCCGCCTAGCCTCCTCCCAGGCAACCCTTCAGCCTGAGGAAGACATTTTATACCAATGGCGGCAGCGGAGGAAGCTTGAGCAGTCTCTACAAGGCGCAGGCGACGGAACCTGGGTGTTGCCTCGGACGCCAGCCCTCACTACTCAGGTGAGTTGGAAGAGTGAGCCTGGCAGTAATAAAGGACACCCGAAGATGACACAGGACCATCCACCTCTTCCTTCCTTTCTGCTTGCAGACTCCTCCTGTCTCTGCAGTGAATCTTGGTTCCCAGGGGACCCAGCCTAACTGTGCTCCACCATGGGGCAGTGTGACCCAGCTTCCTCCCCCACAGGCCTTCTATATGGAGAGGCCACCTCTTTCAGGACCCTCTCCACACATCTGGGCCCCCAGCACCCACGGGGTTCTCTGGGCCCCACAGGCCAACCCTTGGGTACCTCTCGGGATGCTTCCTACCACAGTGCTAACCTCCAACCTTGCTCCCTTGGCCTCCCTTCCTGTACCACCTACCTCCACTTCAACTACCCCAGCCCCTACCCCTGCTCCCCAGGTCTCCATCCCAGGGCCCCCAGCCTCCGCTCTACCTCCCTGCCCTTCCACCCCGGCTTTCACTCTCCCACTACCTGATACTCCCCAGGGACCAATCACCCCTGAGCTGAGTCGCTCTGTCCAGCCCAAGAAGCTGGGCCCCAAGCCAAGGAGGGCGAGCACTTCATCTCACCAGGAGACTACTGGACCAGACTCTGCAGCTTTCGAGGGTCCCTGTTCACAGCTCAGGGGGGCCCTGGGCCAGGTAGTGACAGCTCGGCTCTTCCCCGATAGCCTGGAGGATACGCCTCCATCTGAGGCAGATTTCAGGAAAGTGAAGGCAACCCCCTCTAAAGCCAAAGTCCCGCCCCCTCCATCAGAGTCTCCGCGTGGGTCCAAGACAGAGACCCGTAAAAGTAAAGTCACCCTCCCAGCTGAAGCTAGGGATCCACAGCCGGCTACAGCCCCAAAGGCATCCACACTGGCAGACGTCCAATCACTTGAATTCAAGCCATCTGCACCCGAGAGGGGAGCAGGTAACCCCTTGACCATGGCTTTGCCTGCCTCAAGCCACGCCCCATCCGAGGACTTGCTATCCCAGGGTGCCAGACTTCTGCAGGCTGCGGAAGGTGAGAGGGATTCCTGGGCCCTTGGGTATTTTGATGGTGGTCCCAAACCCTGTGTCCGCCTTCTGGAACTCAGCCATTTTAACTCCCCAGACTCTGACGGCAGCGAGTTTCAGGAAGACCCTGTGTTGCGGGTGCTAAGGGCTCAGAGGGCAGAGCTGCGGCAGCAGAAAAGGTGACTCTCCATCACCAGGAGTGACAATACTGGGTCGGGTCCTATGACCCCCTACTGGGTGCCTGTCTCTTCCAAGTCCCTTTCCTGAACTCCACCCACAGTCGCAGGTTCTTATCGTGAGCTCGTACCTCCGTCTTTTCTCCAGGAAAGTGGATGCCCAGTTATCCCTCCTGTTGGACCACACTGAAGACCCAGGATCTTCATCTCCTCCGGCCAGGGCCCCTTCCAGGTCCCCAAGAATGCGGTTGAGGAGGGAAGGAGCCTCCCTTGAGGCCAGACGACTTTGAATTAGAAAAATTCTGTTTTTCCTGGGCTGAGGAAATGGCTCAGTGGGCAGAGAACTTGCAAGTGTGAAGACTCGAGTTTAGCTCTCCAGAAGCCACATAAAGGTAGCTGACAGGCTGACTGGCCTGTGGAGAGGGTCTCAATCAAGGTGGAAGGCAGAGAACAATCTCCAAAATTCTCTGACTTCCAAACATAAGCTGTGGGGCACATACACATAAACAGTAAAAATAAAGTTGTCCCCAATTAACATTTTTCCAGTTTAGTGTTAATCTCCAAGAAATGGGTTGTTGTAGAAAGGTTGATTGTGCTAATGCACTTGGCTTTAAATAATGTGGGCACCTGACTACCTGACTCATGTCACTCGGAAATGGATTTTTACTTCTCGGATGGAGTCAAAGGTCCTGTTATTGGGGCCTAAGACACATCAGTGTTAGACAGCAATATTGCTCCCTCTCTGGTCGCCATCTCCATCCATAGCTTAAGAAATGCTTCGATTCCACAGGTGCTCAAATTCCTGGTATTTCCCCAAGTTTCTTCCCCCTCTTTCACATTCTTCAGCTGTGTTCTCCCTACTCAGAACCAAAGTCTTCTGTCATCCCGACTCCTCTCCCTCCCACATACAGTCACCTGGCAGATGCTGAATCTACTTTAGAGTCCATCAAGATCCAACTCCTTTCCACTGCCCTCATCTCAGTTTAGGCTTCCTCCTAGCTGTACAGCTGAAAGCTTATCATTACTATAAACACATCTGCTCACTCTTTGATACACCTGCCACCCAGGGGGACACAGCCTGTCTCTTCTCTTTGAAACTGACCCTTTCAACAAATTGAATGCAACTGAAGGCCTACAGCTTCTGTCAGAAAAAAAAATGGGTGCTGTTCTGTTCTTTTTCTTCTATTTTCTGTGACTCAGATGCTTTTCAGAGTCTGCTATAAAATCTGATTGCTGGACAAGGTGGCACACACCTGTAATCCCAGGAGTCTGAGGCCAGAGGATCTCCACTCTGAGGTCACCCTCACAGTGAGCCTATGTTAAAAAAAGAAAAGTTGTTATGCTGGGAATGGTATACACAAACGAGCACTTGCTGAGCTCAGTGAGATTTGTAAATTTCATTCTATATGGTTGTTTTAGTTACTTTTAAATTGTTGTTATAAAACAGTGTGACCAAGGCAATGTAAAAAGAAAGTGTTTATTTGGGGCTTAGAGTTTCAGTGAGTCCGTGACCCTCAGGGCAGGGTGCACGGCACTGGTGCAGCATAGAGAGCTCACATCTTGAGACTCAGCCACGAGACAGAGACAGAGACAGAAACACACCAGGAATGGGAGTCTGTGAAACCTCAAAGCTAACCACAGTGACATGCCACCTCCAATGAGGCCACATGTACTCAATCCCAAACAGTTCCACTAGCTAGAGACCAAGTATCCAAACATCCCAGCCTACGGAGGCCTTCTCACCAAAATCTCTGCAGTGGTTTTCCTCAAAAGGAAAATATGCTGAGTCCTAGCTAAGGAGATAACAGGTTAGCTAGGCATAGTTACACACACCTCTAATCCCAGCAGAGGCAGGGGATCTCTGTGAGTTCAAAAATAAAAACAGATCTACATAGAGATATCCAGGCCAGCCAAGGATACAGAGTGAAACTCTGTCTCAGAAAAAAAAAATTAAATAAAATGCATATAGAAACATTTAAGAACAAATATTGATTTTTACAAAAGGAAATGAGGAAAATTCCAGGATAGTATGGATGCGATGGTTTGTCTTTTGAAACAGGGTCTTATAATGTCTAGGCTCCAACTCACTGTGTAACCTAAGTCTGGCTTTGGACTGAGTCTCCTGCCTTCATATCCCCAAGTGCTGGGATTACAGACCTGGGCCACCACACCCACCTAGCCTAATCTGTTTTGAAATGCACCAAAAGATGAGTTGGATGGATGAGTAAACCGATAAGTAGATGTAAGATAAAATGAATATAGTAAAATGGATTTTTTTGTTAAAGATTTATTTATTTTATGTAAGTACACTAGCTGTCTTCAGACACTCCAGAAGAGGGCGTCAGATCTCGTTACAGATGGTGGTGAGCCACCATGTGGTTGCTAGGATTTGAACTCAGGACCTTCAGAAGAGCAATTGGTGCTTTTAACAGCTGAGCCATCTTGCCAGCCCCATAGTAAAATGTTTTAATGGTAAGAGCTAGTCAATGGATATGTGGGTGTCAAATTTCCATATCTTAGAACTTTTCATGAATAAAATGGTGGCGACTATATATGATCAGGGTTAGGTTGAGGTTTCTTTTGGTTTTTTTTGGTTGGTTTGGTTTTTAAGACAGGTTTCTGGAATTCTTTAATCTGGGATCAGTGTTGTTTTGATATATGTTTTTATGAAGAGAAATGGGATGGATTTCTGACAGGCAATTCTCTATGTCAGAAACAAGGTAAACACGGATTTTCAGCCTTTTGAACAAACCACACACTTGGGTGAATCAAGAAGCAGCTGTTTAGACACAAGGAACAATAAAAGATGTTCATAATACATCCTGATCAAGGTAAGGGGGAGGACTAGAAGGCTGCCTGAAGAAGTTACACTTAAGTTGAGATTACCTACTTGACAGAAGGCCCTCTTTGTTACTATGGCTGGGTAACAAGCCACCCCGAAAGCTTAGTAGCATCAAACACTCGTTACACTTATGGATTCTGTGAGTCAGCACAGCCTGAGACAGTTGCCTCTATTCTGTGATGTCTGGGAAGATTCTAAGATTGACAGCTGTGTGGAATCCTCTGGAACTTCTTCACTTACAATCCGGCATTAGGGCTGAGAAAACTAAAAACTGAACTGAGTTAGGACTGTCAGATGTTATGGTAAATGCTGTCAGTCCAGCAGTTTGAAATGTCGGGAAGCCTCAGAAGAGACTTTTTTCTGGGTGAGGCCTCTCAGTTTGAGGGAGCAGAAAGGAGCCTGTGCTGCCATCTACCACAGCCATGGAGACCACATAGCTCCCTTTTCATCTCTCCCTGTTGACTGTGGCTGTCACTTCTGCAAGCTGACAGGAGACAAGCTTGAGGGGGCATGTCAAAGAATGCTGCCACAGGGGCTAAGGCATGGGCACTATGCGAGCAGCAGGAGGAACATAGGTAAGGAAGCCTGTAATAGCAGGGGTTGCAAGTTTAGTAGGTCAAAGCAAGTAACGGGCTGTGGGGTAACTCAGTGGGTAGAGCACATGCCTTGTCATGTCACAGGTCCTGGATTCCACCCCCTAGCACTGGAAAACATAAATATAACTGAGCTGGGCAGTGGTGGCCCATGCTTTTAGTGCCTGCACTTGAGGGGGCAGAGGCAGGCAGATTTCTGAGTTCGAGGCCAGCCTGGTCTACAGAGTGAGTTCCAGGACAGCCAGGGCTACACAGAGAAACCCTGTATCAAAGAAGGATAAAAACAAAAAAAGAGCTGAGAGCTGGAGAGATGGCTCAGTGGTTAAGAACACTGGCTGCTCTTCCAGAGGACCCTGGTTCATTCCCAACACCCACATGGCAACTTACAACTGTCTGACTCTAGTTCCAGGGGATCTGATACCCTCACATGGACATACATGCAGGCAAAACACCAACCAATACTTTAAAAAATAGCTGTAAATTTATTTCCTGCCCCCCCCCAGCACTTTCTTTCAATATTTCACCATCCCAACTAGCTTTTCTCTGGGACGATAGATATCTATATTTATTCTGTTCACTATCTTCTCCCATCAGTCTTTGATTTGGAGGTTTTAAATTTTTTATTTAATGCATACAGTTATTTTGCCTGCATACATATCATAGTTCCATGTGTGTGCCTAGTGCCCACAGAGAGCATCTTCTGGACCTCTTAGAACTGGAGTTGGTGAACAGTCATGTGGGTGCTGAGAATAGGGAGTAGAAATCCGAGTACTCTGGAAGAGCAGTCGGTGCTAACTGCTGAGCCATCTCTCCAGTCCCTAATTAGGTGTGTTTGAGACAGATTTTCACTATGTAGCTCAAGCTGGCCTCAAATTCATGATTCTCTGCACCCACTTTCTCAGTGCTGAGATCACAAACCGAAATCACTTAGTTCATACTAGCCTTTGAGCTTCCATATAGGTAAGACTGTATTTTTTTTCTTTTGATTATCGGTATATCCCCGAATATAATGATCGTAGTCTTTAAACGCCTGGACTAGGGGCGTGCTCCCGAAACGAGGGCCCTGTTCAGGTCCAGATCAGTGAAAGCATCCTTCCGGAAAGGGTGTGGCTGCAATGCTTTCTAGGCATTTCTCTATCGTTTAAAAAAAGAAAAAAAGACTGTATCTGGCTTTCAGAGAGGCATGAATGTCATAGCATTTCATACGGAAGCTTTTCCCAGAAAAAGACATCAAAGGCTAGCCTTTAATAAGCGAATATAGGGAAACAAGGAAAAATGTCCAGTGGATAGGGGGAGGCCAAGTCGCACAGAGCCTAGGGTGGGGACACAAGCGGGGTGTGCTAGATCAAAAAAAAACTCGTGGGCGGGGTCAGGATCAGGTCTGACAGCGTAGGGACTGGAGAACCCGCATTTCGAAAAGGCTGCTTCAGGAATGGTCGTAGGCGAACCCAATGAAGCACATCCGAGGAGCGACCGCGGGAGGAAAGGGCAGACTGCTTAGAGAGAGAAGTGGCGGCAGCGGAGCATAAAGAATACAGGGTTGTATCTCAGGAGGGCTCTGACAGCCAATGCCAATCGTCCATGGGCGTGGCGCTGTCAAACTTCGGGGGGTGGGACTGGAGGGACCTGGCCGGGGAGGGGGATCGGGAAGTAGAGCAGCACTCAAAGCCAATAAGCAGCCGCCTTGTGGGCGGGGCGTAACTTCAGGCCAAAATTGGAGCCAATTAGAAGGGCCTCCGCGTGCCCGCTGGCCCGCCCCTCGTGGGGCGCGCGACAGGGCCTCCCCCCCACCCCCGGCAGCCGTTAGGGGCGGAGCCTGCGGCCGCCCGCGCGCGCCTCACGCCCTCCCCTTTGTGTCACCATGGCGGCGGCGGCGGCGGCGGCTGCGAGGACTGCGAACGAGGGCTCGAAAGCCGCCGGGGTCTGAGGAGGCTACCGCGACCATGGTGGTGAGGGGCCCTCGGGGCCATCAGTCTGTCTGTCCGCGTGCCAGTCTGTCCGCGCGGCCCCGCCCTGCGCGCCCCGCCCCCGGCCCCGCCCGAGCCCGCGGCCTGCGCGCCGCCCCTCACCCTTCCTCGCGGTCCCCTACGGTCCCCACCTCGGTGCGGTCCTGGGTCGCAGCCCAGGCCTCGACCCCGCCCCCTCAGCCCACATTTCCCCTCCCCCTTCTGGGCCCTGAAAAAGGGGTGACAGTGGCGGAGGACCCGGGCTTGAGGAAAGGGGGCTGGTTCAGGGAAGGACCCGGGCGCCCCATGAGGGCTTCCCCCCTGCTGGCGTCTGCCGAGGCTCCCTGGAAACCAGCCCCCATCCCAGCGCCTTCCTCAGCATCCTCATCCCCAGTCACCCTCCGGACCACCATCTCCTGCTCCCAACAGCCCCTTTCTCATTCCTGAGCCCCACCCCCATCTCACTCCATCCCCCTGCCTGACCCTTTTCTTCTTCATTTTCATCCCACGCCACATGCTCTCAATCCTCCCACCGACATCGATCCGAACCTTTATCCGCCGCTTCCCGATCCTTACTCTACCCTCGAGGTCAACCTCGCGCCTCCCGCCTCCGTTCCACTTGAACCTTGGGGCTTTTCCATCCCCTTGTCTTCATCTCCCCTCCTCCATACTGCTCCCGCTCATTCATCCATTCATTCCCTCGCTCCACAGACATTCACTGAGACCTCCTCTGTGCAGGCCCCATGCTCCAGGCACAGAAACAGTCAGATCCCATCCTGCCTTGGGGAGCTTCATGGGCTGGCAGGGGACAGACTCTGAGGGTGAGACCCAGGGATGAACTCGGGGTTGCAGGGACACGGAGGAGGGAAAAGCCCAGTCTAGCAAATCCCTGAATCCCCATCTGGCAGCTGGTTATTTTACTCATCAGAGTTGCCCAGTCTATGTCGTGCAACCGGATTGGCACTGCGTGTCAGAGACCCGTGTCAGGGACCCAGAGAAGAATCTTACATACAGTACTAACTCTGTGCTGATCTCTGTTGGGCATGCTGGGGGGCTCAGCCTGGGGCCCTGTTTCCAAAGGGAGAGATGAATTCCTTGCCAAAGGCAAATCAGAGTGAGATGGATAAGCTCAGGTATAGTAAAGTCTGGGATGGAGGGAGTTCACAGGATGGGGTGGAGACAAATGTCTGAAACAGCCTACATGGACAGAGAGGGCTTTCTGGAGGCACACACTTGAGGAGTGAGGGGGAGAGAACCTAGATGGTGCATTCCAGTCTGAGGAATACCCTTTACAAAGCCATAGAAGGAAAATGAGAAGGTGCCACTTGTGTTCTGAAAAGTTCAGAGCTCTAAGAATTGGGGTAGCAGGGGAGTGACAGGACTAGAGTGGCAAACGGAACCCACCTCAAGGAAGTTTGGCTCTCGGACCTGAGAATTCCAACCTCATCTAGAATTAGTGAGAGTCACGGAATCAGGGAAACCAGTCACATTTGTACTTCCAGGAGGGGAAAGATTGGGAATAGAAGACTGAGATGTGGACTGGGAAGGTCCAGACAGTGGCAACTGACAGTACCCTTGCTGTACTGTTACTATGGAAGGGTCTTAAACATGCACAGACAGGACCAGCATGCCCTTGCTCCTGTTGCCTGCTCACCCTTGGTCCTTGCACCTCCAGTCCTTCATCCCAGACCACACAGGAAGAAGCAGGCTGGTCTCCAGCCCAGCGCTTGTCTCCTGCTGACCTACCCTTTTACTCCACGGGACAGTGTGTGGAGCCTCCAGGCTCAAGGCCCAAGCTTGCAGATAACAATGCTCCTGTTGTTCCTGCTCCCATCTCTGGGGACTCTGATTCTTCTCTCTGCTCTGCAGGCCCGCAGCACTGACAGCCTGGATGGCCCAGGGGAGGGCTCCGTGCAGCCCGTACCCCCTACAAAAGGGAAGCCTGGGAAGAGGTGAGAGGATGGATGCCAGGGGGGTTAGCTGAGGGAGTGGGGAACCCCAGGAGCGAGCCATGGATGATATTTTGCCTGTCTTCCAGGCTCTCAGCTCCTCGAGGCCCTTTCCCCCGGCTGGCTGACTGTGCCCATTTCCACTATGAGAATGTTGACTTTGGCCACATTCAGGTAAGGGAACTTCTGCTCAGGCAGGGAGGTGAACTGCTAGCAGCCATTATACCCCTGAAGCTCATCCCCGAGCCCTGGCCACCTGCGTGTTGGAGCAGACACTCGCAGAAAGCAGAGGCTCCAGCTGACAGGGAGGGCACTGTTTCATTCCTTTATATTTTTATTTATTCCTCCACACCAATGTTCTGATAGGCTGTGCTCTGTGACAGAACTTTGTACCCAGACAGTGACATTGTCATGCCCTGTCCTTGTGGAGGCCCAACGGGGAACACGGATCTACTCCTAGATAGTCTCAGCCAAAAAAGGTTAGGTCTGGAGCAAAACTAAAGCCCTCCCTTTGATTTCTGTCTCTTTCTGCAGCTCCTGCTGTCTCCAGAGCGTGAGGGCCCCAGCCTCTCTGGAGAAAATGAACTGGTCTTTGGGGTACAGGTAACCTGTCAGGTGAGGCTGTCCCTGCCTCTCATCTAGCCTGAAGGACTAGCTAGCCCCTGTGGTCCTCAGCTCTGTGTAATGGAACCTGTACCCTCTGCTCTGTCTGCCCCACAGGGCCGCTCCTGGCCAGTTCTCCGGAGCTATGACGATTTCCGTTCTCTGGATGCCCATCTCCACCGATGCATATTTGACCGGAGATTTTCCTGCCTGCCAGAGCTCCCTCCACCTCCAGAAGGTGCCAGGGATGCCCAGGTAACCTACTTGCCTCAGGCCCTTCGTGAGCAATCAAGGGTGTATCATCAGCCATGTGTGCAGCCAGTAAGACAAGGGGAATAGGTAATAAAGATCTCTTGAATTGGCCATGCTGATGTGAGCCTGTAATCTCAGCACTTGGAAGGCTTCCGGCGTATGATCTGAGTTTCAACCAATCCGAATAGAGAAGCCTTAAAAATGTATCTGGATGTTAGTGGGTCCTCCTTTAGTTTGAGGATCATGGGAAGGTCCAAAGGGGTTCACAGGTCAGCACAGCCACATCAGTTTCCCTCCAGAGCTCAGCTCAGCATGATGTAACATTTTGGAGCTTTGCAGCTGAGCCACACCCAGGTATCCAGGCTGAATGAGCCTTGCTGAGAGATGAGCTTGAGCATTGTGGGAGGGTGTGGGGGCGGTGAGGGGAGCTCTACCTTCATCAGTTGACGGGAGCCTTCCTTGACAATTTGCTCCCAGATGCTGGTACCACTGCTGCTGCAGTACCTGGAGACCCTGTCAGGACTGGTGGACAGTAACCTTAACTGTGGACCTGTGCTCACTTGGATGGAGGTGGGCCTGCTATGGGAACCTGGAGCTAGGATCTAGTGGGAAGCGTCTGAGGCACAAGAAGCAGCCTAGGAGTGTGTGGGCACAGGGGAGAAGGAAGCTCGGGGAAGCGGGGAGGCATTGGTATTTTAGTGTCTGTGTGGGTGCATGCCAGCAAGAGAAAGGTGCGTGCATGCGTGAGTGCATGCATGTGTGTGCGCGTGTGTGTATAGCTGGGTGGAGGTAGAGATTTAAAGGTATACCAGTTAGAAATGTGTTGTTTGTGGCTGGAGAGATGGCTTAGTGGTTAAGAGCACTGACTGCTCTTCTGAAGGTCCTGAGTTCAAATCCCAGCACAACCACCCGTAAAGAGATCTGACACCCTCTTCTGGTGTGTCTGAAGACAGCTACAGTGTACTTACATATAATAAATAGATCTTTTTTTAAAAAAAGAAATGTGTTGCCTGTGGTTCATAATACATCTGGCTGACAGTGGCTTAAACTAAATGAATTTTGGATAAAATGTGTAGTGTCTGTTATGAGGGACGAAAGTACGGATGCCTTTGGGAGTTTGGGGAAGAGTCTTGGGATAAGTTGGGTGGAGGACAGGCAACTTCTTACCTCTTGCTGTTGCTGTTATTTTGTTTGGCTTTAATTTTTTTTATTTTATGTGTATGAGTGTTTTGGCTCACTGTGTGGACCACATGCATGCCTGCAGAGGTGGGAGGAAAGCCCAGATCCCTGGAACTACAGTTTCAGGTAGTCATGAGCTGCCATGTGGGTGTGGAGATCTGAACTTGAGTCTTCTAGCAAGCGCTCTTAACTACCGAGCCATCTCTCCAGCTTTGGGCAATAGTTCTGAGTGACAGATGCTCTTAGGGACAGGTGGTAGCCTCACTGGACACAGAGGAAACTGGTCTGATTTTATTAACCCCTCTGACTTCTCCTTGCCACATTTTACCTCCACCTCAGCTGGACAACCACGGCCGGCGCCTGCTCCTCAGTGAGGAAGCCTCCCTCAATATCCCTGCCGTGGCTGCTGCCCACGTGGTCAAGCGTTACACTGCCCAGGCACCAGATGAGCTGTCCTTTGAGGTGAGGCTTGGCAGGAATGGACTCTACCTGTGCTCTGTGCTTCCCCTGCCTCGTCTGAACTCCTCTCCTCCCATCCGTGCCCAGGTAGGAGACATCGTCTCCGTGATCGACATGCCACCTACAGAGGATCGGAGCTGGTGGCGGGGCAAACGGGGCTTCCAGGTGAGCTGGGTCTGAGGTGAACATGTGCACTAGGGCTCTCTGCCCACTAGGGTGGCCCAGCTACTCACTTTGATTTTTCTTCAGGTTGGCTTCTTCCCCAGTGAGTGTGTGGAGCTCTTCACAGAGAGGCCAGGGCCCGGCCTAAAGGCAGGTAAGTACCGTGGAGAGTGGGCAGCAGTCCCCCTCAGCCTTGGCCTACTACTTGTCCTTTCTACCATTGTCTACCCACAGATGCTGACAGTCCCCTGTGTGGCATCCCAGCTCCCCAGGGTATTTCTTCTCTGACCTCAGGTAATGGAAACAAGAGATCAGATCTCTGCCCTTGGCCCCAGCAAGCCAATGGCACCCCTGACTCTGAATGCTGTGCTTTTGCCTCACAGCTGTGCCCCGGCCACGTGGGAAGCTGGCAGGACTCCTCCGCACCTTCATGCGCTCTCGTCCCTCTCGCCAGCGGCTGCGCCAACGGGGAATCCTGCGGCAGAGGGTGTTTGGTTGTGATCTTGGAGAGCACCTCAGCAACTCGGGCCAAGATGGTGAGGCCTGGGATCTCTCACCCATCCTGCCTCAGATGCAGCTCTGGCCCTGACCCTGACCCTCTCTCTCAGTGCCCCAAGTGCTGCGCTGCTGCTCTGAGTTTATTGAGGCCCATGGTGTGGTGGATGGAATCTACCGGCTCTCAGGCGTGTCCTCCAACATCCAGAGGCTTCGGTGAGCACCCACAGCCAGAATTTATTAGCATTTTCTGTCCCAGCTCTATGCTACAGGCCAGGGTCTCGTGTTGAGAGCTAGGGAGGCACAATGCAATGGTGATCTGAGGCCTCTTCCTTGAGGAGGTGATAGCCACTCTAAGGCTGGAAGGCTAGAGTAGGCGTAGCATCCCCAGAGAGTCAGCTTAACGGACCCCACTACATGCCAGGATTAACTCTAGAACTGGGGACACCTCAGTGAATGAGGGACAAACAAGACAGTTGAAGCTACCACAGGTGCAATTGAGAAAGATTTGTGCTAATGCAGATAGATGCCACACTAGTAATCCTAGCGCGTCGGAGGTCATGAGTTCAAGGTCATATTTGGCTGCATAGAGAGTTCTAGGCCAAGCTAAGCTATGTAAGAGACTTCCTCAAAAAAAAACAAACGACCCTCCACCCCTGAAAAAGAAAACTAGGATGGAGTATTTGGGTTTTTTTCTTTGTTTTTGTATGTGTAATAGCCCTGGCTGTCTTAGACTTGCTTTGTAGACCAGGCTGGCCTCAAACTTACAGAGATCCACTTCCCTCGGCCACCTGAGAGCTGGGATTTAAAGGCGTGTGCCACCACACTTGTTGAGAACTTATATTCTTTCTTCCTTCCTTTGTTTTGTTTTGTTTTGTTTGAGATGAGTTTCTTTGTGTAGCTCTGGCTGTTCTAGGACTTAATCTGTAGACAAGGCTAGCCTCAAACTCAAGAGTTCCACCTGCTGTTACTTCCAAAGTGCTGGGATTAAAGGCATGTGCCATCACTGCCCGGCTGAGGATTTGTATTCTTGAGTAGGGAGGGAGGAAGGAGCCCCCATGGGAAAGAGGTGAGAGAGCAGGGGCTATCCTCCAGAAGGGGGTAGTAACATTGCAAGGGGAACATTCGAGGCAGTCCTGAGACTCACCCAGGCAGCACATGCTGGGCTTCCTGCACTCCAGTGCTGGGGACGGCTATGTGCATGGTAAGCAAGCACTCCATTGCACCCACGCACCCAGCCCTTCACTGGAGTTTCTGGGCAGGTGCTCTGTCACTGAGCATCCCTGCTCCTCATACAGGGCCACTTGGATGCCTTAGGATTTGGACTTTATTTAAGGGAACCACCTGAAGGTTCTGAACCAAGGAAGCATAAAGGTGGGAAGGAATTGGGTTCAAGATTCCAACAGAGACTGCAAGGCGAGAGCAGGAAAGTTGAGGGGCAGTGACTGAGTGGAATCACAGAGGGAAAGAAAGCTCTGCCTGTGAGCAACAGAGGCCAACAGAGTTGTGAGTGCTTCACTTCCCAGGGACTGCTTGAAGTCCAGAGAATGGCACAGCATGGGGCTTAGGACAGGGCCATAGTTGGACTCCGGAGTCCTTGGGTAGCTACAGGCAGAGGCATCTTACATCTGGGCCTCAGTACCCCTTCTCTAGTGGCTTCCCTGTCTTTGCCATGCAGGGTCATTGGAGATTCAATAAGGTCCCCCCTCTGGATCCCTGCACAGGGCCTAAGGAAGACTATGTATCCATCTGTGGGACTTGTGGGTAGGGGCAGGGGACATGGCCTGATGAGCCAGATTAACTTCCCCTCATGGCGATTCTCAGGCACGAGTTTGACAGCGAGAGGATCCCTGAGCTATCTGGCCCCGCCTTCCTACAAGATATCCACAGTGTGTCCTCCCTCTGCAAGCTCTACTTCCGGGAACTGCCCAACCCTTTGCTCACCTACCAGCTCTATGGGAAGTTCAGTGTGAGTAAGGGAACTGGCTAGGGCAGCAGGGTTGGGGGCAACCACATGTGGCCTGGAACCATAATGCCTGTCCATCATCTCAGGAGGCTATGTCAGTGCCTGGAGAGGAAGAACGCCTGGTGCGAGTCCACGACGTCATCCAGCAGCTGCCTCCACCACACTACAGGTAAGTGGGCAGAGTCAAGAAGGGCATCTCAGGGTGCAGAGAATGGAAGTAAGTAGCCATCTGCCACTGCTTCTGCCTCTAGGACCCTGGAGTACCTGCTGAGGCACCTGGCCCGCATGGCAAGACACAGCGCTAACACCAGCATGCATGCCCGCAACCTGGCCATTGTCTGGGCACCCAACCTGCTACGGTAAGCTTCCCTCTGTGGGGTAGACTCCATTCAGAAAATAGCATGAGTAAAGACCTATGTGAGCCCCGTGTGAGCATCCAGGGAGAATCAGAGCAGGCAGAAGGAGCGGAGTGCAAGCCTGCGGCAGATGGGCCTGGTTGCTGATTGGGAGGGGCCCCACGGAGGTCTGTTGGCTGTAGGTGAGGAAATGAGCAAGTAAATGAGAAGAGACAAAGTCATAGATTGTAGACCAGATAGAGGTCAGCAAAGACTTCGCTGTGTGTTGAGGCATAGCCAAGACCTCTAAGCTGGGAAGCCTCACTGACCCAGGGCTGCACAGGTTCTGAGGACAGACTGTTGGGGGCAGAGGAAAGGGGCTACCATGATTTCCACATGGAAGGAATGCAGACTGGGCTAAAATGGCAGTCAGATTTCTGAAACTATAACGAAATACCCATGGTGGTTAGCTTATAAAGAGGAAGGATTTGTTTGGAACACAGTTTCGGAGATGTCAGTCCACAATTGACTGATTCCATTACTTTGGGCTTGTAGCAAGGTAACGTGGTGGGGGAATACAGTGGAATTAATGCACAGCTCATGGCCAAGACACAGGAAGGGTTAGGGGAAGCCAGGACCTCATGACTATCTTTGAGAGCATGCCTCTAGTGACATAAAGACCTCTCCCATCAGGTTCTACCTCCTAAATCCCCACCTTGGGGACCAAGTCTTTATTACATGGGTATTTGGGGGATACTTTCTCAAACTATACCAAGCAGCATGGGGTCAGAAGCAGCAATGGGGGAGAGGGTATTGTTAGACTCTGGGTAGAGTTTTGGAGGTACACTTGGTGTTGCTGACAGATTGAATGTGGGTTTGAAGGAAAGAGGGTTCAAGGACAGCCAGAGCCACTTGAACAGGACTGTTATCACTAGTGATCTTGTCCATTGGCACCCCAATGACAGGCTCAGAACACATGCATGGCCTTACTCTGCCCCACTCCAGGTCTATGGAGCTGGAGTCAGTGGGGCTGGGTGGGGCAGCTGCGTTCCGGGAGGTCCGGGTGCAGTCCGTGGTAGTGGAGTTCCTGCTCACCCACGTGGAGGTCCTGTTCAGCGATACCTTCACTTCTGCTGGCCTGGACCCTGCAGGTATGTCCAGCCTATCCCCTGACGTCCTGGCTACTGCCCCTCAGTGTCAGGGCTGTAGTGGGAGGGCAGGTGGGCTCCTGGCCCTATCCCTACTCCACTGACTAGACCTCCCCCGCAGCTCCTTGAGGACCCCCACCCTGGCCCATCCCTCCCCGCGCCCCCCTCCTTCTCATTTCAGCTCCTACGCCCAGGATCCCCACTTCTTGGCCAGGACACCGTTCTTCCTTCACCCCTTATAGCTCCTGGGGGCGCGTGGGGCCTTGGGTCCACCCGGGAGGAGGTGGGAGGTCCCCAGACTTGACCCCACCCTGGCCCCGCCCAGACTCCCTGCCCTGCCCCGGACCCCAGTCCAGTCAGGATTCTGCTCGTCGGAGGGCCCTCTGGCCCGAGGTAACTGACCAGAGCCACTGCCCTTGCTGGCTGCTGGGAGCTGCCTTCTCATCAGCTCGTTCTGCCTTACCCCTCTTCCTTACCTGCCTGCTGCCCCTCCTCCCTAATTCCCGCCTGATCTACACCGGCCCCCTGCCTTGCCAGCCCGGGTGGGCACGCTGCGGGGCCGGGGCCGGGGCTTGGGCTGTGGCGCTTGGCTTTGCCTGTAGTCTCAAATGGCCCAAAGCTTATAGCTGCCCCCTTTTCGACCTCTCCAGGTCGCTGCCTCCTTCCCAGACCTAAGTCCCTTGCGGGGAGCAGTCCCTCCACTCGCCTGCTGACACTGGAAGAAGCCCAGGCAAGAACTCAGGGCCGTCTTGGAACACCTACGGAGCCCACGACTCCTAAGACGCCAGCCTCACCCGTGGAAAGGTACACATGGGATGCTGGTGAGGGGAGGGTTAGCCTGGAGGCCCTGGTTCCTCAGACTGCCCACTCTCTCTGTCACCCAAACCCCAGAAGGAAAAGAGAGAGGGCGGAGAAACAAAGGAAGCCAGGGGGTAGCAGCTGGAAGACTTTCTTTGCTCTGGGGCGGGGCCCCAGCATACCGCGGAAGAAGCCCCTGCCGTGGCTGGGTGGCAGCCGAGCCCCACCACAGCCTTCAGGTCAGAGACGAAGGCCTTGCTGTGGGGGTGGTGGGCGGAGCTGTAATGCTGGGGGCACGTGACTTCTCTTACTCCTCCCTACAGGCAGCAGACCTGACACTGTCACGCTGAGATCTGCCAAAAGTGAGGAGTCCCTGTCATCCCAGGCCAGCGGGGCTGGTGAGCACTGCGTGGACCCCGCATGTACCTAGGCTGAGCTAGGAGGAGCTGAGGCTCGGGCTTCATCTTTACATGCTGCACTTCAGATCGGTGGAGAGGGCCTTGGGTTTTGTTGGTTGGTTGTTTTGGTTTTGTTATTGCTTTGAGATTAGGTCTTGCTATGTAGCTCTGGATGGACTGGAACTTGCTATAGAGCCCAGGCTGGCCCCACAACTCTTGAGAACTGAGATTACATGTGTGAGTCACTACATCCAGCAAAGGCCTTCCTTGAACTTTTGTTTTTTCAGGACAAGGTGTAGACCAGGCTGGCCTCAAACTCAGAGATCTGCCTGCCCCTGCGTCCTGAGTGCTGGACGAATGTACCATCACCACCTGGTGGGATTTAAACTTTTAAAACTAAGGCCTTAGGTGTAAACTAGGTAAATTTTAAGTACAAATTAGATATAAATTGCTGTTGACAGTACACACTGTATTCATTGGTTCATATAGAGCCTTTTGTTTAGTCATTCCTTTTAAAAAGATTTAAATAATATTACAACATCCCCAAACTTCCTGGATGCAATTAAAGGAGCCCCATTCATTACCTGAGAGTCTTTCTCTCCTGCTGCTGCCCCTGACCAGAGAAGCATCCTGCACAGCCATCATCCCTCCCTGTGGAGGCTCTCACACACAGGTGTATATGTGAATACCCTGTTGCTCAGTTCCAGTTACTTTGAAGCATTTGTGGGTAACATGGGAGGTGGAAGCACCCAGCCAGATCATCTGCGCTGGCCAGTGCAGTTTACTGCCTCCTGCTGCTCTCTCTCTCTCTCTCTCTCTCTCTCTCTCTCTCTCTCTCTCTCTCTCTCTCTCTCTCTCTCTCTCTCTCCCCCCCCCCCCTTGGTGGTTCTTGTCAGCAATCCCCACCACACTCACAGTCCTGGGAGATGGCTCTGCCGGATGCCCAAGAGTGAAGCTGTTCTGTAGGGTTAGCATGTAGCTTAACAGGATCAGAACAGCCAGTGGCTTTCCGAGGGGGGCGATCCATCTAGAGCCTGCACAGTGCATGACATCCTGTTGCTCTCATCCTTCCCAGGTTATGCAGCCGTGAGCCCCCATCCTTGCTCTAGGTCTGGACCAATTCACAACCTTGCCCTACTCCTCTTGGTTGCAACAGCTCTTTGAGTCAGCTGGGCATCCTCCAGGGAGCTCTTGCTTTGTTTCTGCCAAGTTGCATCCCCTCTGTGCTGATGTATGGGTCTGTAAGGTTCTGATCTCTAACTGTGACCCTCTCCCACAGGCCTCCAGAGGCTGCACCGCCTGCGAAGACCCCACTCCAGCAGCGATGCTTTTCCCGTGGGCCCAGCACCTGCTGGCTCCTGCGAGAGCTTGTCTTCTTCTTCCTCCTCTTCTTCTTCCTCTTCCTCCTCCTCCTCCTCCTCAGAGTCCTCAGCAGCTGGCCTGGGGCCACTCTCTGGCTCCCCCTCACACCGCACCTCAGCCTGGCTAGATGATGGTGATGAACTGGATTTCAGTCCACCCCGCTGTCTGGAAGGACTTCGGGGACTTGACTTTGATCCCCTTACCTTTCGCTGCAGCAGTCCCACCCCAGGGGACCCTGCACCTCCTGCCAGCCCAGCACCTCCAGCCTCAGCCTCTGCCTTCCCACCTCGGGCAACCCCACAGGCTCTGTCACCCCATGGACCCACCAAGCCTGCTTCACCCACCGCCCTGGACATCTCAGAGCCCCTGGCTGTATCGGTACCACCTGCTGTCCTGGAACTACTGGGGGCTGGAGGAACACCTGCCTCGGCCACGCCAACCCCGACTCTGAGTCCTAACCCGGGACTGCGCCCCCATTTCATCCCCCTGCTGCTGCGTGGAGCTGAGGCACAGCCAAGTGCCACCTGCCAGCAGGAGGCCAGCAGCAAGCTAGCACCGACCCGGGGCGCTCCAGGCCACCAAAGTGAGTCTTGTACAGTAGACCCAGGACCCAGCCGACCCCCTCCCCTTCCTTTCTCTATTGTAGGTCCTGGCGGCATGGATTCACCATTATTGCCCCCGCCCTTGTCTCTGCTTCGCCCTGGTGGGGCTCCGCCCCCTCCCCCCAAGAACCCAGCGCGTCTCATGGCCCTGGCCCTGGCTGAGCGGGCTCAGCAGGTAGCAGAACAACAGAGCCAACAGGAGCAGGGGGGCACCCCACCTGCTCCCCACTCCCCCTTCCGACGCTCACTGTCCCTAGAGGTGGGTGGGGAGCCTGTGGTGACTTCAGGGAGTGGGCTACACCCTCCCTCCTTAGCCCACCCAGGTGCCTGGGCTCCAGGTCCCCCACCTTACCTCCCAAGGCAACAGAGCGATGGGAGCCTGGTTAGAAGCCAGCGGCCCTTGGGGACCTCAAGAAGGGGTCCTCGAGGGCCTTCCCAGGTCAGTGCCCATCTCAGGGCAAGTGGGGCTTACAGGGATGCTCCAGAGATGGCAGCCCAGTCACCATGTTCTGTCCCCTCACAGGGTTCTAACCCCAGCTTCTTCTCAACCCCCCGAGAGTGTCTGCCACCTTTCCTTGGTGTCCCCAAACAAGGCTTGTACTCTCTGGGTCCCCCATCCTTCCCACCTAGCTCTCCAGCCCCAGTCTGGAGGAACTCCCTAGGTGCCCCCTCAGCACTGGACAGGGGAGAGAGTCTGTACTATGAAATTGGGGTAGGGGAGGGGACCTCCTACTCAGGCCCCAGCCGGTCCTGGAGTTCGTTTTGTTCCACACCTCCCGACAGGCTCAATGCCTCATATGGTATGCTTGGCCAGTCACCACCGCTCCACAGGTCCCCCGACTTCCTGCTCAACTACCCACCACCCCCGTCCTGCCTTCCCCCGGACCACCTTACCCACTCAGTCTCCCAGCACCCTGCCCGGCGCCCTGCCCGGCCTGAGCCGCTCTATGTCAACCTAGCCCTAGGGCCCAGGGGACCTTCACCTGCCTCTTCTTCCTCCTCCTCTCCTCCTGCCCACCCCCGAAGCCGGTCAGATCCTGGGCCCCCTGTTCCCCGTCTCCCTCAGAAACAGCGGGCTCCTTGGGGTCCCCGTACCCCCCATCGGGTGCCTGGACCTTGGAGCTCCCCCGAACCTTTCTTGCTCTATAGGCCAGCTCCACCATCCTATGGGAGGGGAGGGGAGGTCCGAGGATCCTTGTACAGAAATGGAGGACATAGAGGGGAGGGGGCTGGTCCCCCTCCTCCTTACCCCACCCCCAGCTGGTCCTTACATTCGGAAGAACAGACCAGAAGTTACTGCTGAGATAGGACCAGGAAAGGACCCTCCCCACACTGGATCTTAGCCCAAGTCAATCCCTTGTTTTGTATTTTCTTGAGCTCACCACCCACCCCAGGTTTCTAACTTTGTAACTTGCTCTGATGTGGGTCCCTAACCCCAAAATCATTGTGTCCCTATCACGGGGTTGCAGGATATGACCACCCCCCACCTCCCTCCTGGGGCCCTTGCACAATTGGGGGGCAGGCAAGACCAACACCCTGTCCTCCTCCCTCTAGGAGCCTCCAGCCTGTACACAGAGGGTGGGGAGACAGTTCTTGCCCATCTGTCCCCATGCACCCCACCCACTAAACCACCTGACGACATTAATGAATAAAAATGGGAGAGATTTGGTTGCTGGAGCCAGTGAGTGATGGAGACAGACCGGGGACTCCCCATGCTCTTTGCTTTGAGGCAGACATGGAGGGTTGGGGTCAGTGGTGGGAGGGCGCCCAGGGTAGTGTCTGCAGGGAGCCACTACAGGGAGGAGGGAGGGCACCCTCGGAGTCTGGGCTAAGAGTGGGACTCAGCCTGGGCTTGTCTTCGAGGTGGCACTTATTCTGCAGCTCTGCCATGATCTCCTCCAACAGATCCATCCTGGCAGCAGTAGGGCAGAGACAGACCTGGGCTCAGTTCAGGGATGAGGGAGGGGCCCGGGCCGCCCACCACCGCCTGTTAGCCTGTTAGCTCACTCCTGTAGACTGGAGAAGAGACCGCCTTCTGTCAGCTCACCAGCCTCACTATCAGGTTTCTGCAGGAGGAAAGGTTGGCGCTGCCAGAGCTGCCCTCAGGTTCAGAGCCTGGGTCTTTTGGGTGCTCTACTTATGGCCTTCCCTGGCGGCAGCTCCCTGGGCATTGAAGCCTCTTTGTTGGTCAGCATGTAGGAGTGGACTCCCAGGGCTGGAGGTCCAGAATAGCAGCCCCATGTGTGCCACAGCTGCCCCTGCAGAGCTTAGATTCTGACAGGACTTCCTCCCCAGCAGGGAGGCTGGCTCCAGAAGGCTGGTGTGCAGGGGAGGCCTTGAGGGGAGGGGTGGAGCAGGACTGCTGAGGGGACCACAGGTCAGAGCAGAGGGAGCTGGGAGACTTCTGGAGGCAAGCTTAGTGTAGGGTAGGGGTATCCGTACTATTGAGATGGGCTCCAGGCAGCATTGTGGGCTGGGGCTGGGGCTACTGCCTAGAGTCAAGCTACTGCCGGAGTCCCAGGCTGCATTCTGCTGGCCCCTACTGGGACCTGGGATCTCAGGAGTCTCCAGAGCCTGCAGAAAACAATATCGAGCAAGGAATAGGCATGGTTGTCTGGGTCCCCATATGTCCCTTGGCTCTCCAGACCATTCCCCTGCTTCCTTACCTGAGAAGGGTCTGGGAAAGGGAGCACAAGCCTGGATCTGGCCTTGGCCCTGGCCCTAGGAGCCCCTTCACAGTACACATGCTCTAGGGATACAAACCAGATGTTTGGAATTTGAGGCACACTGCCACAGTCCCCCATCATGATTCTTGCTGTCTAACCTGGCAGGGAACCCAGGGTTACAGGAGACAGTGTTGTCCACTCTAGTGGGGAACTGCCCTTGGGTGCTGAGTCCTGTGGAAAGGAGATGGGATGTAGTGATATGGGCCCTGCCTGGGGCTCCATAAGTACCCATGCCACTCTGACCTCCCTGTACCTTGGCCACAGCCTTTCGCAACAGGTACCGAGTGCTCTGCAAGCTGCCCCAGCGGTCAGCAGGCTCTAGACCCAGCCCAGCTTGAACCAAAGCCTGGTAGGGGGGTGGCAGCAAGGGGTCCAGGCCCGGACTCTGTCCTGCCTCCAGCTTAGCCTTTACCTCAAGGCCCTCTCCTCCAGCCCAGGGCAGCTCTCCTGTGGAGAGGCACCATGAGGAGACCCACACTAGTGGGATGTTTCTAGGGTTGGGTGTAAGTGCAGGGTGGGTCACTGACCAGTGAAGACTTCCTGGGCCAGGATGCAGAAGCTGTAGAGGTCTGAGGTAGTGGCTGGCATGTCGCCGTGGATCAGCTCAAGTGGTAGCCATGGGTACAGTTCAGGGGGCGGGGGCAGCCCTGGACTTGGGTCTCTCTGGGAGCAGTCTTGTTGCAGCCTGGGGAGGCCAAACGGTCTAGTGAGCTAGTGGATGCTGGGAGGGACATAGGGCAGCTATGGGGGCAGGCTCTCACCTGGGCTGCAGCCTGGGCTGGTGCAGTGAGCGCCCGTGTTCTAGGTGACTCACCTTAGCCAGGCCTGGCCGCACGAGCCGCACAGCATGGGAAGTCAGGCCAGCATGGGCCCAGCAGCCAGACTGCAGGAGGCACAGGGCCTCCAACACCTGTAGCAGCAGAGGGCCGGGCGGCAGGCCTGGCAGGGTTGGGGACCTTCCTCGTCCGCTCCCTCGGAATGCAGCAGGAAATAAAGGGAGCCCAGCCACACTGGCTCGAAGAGCAGACTCAGTCTGGACAGGTCCTCTGAGGGGCTCAGTGCCATCAGCAGCAGCAGGCCGGGGTGGTGCAGGATGCTGGGAGGGAACAGAGCAGGCCCTTCACAAACTGCCCCAACCTGTGCAGGGTGAAGGCTGAGTCAGGCCACAGAGCATCTATCATGAGCCAGGGGAAGACTGTCCCACCAGCCACCATACAGAGAACACTCATGCCCGTCACAGCCTAGCAGTGACAGAGCCAGCCCCCACCCTTAACAGCCTAAGATCTCCCCCACCCCTTCCTCCTCTCTAGGGCTTACAAGACATCCCACACAGATCTGGGTACTATTCTATGGGAGGGGCAGTACAGTAGTATGGGGGGGGAGTCATTACGGCTGGAGGGCACTGTGCTGGATACTAGCACAGAGCTAAAGCTACAGCTATGGCTAGTACCACACCCCCTTGGTTATGGGCTGCTGGCGTCGGAGGTCAGAGGGACTGGTAACCTGCAGTGCTGAAGGTCAGCTAATAGCACATCAGGGCTGCATTCAGGGCTCTTCAGCTGCCGTACAGTAACCGGGTGGCCCTTCCACAGGAGGCTGGAGAATGGGCAGCAGGTGAGCGCCATGGATCGGATCTCCATGGGAAGCAGGAGGCAGGGGCTCTCTGAGGGCATGGTGGAAGCTCTCACTTGGCCATGACGGTATGAGAATTGCTGTCATAGGTGCGGTCAGCCTCACCCTGGGTTGGTACCAGCTCCTTGGGGTCTACTAGTGGGATGCCCATTACCAGTGCTGGTGGCTGCAGGCTGCTCAGCTGAGGGGAGAGAGCAGGGGTTTGAGCATCAAGAGGATGCAGGGGTGGTCACTGCTCTCCCACCCACTCCCTCTTACCTGGCCGAACCCCAGTGCTGGGGTTTTGGGGGATCTTCTGATCTGCCCTTGCCTCAGTGCCCTGGAATAAAGGGCGGGCTGAGGGTTAAGTATGAGGTCACCGGGTGTGCTGGCCCTGGAGGCTCAAGGGTGTGGACTGTTACCTGTCTGCCTGGACCAGCCTTAGTGAGGGCAGGGAGCCACACGGGCTGTGTCCAGAGCTAGCCTGCAACTGACTCAGGGACACACTGGGCGCCAGCTCCCCACTCTGTACCAGTGCTGACATTTGGGTCCGGCACCACTGCAACAGCTCCAGCACCTGGGTGGGGCACAGGGTCAGCCTGGGGCACATGCTGGCCCTGATGCCTTCACTCTGCCCCACCACTACTCACCTCCCAGCTCAGGTTGGCATCACCCTGCTCAGCCCAATCTCGTGGCGTGCGACCCTGCTGGTCACGCAGGCGCAGGTCACCTCCTGCCTGCAGCAGGTGCCACAACACCAAGCCTCGGCCCGAGGAGGCACCTGCATGCATGGGTGTGCTGCCGTCGAGGCAGCGGCTAGGACAGAACCGAGGCAAGGGTGGGATGGATGAAAGGAGGGGCGGGAAGCTGGATGGGGCTGAGTGGATGGGAAGTCATGTGGGCGGGTCAGGTGAGAACTCAAGGGATGAGTGGACCTATGTGAGTTCTGGGAGGAACCAGAGACTCAGTCAGTAGCGAGTGAGAAGAAGGTAACTGAGGATAGGGAGGTCACTAGGGGAAGTGAAGGGTATTTGTGCCTGGAGTGTTGGGGTACAGGGACCTGTCCACTCACTGGTTGGGGTTGGCGCCAAAGGACAGTAGGAGGCGCACAGCAGAAGTATGGCCCAGTAGTGCAGACAGGAAGAGCGCTGTCTGCCCAGCAGAGTTCTCACCATCTACCTGAACAACTGAGAAACAGAAAGCTTAAGATTGCGCTCGCTCCAACTTCCTAGAAGTCTTTCCGGCCAGCAGGCAACACGCATCTCACATATTCCAGGCTAGCCTGGAACTCAATATGTACCCAAGGATGACCATGAACTTCTGCTTCTCCTGTCTCTGAGTGCTGGGATTTACAGGTGTGTGCCACCATGACTGGTTTACAGAGTGCTGAGGCTCCAACCCCAGACCCTGAGCATTGTAAGCAAGCACTCTATTACATCCCCAGGCCTTGGGCAAAAACACTCTGGTCAGTTCCAGCCTCCGCTGTCTTGCTGTCTTCAGCCTGGTGCCTGTTCCGCCATTTTCTTCATCCATCCCCTGTTGCCTCTGGTTCTGTCCTAGCGGTGACCTCGAAGGTAGCACATCTATGCCCTGATTTCAGGTTCCGTTTCTGTGTCCTGGAAATAGAACCTCAACACAGTGCACTAGGAGCTCCATAGAGCTAGAACAAGGGGAGATGCCTCTGCCAAGAAAGTAGTTATCCTCCCCAGATCAGAGGTGTCAAGATCAGGGGTCAATGGCGGAACGCCCTTGTGGAACCTCTGAACCTCATTCTCAGTCTCTTATTTACTCGCTGCCCTCTGCCATCTTCTGCAGTGACAACTGGTTTTCCACTCTCAACCTGTGTCCCAAAGGCATCTTCCTAAAACACAAACCATTGCCAAAACTAGATCATCCCAGACAAGTTGTTCCAAAATGAAAATACATGAAGAGGGTAAGGCTTGTTTTATGAAGCCAGCCTGGATGACAGGCTCCAGAACCAGAAAGTAAAACTATACATGAATTCCATTTATGAACACACAGGTGTAAACCCAACTTGTCCCCAGAAAGCAGGCACGATTAAACCTGAGAAAACCTATCAATGTAGTAAACTTTCATGGATTAAAGGACAAAATTAATATGTCCTGGACAGCTCAGTGGCAGAGCCCCAGTCTAGAATCCTTCAATGAGGGGCTGGGGGCGTGGCTCAGTGGTAGAGCCCCTGCCTAGAATCCCCCAGAGTGAGGGGCTGAGGGTCTGACTTGGTGGCAGAGTGCTTGCCTGGTATGGATAAGGCACTGGGTTCTATCCCTAGCACCAGTGGAAAGAAAAAAAAAATCACATTTTAACTTAGTAGATATAGAAAAAGGGAAGTTGATGAAATGTAATACCTGTGTACAATTAAGGAGAAAAAAAAACTCAGAAAACTTAGACAGGAATTACTAATTATGATTACATTTATAAACCTCAATAGCGAGCATGATACTCAGTGCAAAAACAGATTTAATTCTTTACTGTTTGTTTTCCAGACAGGGTTTCTATGTAGCCCTGGCTGTCCTGGAACTCACTCTTAGACTAGGCTGGTCTTGAACTCACAGAGATTGGCCTGCCTTTGCCTCCTAAGTGCTGGGATTAAAGGTGTGAGCCACCACCATCCAAGAGATAAAAAAACTAAAGTGTGTCAAACGGCAACAGTGGATTGGGAGTTTAATCTAATACTTAAAAAAAACAAACAATTTTTTTTGAGACAGGGTTGCATTAGCACGAGCTATCTCATTAGCCCAGGCTTCTCCCACACTCTTTCCTCCAGCCGCAGCTTCCTGAGGAATAGAATGGCATGTGCATCATGTTTTCTCCCTTTTCAACTAACAAAAATATTAAAACCCAGCAATCACAGCTAGTAAGCAAGTTCTGACAGTGGCCAGAAATACAACTTACAGAAATCAGAGAAACTCGTGAAATTGTTGAATGCTCGTCTCAATGGGAATCAGGCGGTTTCCCACCCAACACCCAACAAAATCCCACAGCATTCCCTCATCCTCTCAGGCTCTTTATTGTCTGGGTCCAATACCTTTTTACCCTCCTCTCCCTACATCTGGCTAGTTGTGAGAATGCCCAGCTTGGACTTCAGGGCCTTGGCCCAGGCCAGCACAGCTTCCAACAGTCCCTTCCTCCAGCTTTCTGCAGAATGCCTTACACTGTGAGACTCCTATCACATCCAGCGCATCCCTCCCCACCAACAACATTCTGTTCCTAACGACCCAGAGGCCAGCTTCACCCTGATATGTCATCTCTGACCGTAGATCTTGGCAAGCAACAACATAGGATCCTAGCACCTAGTTCTGGACTGGCTCAATTGAACTTGTCCATCCATGTTGATTCTCTCCCCACACCACAGCCGCAGTGGAACCTCACCTCTGCGCAGAAGCCTGGCCAGGCCCCAGCTTGGGCCTCCAGCCATAGCTAGGCGGTGTAGACGCCCCACGGGGCCATCTGGATCCCTCACAGAGCCCAGCTCCACCGGGAAGCGGGAGGCCTGGGAATGCATCTGCAGTTTGCTTATCGCCTCAGTCAGCTTGTGGGATGGGGTTCACTCCTGAGGGGAGGGTGGAGGTAAAGGACAATAGGGCTAGCTGAGGAGAAGGGAATTTGGGAGGTTTCTGATGGGAAAAGAGATGTCTGGTAGGCCGGGCAGGGAGCTGCGCACCATTAGACCAGGAGCCCAAGGGATCGGAAGGGATCATAATGGGGAGGTTTAGGGCAGGGTCGGGCATTTCAGGAGAAACGCGAGGGCTGCAGGCAGAATCCGAGCCTGGATAAGGCTCTGAAGTATCAAAGGACTAGGAGGCTCGGAAGAGTGCTGGTGGAGTTTGCCGGCTGGGGACCTCTTAGGTTTCCACAACAGACATGGGGCCTGAGTGAAAGAGGCAGGGGCTGGGGCTGGAGGTGGAGTATGGAGATGAGGTGGGTGTAGTGAAGAGCCGAGAGGGTCCTGAAAGCTCCAAATAGTTCTAGGCCCGGACTCTGGCCCAGATGGCTGGGTATCTACCATTGGCGCTAGTGTGGCTGTCACGTGACTGTGGTTCAGTCACGACTGTCTGCGCTATTATTCTAGATACAGATATGCCTGTGGCTTCCTGCTACCTCGCACTTGCGCAGTAGCCTACCTTAAGAAGCACCTTCCTCCCCCCCCATGCCCCTGCCATCTTGTAGAGAAGGGACAGAGATGTTGGCCCAAGATGTTTCAGTTGGCTCTCCTTCCTCCTTGCGTGCTCCAGGACTTCAGGCAGCCAGAGTCTCTTAGTTTTTACTTATTATTTATATTAATTTTATGTGTATGAATATTTTGCCTGCATGTATGTAAAGCGCAGCACACGGGCTCCTAGTGCCCACGAAAGAGTGGAACAGGATGGAGTTAAAGGGGCGTGTGAACTACCATGTGAGCGCTAAGAATCAAGACACTGGGGTGGGTGGGCGGCACGTGCTCCTAAACGTTCAGCCTTCTCTCCCAACTCCCAGCCACACCATCCTGGACCCTCTTAACCTCGGTTCCACATCCCTGACTGTCTTCCCATGTTCACCCATGACTAGTTCTAGGCTCTTCACCTGAGTCCCATACCCGAAGGTCCTTCAGGACGCCTCCCTTTAGATTCACCTGGACTGTCAAGGCTGGTTCCATTCAATGGCTGTCTCACCTTGTTACGATATGCATCAAGGAGTTTTCCTAACTTGTTCATAGTGTGCAGCTGTTTGAAACTGCTTGAAACAAGAGATCACTGCTGGTATCGTCGCCTTTCTTTGGCCCACCTCCACATGGTAGAGGAACCTGTTGCCACATCCCCTCTGCTTGTAAACCCATGAGTCCTTGTTGCCTCTGGAGCACAGAGCAAGTCCTCAGGCCACACACAGGCCCCGTGCTTTCATGTTTCCTTAGCTCCTCACTCCTTAATCTGAACTATTTCTCTGTGGGTTTTTCTTTCTTTCTTTTTTTTTTTTTCTTTTTCGAGACAGGGTTTCTCTGTGTAGCCTTGGCTGTCCTGGAACTCACTTTGTAGACCAGGCTGGCCTCGAACTCAGAAATCCTCCTGCCTCTGCCTCCCAAGTGCTGGGATTAAAGGCGTGCGCCACCACCGCCCGGCTGTGGGTTTTTCTTTATGTTGTTTGATGGTTGCTGTTTTTAAATTTATTTAATGTATGAGTTCTTTGCTGCATATACATCTACATGCCAGAAGAGGGCGTCAGATCTCAATAAGGATGGTGGTGGCTGGGAATTGCACTCAGGACCTCCAGAAGAGCAGCCAATGCTCTTAACAGCTGAGCCATCTCTCAGCCTGCTTTCTTAAATCTTTTTTTTTTTCTTGAGACAGGGTTTCTCTGTGTAGCCCTGGCTGTCCTGGAACTTGCCCAGTAGACCAGGCTGGCCTCGAACTCAGAGATTCGCCTGCCTTTCCTTCCCACGTGCTGGGATTAAGGCGTGCGCCACCACCATGGAACTCCTTTTCATCTTTGTAACTTTTATTATTATTTGCGGTGCTGGAGAGAGAATTCTTGTGCATGTTAATGGTGAAGGAACCACGCCCCGGCTTCTCACTGGATGACTCCAGGCAACTGTACTACCCGTGATCGACGTCCTCAGCTCTTGGGTTTTGTTGTTGTTTGTTTTGTTTTGTTGTTATTGTTTGAGATAGAGTCTCACCATATTGCCCAGGCTAGCCTCGAGCCTGTCATACATACTCTTGCCTGTGCTTCTGAGTGCCACATCTGTTTGAGACAGCATCTCTCACTGGGACCTGTGGCTCACCAATTAGGCAAGGCTGACTGCCCAGTATCTGTGTCTCAGTCTGTACCCCCATATTTAGCGTTTTATGTGGGTGCTGGAGATTGAACTCAGGTCCTCGTGTTTGTGCACCGGACGCTTCACTGACAGGAACATCTCAGCTTGCTTACCATCACTTATTAATTGAAGGAATGGTCCACCCTCCTGGGCAGCCATTTGTCTTAGGTCATCAGTGTCTGCTATTCACCTGTGTTGTTATTGCAAATCCTCTGAGATGGAAGGAATTCTTAGATCCCTGACTAAGTGCATTGAAGGATTAATGATCTCAAGTCGTTACCACCCTGGGCTGGCTCCCTCTCCCTCCTCCTCCCCCTCCCTCTCCTCTTCTTCCTTCTTCTCACTATGTAGCCCAGGCTGGCTTGGAACTCATGACCCTCCTGCCCCAGCCTCCCAAGTGCTGGGATGACAGGAGTGTGCCACCACACAGGACTAAAGATCTCTTGAGTCTCAGGTATGCCCCTCCTGTCCAAGCCGAAGCCAGGTTCAGCCCTTCCCCTAAGGAGGCAGCTTCAGAAAAGTACAGACAGGGCCAGGGCTCAGGACCTTTATTGAGCACATGGCCCCTGATGGTGCTGATGGAGACACCTTAGGCCCTCCTTCCCAGCAGCCTCCGCCACAGTTCTTGGCTGAGTAGTGCCTGTTCCCTGCGGGCACCCTGCAGCACACTCCTGTTCTCCTGGGCTCTTCGGATCAGGTAGGGTATCACCTCCTCCAGGCAGCCGTAGGGAATAGACTTATACACCATGTATCCAGCCTGCCCTGTTGGGGAGAGTATTGGCGGCGGGGGGGGGGGGTGTTCAGAGGCAGATGTTCCTGGGTATCAGCAGCAATAGCTACTTCCCTTGCTCAAAACATGGCAGACTAAGTGTGTTAGACATAACTCATTACTAAAACACGCTACAGCAAACGCTTAGGAGAGATCATTTTCTTCTTCTCCCTCCATCTTTCTCTCCCTCCCTCCTTCCTCCCTTCCTTCTTTCCTTCCTTCCTTCCTGACTGGTTGTTATGAGATGGATTCTTATTAAGTAGTCTAGGCTAGACTCCAACCCAAATCCCTCTGCCTCAGCCTCTTGAGTGCTAGGATTACAGGTTGGCACCACCACACTCAGCTAAAATAAATCTCAGTTGATTAGGACATTGCAAAGAGAGCAAGGAGTTTGCTAGTTCAAGAATTAAGAAAACCTCAGAGAGATGGGGACACGGGAAGCCACCCTTCCCTGAAGGGGAAATTCTATCGCTGTTGGGTAACCTAGCATGTTACGAGACTAGATGGAGCTGTGAGCAGACTGGACTGGGAGTTATGAAGTAACTTGTCCTGTCCTATACTAAGCTGGAACGCAGAAAAAGTATACCTTCTGAAGGAGTGAGGGAGAAGTCACCCTCCCACCCGTTAACACCCCTAGATGTGTTAGGCCAGAAGAAGCCAGAAAAAGTCATCGCTACTTGGTTGTGTTTTGGGGCATGCCTTTAATCCCAACCTCCAGGAGTAAACACAGAAGTGTTTCTGTGAGTTTGAGGCCAACCCAGTCCATGTGGATATTCAGGCCAGGCAGGGCTACATTACAAATCCCTGTCTGAAAAACAAGTGGATGGAGAGATGGCTTGGTGGTTAAGAACACTGAATTCAATTCCCAGCAACCACATGGTGGCTCACAACCATCTGTAATGGGATCTGATGCCCTTTTCTGGTGTGTCTGAAGACAGGTACACTGTACTCATATACGTAAGATTTTGAAAAAGCAAACAAATAAATAACAACAAAAAACTACACGTGTAGATTGAGAGCAAAGTGGTCTTTGAAAACATATCTCTGTGTTGTGTTGTGGGGTATTTGTGTGTGTGTGTGTGTGTGTGTGTGTGTGGTGTCAAAGGACAGCCTTTGGGGTTTGGGCCTCTCCTTTTTACCTTGTGTGAGAAGGGCCTCTTTGCTCTGAATAAAACTAGACTAGTTGGGTTACAAGCTTCTGGAGGGTGTCCTGCCTCTGCCACCCATTCCCATAGGTGTTCTAGGTTGACTGACATCTGTACTCCTGTCTGGCATTTGCATGGGTTCAGGATATCTGAACTAAGGTCACACAGTAGGCGCTTTACCCACTGAGCCATCTTCCCAGCAATAAAGAGCTTCGGTCATCTTTAACACATCACAGAAGGAGAGAAATCTGGCATAAGGCTCTAAGGACTGCAGTCAGGACACTAAATAACACTGGAGTATGGCCCCATGGCACCACAGATCAGGAGAGAAGACGCAGGGCACAGCCCCACCAGGGCCTCAAATATTGGAACAGTCTAGAAGATCATTCTGGTAGGAAGTGGAGGAGGAGCCCACTGCAGGTTCTAGGTGAGAGAGGGAAAAGGCAGGGGGACCTGGCTGAGGGGGAGCAGGGGTTGAATGGTGAGGATGGATGGAAATGGAGGGATGGATGGGTCATTCACATACCTAATGCCAGGGAGACATGGTCACACATGCCCAGCAGTTGTCCAAAACAGACAGGCCCATCCAGAGGGATGCCCAACTCCCACATGCTGCAGAAAGGGTCACATTGTCAATCCACATAGTGGCTAGATCTAGAGAGCAAGTCAGCCACTACCCACCCAAGAATTCAAATATGGAAGAACGGCTGGGCAGACAGAGCCACCACTCGACAGCCACAGATTTCAACCAGGGATCAGATCCAAGGGCGGATCGGGTCAACACCTGCATAGGTTTCCCCCTTCGATTGTCCTTAACAGGGTAACTAGTAATGTAGTGTTTATATTGGTTATTCTAGGTATTATTAATGAGCCTGATGACTTCAAGTATGCAGGAAGATGCGCACGGGTCATAAGCAAATATTCAAACATTACATCTGATATGAGGGACTTGAGCATCTGGAGATTTTGGTTTCCATGGAGATTGGTCCTAGAAGAGAATTTCTACAGATTCTGAGGAATGACTTTATCCCCAGTCTCAATGGTAAATAACCACCACAGGGCCAGAGAGATGGCTCAGTGGTTAGAAGCACTAACAGCTCTTCCAGAGGACATGGGTTTGACCCTCCACCAACCACACTGCAGTTCACAGCTGTCTCTAAGTCCGGTTCCAGGGGATATGATGCCCTCTTCTGGCCTCTGTAAGCACCTGGCCAGGCATGCCCATGGTGGACACGTATTCATGCAGGCAAAATATCCAAACATAACATTTTAAAAATAAAAATTAAATAAAAAACCTAATAAAGAACTCTCCTTTTGCAGACAACCCCTGTTGAGTTCCCAGTGCCCAAGGCAGGCAGCTCTCAATGGCCTGCGCTTCAGTTCCAGAGGACCTGACGCCCTCTTCTGACCTCCCCTGCTTCTGGTATTCATGGGTGCATGTGTGTGTACACACATCTAATACAAATTAAGTCAAAATCAATCAACATCAATCAATCAATCCCAATTCCCATGAGTCCTCGTGAGTGTTAGTCTCGGCTGCTTTCTGGACTCCTCAGTACTCCCTAGGTCACAGTCAGTACAGGACAATGACCTGTCACACCTGAGCCTATAGGACAAATGTAGGCATAGAAGGAGTCAATTAATAATTTTTTTTGAAGATTCTTACCTATGATGTAACTCATGTTGGCATCAATTTCTTGATCCTCCTGCCTCAGCCTCCTGAGGACTAAGAGGTATGTATCTCCATAGCAGGTTGGGGTTAAATATCTGTACTGTCCTCCCTACGTACCTTCTCCCTGGACCTATTCTTGTCCCCTACTCGCCACCCACCCCATCACTGTCGTATGGACACAGGAAAGGGGTGGGGTTTCTTAGAGGCTCAGGTTTCCCACCCCTCAACCTCATACCGCTTAGTTGCCTGGTGAACGGATTCTTCATTGTGGGAAGCCACCATGAGGTGGCACAGGGGACCGTGGTTGGACACGTGGCGCAGCATCAGCTCCAGACAGCGGTTGTAACTGCAGGGAGAGGCTCTGCTCAGCTCATCTAGGGAGTGAGGACCAGGCTCCGGGGATGGAGAGCTCGCCCGCCTTTGTTCTGTGGGCACGGGCTCCTCAGAGCTGTCGCCCTCCCTTGTGATCTCCTGAGTTCCCCACGGTAGTCAGGATGGGGGATGGGGTGAAAAACAGTTTTCTGACAGTTTCACAGACGTAGAATTCATGATCCTCCTGCCTCAGCCTCCCGTGGACGAGGATGACAAGTGTGCTTTTAAAGGCCAGCAGTGACTGGTCTCTGACCCGGTGGCTGCCACGCCCATGGCCAAGATGACATTTGCCCAGGGTTAGTCACAACAGCAGCATGGATGGATTTTTTTATTTTTATTTTTCTTAAATTACATTTTATTCCTCGTGTGTGTGTGTGTGTGTGTGTGTGTGTGTGTGTGTGTGTGTGCGTGAGCATGTGTGTACTTCACAGGACAACTTGCAGGAGTCGGTTCTCTCCGATGTCCTGGTTATGGAACTCAGGTCATCAGGCCTGGTGGCAAGCACCTTTACCTGCTAAGCCCTGTGTTTGTTGTCTTAATTTTCTTTCTTTCCTTTTTTTTTTAAATGATTTGCACTTATTGTTATTTTTAAGTGCATTGGAGTTTTGTCAGTATGTATGTCTGGGTGTGTGCGTGTGTCAGATTACCTGGAACTGGAGTTACAGACAGTTGTAAGCTGCCGTGTGGGTGCTGGGAATTGAACCTGGGTCCTCTGGAAGAGCAGCCAGTGCTCTCATCCACTGAGCATCTCTCCAGCCACTGCTTGTCTTAATTTTCAAGATGACACTGACGGGGAATTACATATAAGAGAAAGATGCTGACCTGTCTCCGATGACACAGAAGTTTAAGGACTTCTGTTGAAGAAGAAAAGACTCCTAACCTCTGCTACACACACTGATTGTGGTCCCAGGTTGAAAGCAAGAGAGAAAGTGAAACCCTGGGGTGGTGGCCCATACTTTTAGTCTCAGCACTCGGGAGGCAGCGGCAGGGGGATCTCTGTGAGTTCAAGGTCAGCCTGATCTACAGAGCCCGCTCTAGGACAGCCAGGGCTACACAGAGAAACCCTGTCTCTAAAAACACAAACAAACAGAACCTAGACGCGGTAGGGATGAGCAGGGCACCAGCATCTGGTTCTCTGGTCTTTGATGGCAATACATGGTGACCGGCCACCTCAGGTCCACATGGTTATACCTCCTTGGTGCTGTGAACTCTGTCCCCTCAAACCAGGAGTCAAAGAAACCTTTCCTTCCTTCACTTGCTTTTGTGAGCGATTTTTGTCAAAGGAGTGAGAAGTGTAATGGATACATCTGCAGAATGTGATTAGCAACAACCCAAGCGCTCACAGTTGGGGAAGGACTCCCAGGGATGCTGATTGCGGAGGAAAGCAGCCAAGCTAGGGATGGTGGTGGGGGCAGTGAAGAGGCAGGAAGAGGTTGCTGTTCAGAGGGAGAACAACAGCATCCTGAAACCTTGGAGAGAGGAAGCGACATAGAGACACAAGATGTTTGGCACAGAACCCCATGGCCGCTGATGAGCAACTGAAAGGTTACATTGTTACAGCCTGGTGGTGCAGGCCTGCACAATGAGGCTGGAGGTTTGCAAGTTTCAAAGCCTAACTGTACTATAGAGTGTGCTCAAGGTCATCCTGGGGACTTAGCAAGGGTTTGTTTCAAAAACAAAAGTAGAAAGAGGGTAGGGGATACAGTTTAATTGCAGAAACCCTCCTAGAATTCCCCAGTAAGGGGCTAGGGGTGTGGCTCAGTGATAGAACACCTGCCTAGAATCCCCCAATGAAAGTATGGGGGCGTGGTTCAATGGTAGAGCCCCTGCCTAGAATCCCCCAGTGAGGGGCTGGGGGCGTGGCTCAGTGGTAGAGCCCCTGCCTAGAATCCCCCAGTGAGGGGCTGGGGGCTTGGCTCAGTGGTAGAGCCCCTGCCTAGAATCCCCCAGTGAGGGGCTGGGGGCGTGGCTCAGTGGTAGAGCCCCTGCCTAGAATCCCCCAGTGAAGGCTGGCTCAGTTGGTAGAGTGCTTGTCAAGTTTAGGTAATTTGCTTTCCCCTAAGAGTTACATTCTATTTTTCTGATTTGCTCTGTGTGTGTGTGTGTACATTGTGCACATGTGTGGGTTGTGGCCCAAGGTTAACACTGGGTGTCGTCCTTGATGGATTTCCACTTTTACTTGGTCCCTGGCTCCTGTCTAGATGACAGGCATCCACCATACCTGCTCAGCTTTTTGTACGGGTACTGGGGATCTGACTTGCAGCTGCTGTGACATGCCAACCAGTGCTTTATCCACTGGGCTATCACCCCAGGCCACACCTTGTTTTTCACTGGGACTTGGGCTTGCTGATTACATTAGGCGTGCTGCCAGTGAACTCCTAAAGTCCTCAGGTCCCTGTCTTTTCAGCACTGGCATTATACTAAGAAAAGCCACCATGTGCAGGACGTGTATGTGTGTGCATGTGTGTGTGTCTGTATGTGTATATGTGTATGTGCTTATGTGTGTGTGTATGCGTGCTTGTGTCTCTGTGTATATGCATTTGTGTGTGTGTCTGTACATCTGTGTGTTTCTGTGTATGTGTGTTTGTGTCCATGTGTACATGTGTGTGTGTGCCTGTGTGTCTTTCTGTGTGTGTGTGCTCCCTGGGCACGCACATGTACAGGCCAGAGATCAATGTCTTCCTCTATCTCTCAGTGTCTTACAGTTGGAGGCAGGGTCTCTCACTGAACCTAAGATCAATGTCTCAGCTGCCCTGACCCCTAGTGAGCCTATAGCATCTGCTTGTCTTGACGTGTCATTATAATGTCTTTTTCCGTTTACATCCTCTCGGTCCTCTCCCTACCTCCGACTAGTGGCTTCATAGTCAGGCTGGGTACAGTCTTCCTTCCCTTGGAGCTGTGTCACGGATCTCTCCTTGTCCAGATAGGCGCCTCGCACCAACTTCACCCCGAATGCCAGGCGGGCCCTGTGTGCTGCCTCAGCATCCCGCTGCAGCCGGCTGTGAGTGTCCTGCAGAGCGGACTCGGGGGTCAGGCTGCTGCTGAGTCCCCACTCACAGCCTTTCAGAGCCTGCCGCTCACCTTTAGATAGGCCTGGTAAGTGTTCCACACCCATGGGCCGCCTTCCTCAGGGCTGTTCCAGCGCACGGCCAGGGCAGTCACAAGCAGGGACAGGGCAGGGTTAATGGAAGTGTATTCAGCATCCACCAGCAACCTCACGTGCTTCTCCCGGGCATGCTGAGGAGCAGAGAGAAAGGTGTGGGGGCCAGCGGGGTCGTGAGGGGTGGGGAGCCAGGACACCCGCGTGTTACCTGTGCCACTCGGTGCAAGCGGCTGAGGGAGGCCTGCAGGTGCTGATTGTGTTCCGCGCTGAGGCAGGAGAGCTGGAGGTTCTAGGAGGTACCAGGGAACGGGAGATTGCTCAGGACTACAGACCCCTCTGGGACCGAGCCCTCGCTCCCACCAGGAAGGGGCATGCGTGAAGACTTTGTAGGAAATCAGAAAGTGACTTGCAGGACACGATGCCACATGCCTGCAGTCTCACAATTTAGGAGACTGAGACAGCCTGAGCTAGTCTATCTAGAGAGAAAGAAAGAGGGCTAGTTGGATCAGCGGCTAAAGACACCCGCTGCTAAGCCTGAAGACCTGAGTTCGAGTCTCAGGACCCATGTGGTGGTAGGAGTCAACTGGCTCCTGACAGTTGTTGTCTAACCTCCACTCCACACTGTGTCATGCATGTACACAGGGACACACACACACACACACACACACACACACACAAAAAACCCAAATAAATAAAAATGTAGTAGGTTTTTTTTTTGTTGGTTTGATTTTTTGAGACAGTTTCTCTGTGTAGCCCTGGCTGTCCTGGACTCACTTTGTAGACCAGGCTGGCCTCAAACTCACAGAGAGCTGAGATTAAAAGGGTACACAATCAGGCCCAGCACAAAAATGTAGTAAATTTTTTTTAACGGTAATAGAAAAATAAAAGAAGGAAGGAAGAAAAAAGGAAAGAAGGAAAGAAAGCCAGGGCTACATAGTGGGTCTCAAAAAAGAAATAAGATTACCATATAAGGCAGATGTGGTCATGCACATCTGTAATCCTATCATTCAGGAGGTGGAGGCAGGAAAAGTGGGAGCAAAAGGCTATCCTGGGCTACAAAGTGAGTGAGAGACCAGCCTGGGCTAAATGAAACCCAACCTTAAAAAAAAAGGAAAGGAAAAAGAAAAAGACCAGACTAAACCAAAGCTCACCCTCAGAGTGATGTATTCTGTGGTGATGGAAGGCTGTATGTATGGGAGGGGATTTGTGTGGTCCTACTGTGTGTGGTTGCTCAAGTTCATCAAGGCGTAACTTTGCCCCTCTCTGTCTCTGGGACAGGATCGCATGTATCTCAGAGTCACCTAGAATTTACTGTGTAACCAGTAAACCTGCTCCTTCTCCCTCTGCTCCCCAAGTGCTGGGTTTCTGGGTGCTCACAGACAATCTGGTTTGATTGGTAGTTTTCATTAAACATGCGTTTTTAGCCCCAGAGGCAAAGCTAGTTTAAATAATTAAGACATTCTAACCTGTGATTCACTGATGCACTTGGTTGGGGAGAAAACTGGCGTCCACCAGCGAAACGCATCACACAATAAGATGGTTTCGTGGGTGGACAGAGGAGTGGACCGATCAGATTAAAAGCAGGTGTTGCTGCTGCTCCTCTCTATCTACAGGTTCTGGTTCCGTAGAGTCAACCCACTGCGGGTCAAAAATATTCAGAAAAACCATTGCCGACCTGGAGGAAACACGTGTTGTTTTAACAGAGGATCTGAAGTTCCCAGTTCTAGTGTTGGGAGGCTCACTGCTTGTAATTCTAACTTCTAGGGAATCTTCCGCCCTCTTGTGGCCTCGGAGGGCACTGCACACGTGCGGTGCACACATGTAATTACAAGTAAAATACTATAGTAAACCAAAAACCTCTGCATCAGCACTGAGTGTAGACAGTCCCTTGCTGACATCGTTCCCTGAGGTTGGTTAGTATTGGTAACTTGACACGATCTAGAATCATCTGCAAGACCAGGGTTCCGGGCACACCTGTGGAAGATTGTCTTCCACCCACAGCAGGAGGAACATGGTCCTTGGCGGGGATCTTGGATTGTATAAGTGGAGAAAAGGCGCTGGGGGCAGGAAGCTAGGGCTCGTGGCTCTCTGCTTTTTGAGCTTAGATGCCATGTGACCAGCGGCTTCGAGCTCCTTTCATGAAGCCCAAGGCAGCCCTTTCTCCCTTAGGTTACTTAGGTCAGAGCATTTTACCAGAGCACCAGGAAAAGACCCAGACATGTCCTTACCAGTTCTGCAGAGCAACTATGTACTGCACACTGCACTTGGTGTGGTAAGTCACCCAGAGAGGATCTTAACGCCCAGGAGGATGTGCACAGGTTATATGCCAATACCATGCCTGGTGGGCTTGAGCACCCTGTGTGTGCTCTGTGCCACTCAGAGATGGCTATGTGGCTAAATGTTAACGGTGGCAGGTGTGTGGATGACCTCTGCACAATGAACTTTTTACTTTTTAAATGTTTTCCCTGCAGAGCTGGGGATAAACCTAGAACTTTGTGCATACCTGACAAGCTCTCTGCCACTGAGCCACGCCCCCAGTCCCTCACTGGGGGATTCTAGGCAGGGGTTCTACCACTGAGCCACACCCCCAGTCCCTCACTGGGGGATTCTAGGCAGGGGTTCTACCACCGAGTCACACTCCCAGCCCCTCACTGGGGGATTCTAGGCAGGGGCTCTACCACTGAGCCACGCCCCCAGCCCCTCACTGGGGGATTCTAGGCAGGGGCTCTACCACTGAGCCGCGCCCCAGCCCCTCACTGGGGGATTCTAGGCAGGGGCTCTACCACTGAGCCACGCCCCCAGCCCCTCACTGGGGGATTCTAGGCAGGACCTCTACCACTGAGCCACACCCCAGCCCCTCCCTGGGGGATTCTAGGCAGGGGCTCTACCACTGAGCCACGCCCCCAGCCCCTCACTGGAGGATTCTAGGCAGGGGCTCTACCACTGAGCCACGCCCCCAGCCCCTCACTGGGGGATTCTAGGCAGGGGCTCTACCACTGAGCCACACCCCCAGCCCCTCACTGGGGGATTCTAGGCAGGGGCTCTACCACTGAGCCATGCCCCCAGCCCCTCACTGGGGGATTCTAGGCAGGAGCTCTACCACTGAGCCATGTCCTCAGCCTCTCACTGGAGGATTCTAAGCGAGTGTTTTACCACTGAGCTACATCTGTTCCTGTTTCTATTTTAAAGACCGGATGTCACTATGTAGCCCAGGCTAGCCTAAGACTTGAGATCTTCCTACTTCAACAACCCAAGTGCTGGGCTTCTAGATGTGTACAGCTATGCCTTGCTTCTTAACATTTTGTTATGAAAAATTTCAAACACATAAGACAGTAAAAAGAGGCATGGTATACTGGCTAATGCCTGTAATCCCAGCATTGAAAAGCTAAAGTGGGAAGATTAGATTGTGTTTTCTAGACCAGCCTGGGCTACATAGTGACCCTGTCTCAAGAAATAAGTTAGGAAGACCTCCCCTGCAAGTATACATTTATCATGTCAAAATCTCAATGGGAGTGGGAGCTAGGGAGATGGTTTAGTGGCTAAAGTTCTTGCTAGATGGTTGTGAGGCTCTGAGTTCCCAGCACCACATAAAAATGTAGGTGGAACTGCACATGTCTTGAACTCTATCAGAGTTTCAGGGATGGAGACACTTGGATCCTGGGGCTCCCTGCCAGCCAATGTAGCCATTACAGTGAGCTCTAGGCTCAGTGACAGATCTCCTGTTAAAAAAATAAAAGGGGACAGACAGATGTGGTGATAGACACCTTTAATCCCCACACTCAGGAGGCAGAGGCAGGAGGATCTCTGAGTTCCAGGCCAGCCTGATCCACTGAGTGAGTTCCAGGATAGCTAGGGCTACACAGAGAAACCTTGTCTCAAATAATCAAAAACCAAACCAAACCAAAAAAAAAGAAAGAGTTTATCAGCCAGGTGTGGTGATACACATCTTTGATGACAGTACTCAGGAGGCAGAGGCAGGGGGATCTCTGTGAGTTTGAAGACAACCTGGTCTACTCACTCAATTCCAGGACAGCTAAGGCTGTGTAGAAAGACACTGTCTCAAAACAAAACAAAACAAAACAAACCACAAACAAACAATAAAATGAGAGTGATAGAGGAAAAAGCCTGTTGCCAGCCTCTGACCTCCACATGTGCACACGTGCGCATGAACACATACACATGCACACGTATACACGTGCACGCACAAACATGCATACACGTATGCACAGACATATACAAACGTGTACCCATGTGCATGCACACACACAGAGTTATAGGATATTAGGATAATACAAAGTAATGAATGAATGGAAGAATGAATGAAAGTATGAATGAATGAAGGGTCAGGCATGATGGCAAACATTAGTAATCCCAAGACTGGGGAGGCGGGGAAGGAGGATTGCAAGTTCCAGACCCATCTGGGCCATAGGGTAAGATCCTGTTTCAAATCACACACACACACACACACACACACACACACACACACACACACACACACATGCATGCACAGATACACGCATACATACACACAAAGAAAAAGAATATCCTATTGGTCACATAAGAGTTTACATTCAGGAAGCACACTGTGTAGCTGCTGATTAAAGAAAACTTACTATTATTTTTTTTTTCAAAAAAACAGTGTAGTGAGAATTCTGGGATTTTGGCTTCTTCAAAAAAAATATAGAAATATTATAAGAATGTTTTCGTTTTAATCCCAGATGTGGGATATGGGGCTGCTTTGCATCAGCTGACTATGAGTTGCCTCGTGCTCTAGTAGAGACATGGTTTTGCCAGCTGCAGATGATTTCTGTGATAGTGTGAGGTTTGGAATTCTGAGAACTTTTCAGACAGTATATAATGCGAGGGCCCAGGGAGGCGGAGCTGGTGGTTGTTGGTCACTTGCGGGGTGGTTATGATTTGTTAGTAGTCATGCTCAAAGAAGAAGCAAAAGGAAGCAAAAAAAAAAAAAAAAGGAATCAGATTCAGGACTCTCTCCCCTCTCTATCCTTCATGCCCTATCCCTAGTGTTAGGGCACGAAACCAGAGTGATGGGGGGTGGAGAGGGATAACTGTAGGAAAAAGAAGAACCCACAAAATAGCAAAGACCAGCTTTACCAGAAACAATAGTACATGCCTATATCTCTAGGGGGTGGAGGCAGGAAGATCAGGAGTTTAAGGTCATTCTTGTCTATACAGAGGGTTCGAGACCAGCCTGGGATACATATGACCCTGTCTCAGTAACAAATCCACCACCATATATATATATATATCCATCCATCCATCCATACATACATACATACATATATATGTATATGTGTGTGTATTTAAGTTATGTTATAGATGCTTTGCCTGCATGCTTGTATGTACACTACAGGAATGCCTGGTGCCTATGGAGGTCAGGAGAGAGGGCTGCATTTTCTGGAACTGGAACTGTGGATTGCTGTGAACCACCATGTAGGTGCTGGAAACCAAACCTTGATCCTCTTTAAGAGGGCTCTTAGCTGCTGAGCCATCTCTCCAGCCCGTGCTTTTGAAGCACGTCTCACCATATAGCCCAGGCTAGCCTCAATGATTGATCCTCGTGCCTCAGCTTCCCAAGGACTGGGATTACAGACATGCATGGCCACACTCAGCAACTGACCAATAGGTCTTATTCATGTCTGTCCTCTGTGGAGAAAGTGCTGTTGCTCTGACCCCTCCTCTGGATAGCGCCTCACCCCAACACTTCCCTTAGAACTCCAAGAGATCCGTATTTGTCCAGGTCAACCATGTCCTCAGTGACAAGCGCCTGCATTCCTTACCTGACCCGAGTCCATGGCTTCTGCCAGCCTCTCAGGGCTCAGCTCCGAGGAGCCTCCTGGTCTTTGGATCCAAGCAGATAGCTCTTTCTAAAATGGGGTGGGGGCTGGCATGGTGAGGGTGGCGTGGTGGGCAGCCACGCTCACATCCCCACCCCCATCTCACTTGTCACTTACACAAAGCCGAGTGCTGGTTAGCGCTGTCACCTTCAGCTGCATGAGGCTGTTCCTGGCTGGGCCGTGGGCGTCCACGAGGGCTCGTGATAAGTCCACACAGCGCAACATGGCGCTAACGTTCTCCTCATACCACGCCTCGCTGCCCGGCCAGTGGAGGTCAGCTTCCAGAGCCTGGGAACCCCCTTCCTGCCCACTCCATCCTCCCTTCTACTCTTCCTCTCTCTACTCACCTGGTCTTGGCAGCGGAGTCTGGTTCCTCCTCGGTGGGCACTGCCAACAGGGGCTGGAGTCCCAGGGCCTGCAGCTGCCGGACACAGCCCCTCACCTCCTCTGCTGTCTCCCCGGCCACAAACTGCCCATAGATGGATGCTCGGAGAAGCGCGCCCGAGAGCCGGGATCCCAGGAGTCGCTGAGACCAGGCCTGAAACTGGGTGACAGGGAGCGCATGCTCAGAGCCAGGTCTGAGAGACTTCGAGGCCAGTCCTTGTGCCTACTGCTCACCGCTAGTCCATGAGTGACCAAAGGGGGCCAGGCGCATAGGCGAAGCACTAGCAAAGCCCGTGCCAGCTCTGTGGTTCCTTTGAGATGGAAGGCTCCACCATCAACGCGCAGGGGCTGCCAGCCACCTCTGGAGGGCTTGGAGCGGCCACACAGCAGCAGACGTGTCCAGACCATTGCAAGTGCCCGGTTACCACCACACTAGGGGAAGGGGCCAGGCTGACGGCCGCTGTACCAAATGCCCCTTGCCCAGCTGGGGGGCAGTGACTGATTAACTGGGCAAATCTTTAGGATAACAGGCTCTTGGGGTGGGGGTGGAGGGTTAATAATTAATGGTTAGGGACAGAGGTCAGAACAACAGGTTATGTACCCCCCCAGTGACAGCCCCCAATAACCTTCAGCCTGACAGAACAACACATCTCAGCCGTCCAGCCTGATTTGCTGAATAAGCAGCCGGGCCCGAGAGCAGGGAACTCCAGGTTCAAGGCAGCAGGGCTTTGCAAACCCAGCTAAGTAACCTCTCTTGTTGCGATGATTTTATCTTACAGGGAGGAGCAGTGCGCAGTTATTGCGTACACTTAAACTGCACATAGCCCACAGCCCTGCTGCCCATCCTAAACACGTAGTCTACAGAACTTGAACATGGGCATGAGGAAAAAAAAATGTCCTTAATGACCCTAACGCTAGATGAAAACAACCCAAAGATCCACCAAACGGGACTGGGTGATGGTATCTCGGTGTATGCAGGGGGACTCAGGCAATGGGTACTCTTCATCAATGAAAAAATGAGCTATCATGCGCCACCGAGTCTTTATTTTTTAAAGATTACTTGTTTTTATTTCATATGTATGAGTGTTTTGCGTGAACAACCGTCCGAGTACAGATGCATGCAGCGCCCTCAATGGCCAGAAGAGGGCATTAGATCCTCTGGAACTAGGGCTACAGAGGCTTGTGAGCTGCCGAGTGGTTGCTGGGAACGTCCGTGCTCTATAAGAGCAGCCAGTACTTTTAACTGTCCAGCCACCGCTCCAGCCCTGCATTGCTTTTAATTTTTTTTTTAATCTGCCAAGTCTACAAGGTGTGCATGGTAAAACAGTTTGCAATGACATGCCTTCCTTTAGAGTATTTTTAAAAAAGATTTATTTTTCATTATTTTAATTATGTGTGTGTGTGTGTGTGTGCGTGTCTGTCTGTCTGTCTGTCTGTCTGTCTGTCTGTCTGTGTACATAAATGAAGGTACCCACTGAGAGGCCACTGGAGCTGGAGTTGCAGGCAATCTTGAGTCAACCAACATGGTTGCTAGGAGCTGAACGAGGCTCCTCTGGAAAAGCAACCAGGGCTCATTACTCTGGAGCTATCTTTCCAGCCCCACTACAGTATTAGAACAAACAAACTCGAGTCTCACACCCAGGCTGACTTTGAACTCACAGCAATTCTCCTGTCTCAGCACAACCTCCCTAGTGCTAGCCTTACAGGCATGCAACACCATGCTCAAGATGTTGTATTTATGCATTCTCATCTCCCAGAGGATGACACAGGCTAGAGACTCTTCAGATTCTACTGGGTGGGACTCCTGTAGGGTCCCAGACGTATTAAAGCAGTCTCCCAAAGGCTTGGAGTGTCCCGCCATGTTAGTCTCGTCAAGAATTCCTGAACAAAGTTTTGTGGGCAGATCAGGGAAGATTTTTACTAACAGCACAAAAGTTGTTACGGTGGGACGATCCAGAGCCCTCTGGATTGCATGAGGACCTTTATGGCAATCACTGGGAATGAAGGAGATACTGGTCACCTCGGGTTGTTGACTGTTCTGTACAGCAGTCTAAGCCACTGTTTTCCAAAGCAAGACCATGTCATCATCTGCAAAAGCAGGGGACGCTTTGAGTGACGAAAGCACCAAATTGCGCAGTGACAGCTAAGTGACAGCTAAGTAGAGTTTAGAGGCTGGGGACTTGGCTCCGTGGAGAGCTCTGGCCGAGTATGCGCCAGGCCCAGGGCTCTGTCTCTAGCCCCGCCCACAAACAAATCAACCCCTAACTCAGAATACAGCTTGGTACGCTGAAATAACTCGTCAATGCCATCCGTTATTGCAAAACGGCTCTCATAATTGGATGGCACATAAACCCCAGAAGATGACCTTGCTTCTTCTGCTAGATTGCCAGCCTAGGTTCCTGCCATCTACAGCCTTGAACTTGATTTTGGACACCAGTTTCAAAAAGGTCTCTCCCGCCAATGTACTCCTGAAATCCTCTGCCTCAATGCCAGCATGGACAATGAATCTTTGATATTGGAGTCCAGGGACTGTTTACCTATAGAAGACCTCCACCCCGACCAGGTTTAGTCCCAGCCCAGATCTAACACCAATCCCCAGAACTGCATCTGTTCGATGCAGAAGCCCCTAGCTAGATCAGGTCTTTTAAAACGCGCTAGTACCGTCTCCTTGTGGAGATTTAAGGAAACTGCACTACCGTCTGAGCTTGCTCGTTGACAGGCGGGTCTCTTCACCAGATGATCTCACCCATGCAAACCCCATTTGTTCTATTTAGCTAGTTGGATACCCCACCCCTAAAATGTTATTGTAGCCGGGCAGTAGTGGGGCACGCCTTCAATCCCAGCACTCAAGAGGCAGAGACAGGTGGGTCTCTGAGTTCCAGGCCTGGCAGCTCTGTATAGTAAGATTGATCTAGGACAGCCGCAGCTATAAAGTCTGTCTCGAAACAAAACAACAACAAAATGTTATTGTAATACCCAGACATGGAGTCACGTGCCTGTAATTCAGTACTAGGGAGACTGCGACAGGAAAATTGAGAGTTTCAGTTCAGCCTTGCCTGCATAGTGAGGCCCTGTCTCAAAACAGCAGGGGCAGCCGGGAGGGGAGCGGGGGAGGGATGCAGTTCAGTGGTGGATCTTTTACTGAACATGTGCAAGCCTCAGGAACCACTTACACACAGACATACACACACACACACACACACACACACAAATTATAGTGGTAAAAAATACACATAAATAAAAACTTCTAACTTAGCCACTTAAAAAACCCCTTTCATTATATTATTTTTAATTATGTGTCTGGGGGCTGGATATGCGCTCATACATGCAGATGCCCCAGGAGACCAGAAAAAGGAGTCAGATCCCCTGACCTGGAGTGGTAAGTAGCTGTGAGCCTCCCAAAGTGGGTACTGGAATCGAACCCTGGTCCTGTATAAGAGCAGTACTCACTCTTAACTGCTGACCTTTAACCTCTAAGCGTTGTTTTCTTTTTTAATTTTAAATTATTATTATTTTTCATTTCCTGACCACAGTTTCCCCTCCCTCCTCTCCTCCCAGTCCCTCCCCATCACTGTGTCTCTACCTACTCCCTCCCCCATCCATTTCTCTTCAGAAAAGGGCTTTCCATGGATATGAAGTACAGTAAGACTAGGCCCTTCCCCTTGTACAAAGGCTGGATCAGGCAACTCAGTAGAGGAAAAGTGTCCCAAAGGGAGGCAAGGGAATCAGAGACAGCCCTTGCCCCTTGCTCCCGCTGTTAGGAGTCCCACAAGAAGACCATATATGCAGAGGTCCAAGGTCAGCCCTTAACCATTTGTTAAAGAATGGTTCAGGGTTAAGTACATGCATACTGTACTAACACCCACACACATAAAATAAAACAAGTGAATAAATATTTAAATAAGATAAACCTACAAATAAAATAAGCCGGTGTGGTGGGGTACATCTTTAAACCCAGCACTCAGGAGGCAGAGGCAGGCTTGTCTCTGTTCGAGGCCAGCCTGGTCTACAGAGCGAGTTCCAGGTCAGCCAGGGCTACATAGAGAAACCCTGCCTCAAAAAATAAAACAAACTAACAAAAAGAGTGGAGCGTGGTGGAGGGGGATCCCCGAGCCCTGGCCTCCACAGCCGTGTGTATCCATGTGCACATGCACGCCCACACACAAAGGTCATGTTATTCACACGTCTTTTGCTCACCTATTTGCTAAAAACCATTTGGCCCGATGGCTGGAGAGATGGCTCAGCAGTTAAGAGCACTGACTGCTCTTCCAGAGGACCCGAGTTCATTTCCCAGCAACCACATAGTGGCTCACAATCGGCTGTAATTGCGTCTGATGCCCTCTTCTGGCCTGCAGGGGTACATGCGGATAGAAGCACTCATATACATAAAAACCAAAACAAAACCGCTTGGGCTGTGCTCACACTTTGAGAAACACTGATTTGAGCAAGAGAGGCCACTCTGTCTTCAAGTCTCTCATATTGATTCTTTCGGGACTAACTCCTGAAGAAACATTGCTAGATCTCAGCGTCATAATTTGCACCTTCTCCACCTTCTGGACAGCAATTGTTGGTTTCAACTTTCTTTGCTGTTTTATTTTTCAGGATTTTTATTTTATTCATTTTATAATATTTTTTTTAATCTTTTGATACTATTATGTAATTACATCATTGGGTTTTTAAAGTGTATGTGCGTGGTTTGTATACACGTGGGCATGCAGATGCTGTGGAGCCCAGCAGAGGGCGCCTGATTCCCTGGAGCTGGAGGAACAGGAGGTGGCGAGATACCGGGTGTGCACTCTGGGACTGGATCTCCTGATTGCTGGCTTCGGCCTCTCAAGTGTGGGATTGCAGACGTGTAACACCAGGCCCACCTTAGTTTTTCGTTTTTACGAAGTCCAACTTGTCTACTCTTTAATTTTTACATTTTATTTATTTTGTGTGGCATACACTGTCAGGTGCATGAGCATGCACCGTGGCACGTGCGTGTACACACACACACACACACACACACACACACACACAGAAGCAAGTAAGTGTGTTGTAAATTTTTTTTCCAAAGTGGGACCTCTAGAATTCCACAGCCCCAAAGGCCCAGCCGCCAATCATGTTCCTGCTTCTGTGATGTCATCATTTATCATTACGTCAACTCTTCAATTTTAACCTTCATTCTGCATTATCCACATTCCTCCAGTGTCAAAATCTGAGTTTACCCCTTTCTGTCTCTATAAACGTGCATTTTTTTATTTTGAAAATAAACTGAAGCTACCATACACTCTAATTGTAAGTATATACTAGTGCGTGGTCTCTAAGCTTTGCCCATAAATGTTCATTCTTTGATAACGATATTCTTTTGCTACAATATGCATGTCAGTTCATATATGTTTCACAAACTGTGAAAAATAAAACAAAAACAACTAATATCTGACAATGGTCTATAATTTTGGTTATTAGTATTAACTATTTCAGATGTTACTGAACTTAAAATGGACTGGGGTTTTTGTTTTGTTTTTGGGATAGAATTCAGAGACTTTTGCATGCCAGGCAAGAGCTTTAACACTGAGTCATGCCCCCAGCCCCTCCCTGGGGGATTCTAGGCAGGGGCTCTACTACTGAGCCACGCCCCCAGCCCCTCCCTGGGGGATTCTAGGCAGGGCTCTACCACTGAGCCACGCCCCCAGCCCCTCACTGGGGGATTCTAGGCAGGGGCTCCACCACTGAGCCACGCCTCCAGCCCCTCACTGGATTCTAGGCAGGGGCTCTACCACTGAGCCACGCCCCCAGCCCCTCACTGGGGGATTCTAGGCAGGGCTCTACCACTGAGTCACACCCCAGCCCCTCACTGGGGGATTCTAGGCAGGGCTCTACCACTGAGTCACGCCTCCAGCCCCTCACTGGGGGATTCTAGGCAGGGGCTCTACCACTGAGCCACGCCCCCAGCCCCTCACTGGGGGATTCTAGGCAGGGGCTCTACCACTGAGCCACGCCCCCAGCCCCTCACTGGGGGATTCTAGGCAGGGGCTCTACCACTGAGCCACGCCCCCAGCCCCTCACTGGGGGATTCTAGGCAGGGGCTCTACCACTGAGCCACGCCCCAGCCCCTCACTGGGGGATTCTAGGCAGGGACTCTACCACTGAGCCACGCCCCAGCCCCTCACTGGGGGATTCTAGGCAGGGCTCTACCACTGAGCCACGCCCCAGCCCCTCACTGGGGGATTCTAGGCAGGGGCTCTACCACTGAGTCACACCCCAGCCCCTCACTGAGGGATTCTAGGCAGGGGCTCTACCACTGAGTCACACCCCAGCCCCTCACTGGGGGATTCTAGGCAGGGGCTCTACCACTGAGTCACACCCCCAGCCCCTCACTGGGGGATTCTAGGCAGGGGCTCTACCACTGAGCCACACCCCCAGCTCCTCACTGGGGGATTCTAGGCAGGGGCTCTACCACTGAGCTACGCCCCCAGCCCCTCACTGGGGGATTCTAGGCAGGGGCGCTACCACTGAGCCACGTCCCCAGCCCCTCACTGGGGGATTCTAGGCAGGGGCACTACCACTGAGCCACGACCCCAGCCCCTCACTGGGGGATTCTAGGCAGGGGCGCTACCACTGAGCCACGCCCCCAGCCCCTCCCTGGGGGATTCTAGGGAGGGGCTCTACCACTGAGTCACACCCCAGCCCCTCACTGGGGATTCTAGGCAGGGACTCTACCACTGAGCCACACCCCCAGTCCCTCACTGGGGGATTCTAGGCAGGGCTCTACCACTGAGCCACGCCCCCAGCCCCTCACTGGGGGATTCTAGGGAGGGGCTCTACCACTGAGCCACGCCCCACCCCCTCACTGGGGGATTCTAGGCAGGGGCTCTACCACTGAGCCACGCCCCCAGCCCCTCACTGGGGTATTCTAGGCAGGGCTCTACCACTGAGCCACGCCCCCAGCCCCTCACTGGGGGATTCTAGGCAGGAGCTCTACCACTGAACCACGCTCCCAGCCCCTCACTGGGGGATTCTTGGCAGGGGTTCTACCACTGAGCTATCCCCCTTTTAAATTCTGAAACTTTTAAAATTAATATTTGAGTTGGGGTTTCACTATGTAGCTCAAAACTCACTAAGTTGTAAGCCTTAAACTTAGAGAAATTCCCCTGCTTCTGCTTCTCAAGTGCTAGGATTAAAGGTGTGGGCCACCATACAGGTTGGATTTGTTTGATTTATAATTGTGTGCATATGTGTGTTTCTATGTATGGGTGTGTGCACACGAGTGCAGGTGCCCATGGAGGTCAGAAGAAAGCATCAGACTCCCTAAAGATGAAGATGTGATTGTGGGCCGACTGATCTGGGTGCTGGGAGCCAAACCCAGGTCCTCTGCAAGAGCGGCAGCTGCTGTTAGAGCTTTCAGCCTCTGAGCCCTGTTTCCAGCCCCCAGTTAGTGGCTTTGAACTCGTGCCACCCCTGCCTCAGCCTCCTGCAGAGCTGGAGCGACAGGGATGGGCCAGCATGCCCAGCTTTGTCTGTGTGTGATGCCAGGGCTGGCTGCAAGCTGCAACCCAGAATCTCACACATGCCAAAGCATTCACTCTCCCACTGGGCACACCCCCGGGTTTGGAACAGGATTTTTAATAGGTCTTTCCTACTTCTAAAAACTTTACTTTTGAAAAGTATAATGACCCTGTAAATGGATTTTCATTGTTCAAATGTCATTTCCAAATGATTCTGTCTCTTGGGAGAAGCCCAATTCCAATGAAAGGAGCCTTGGTCATCCCAGAAGTCAGCTTGAGTCTTCTTGTCACTAGCACACATCTCCTCACGTCTTCTCCTGAAAAAGCCGTGTGTTAGTGTCACAGGTGCTCGCAGAGTGAGCTCAGTGGGAAGGGAATGCACGGGGCCACTGGAGCAAGACATACCAAGGCTGTAGGAAGCGGGTGTCATGAAGAGTCTCACACCAGATGTCCCCTCAGCTCAAAGGGCAGAGAACCACGTTCCCCAGCATCCAAGTCGGCCGCCACCTGGTCATAGATTCCCCTCGGATCCTCATACTTGACCTCAGACCGGCGAAGGTCATAGGGGTCCTAACAGGCAAGAAGTGGGGTCAGAGCCACAGAGATGCCCTGGGGACACATATCCCTGATGAGCTTCCCAGGGAACAAAAGTGTTTTAGTCCTGATGATTTGGCACTCCAGCTTGCCACACACCAGGTCTTATGTGCCACTGGAACCAATGTAGAACCAAAAAACCACTATAAACCATTTGTTCAGCCCACATGTGTAATTCTAGTGTTCTTGCTTTGAGTTTGAGGAAAGCCTGGGCTACACAGAGACTTCTAGGCTAGCCAGGGCTACATAACGAAAACCCACCTCACCTCACAAATGTTCTCTGTTGGACTGTCTGTCTGAAAGTGCAGTGTGAGAGAAATCAAGATAAAGTGAAGGTTGAAGTTAGGAAATAAGCAGACAGGCGATCGTGAAGACGGCTCATTATAATCACTTTCGTCTCTGTGCAGGGGGGTGGGGCGCGGGGGCTGGGCAAGATTGTGTCTGTAATTAGGAGTTAAAGCTGGGTGTGGTAGTGTACATCTCTAATCTTAGCACCGAGAAGTCTGAGGCGGGAGGATTTTGAGTTAAGAACTTACCTGTCTTCAGCATAGTGAGACAAAAGATAGATATACAGATTGATAAAATACGGACAAAACACTCATACCCGACAACAACAACAACAACAGCCGAGAGCCAGTTGTGGTGGCTAAAGCCTGTTATTCCAGTATTTTGAAATCTAAGGCAGGAGGATTGCCACTAGTTCAAGGCCAACCTGGGCTACAGAGCGAGTAAAGATTTAATAAAACAGCCTCATAACGTGAGTTATGGCGTCTGTAGGATATGAACCTCAGTTTGCCTCATTTCCTTACCAAACACATCCCAACACATTTCCTTATCAAAATGGAAGACAGTCTGGTGTGGTGACACACAACTGTGATCCCAGCACTCTCTGAAGCTGAGGCAGGGGGATTGCTAGACCAGAGCCAGTCTGTGCTACATAGTGAGACTATAAAGTCCTCTTGGGTCATTGCCTCACGTGTTCACGTACGCATGCGCTGTGACTGCTTCTAACCTATGGCAGCGATGAGTAGCTTAGGGGAAGGCCATATGTCCCCAGAAGCCAAAATATTTGTTCTCCGGTCCCTGTGCAGACACATCCCGCAGAGTCCGCCCCGTTTTCTGGGGAATTATGGTCCAGCACCACGGACAGCGCTTCAGCGGCTCTGTCCTGGAAGCCAGGACAGCATCTGAGACATTGTCACCAGAGATGCTGGAGCACTGGTGGGGCTCATGGGAGAGTCTGGCTCTTTATTTTGTTTTGTTGGATTTCTTTTCTTCTTCCTCCTCCTCCTCCTCCTCTTCTTCCTCCTCCTCCTCTTCCTCCTCTTCCTATGGAGACATATTCTTGCTGTGTAGCCCAGGCTGCCCTTTAACTCCCTGTCCTCCCGAGTGTGGGGAAGACAAGCCGCTACCACCATACTGTTGAATGTTAGGCGTGTGTCTCCTCTCCCTTGGCATGATGCAGTGGGTGGGTGAGAGGTCACAGTCCCCTTCCGCCATTGTCACCTGCCAGCCCCCATCCTCACATCATTCCATGTTCTCTGCTCTTTCCCACTCTCTCCTCAGTGTACTGACTAGTGTTGGCCTGTAATCTCTGACCCCATAGATGAACACTGACTAAATGGTACAATGTGCAGGCTACGGTGGCTCACACAGGTAATACCCCATTGGGAGATAAGAACAGGACAATCAGGAGTTCAAAGACATCCTAAGCTACATAGTAAGGTTGAGTCCAGACTGGGGCTATATGAAGCCCTGTCTCAAGTCAAGAGCCCGTAAACCAAATGGTATATTCCATCCCCTGTCTCAGCATGCATGTGACCAAAGGTGGGCCATTGTATGGCTGCCCCGTGCACGGGGAACTACTTGGAAAAGAGACATTTTCTTTCGTTGACGATTTCAGATCTATACGGGATGGAAACCTGGCTGTACTGGGAAACAGTGAAGGAGAAATGCTGAGCCCAGTTGTGCCTGAAGACAACTCTAGCATGTGACAGTTTATCTGAGTGAACCAAAATGTTCTTTCTCAGACCAGTAAGGCAACACAGCAGATGAAGGCACATGTCACACAGGTCTGGTGACAGGAATCTGATTCCTGGAATGCACACAGAGGTGGAAGAAGACAGTCCCTACAAAGTCGTCCTCTGACATTTGCACGTATGTTGTGTAAGCATGCTCACCGTGACGCACACACATGCATGCACACACACACGATAATAAACAAATTAGTTTAAAAAAATCCTTTCTCTTGGGCTGGAGAGATGGCTCAGTTGTTAAGAGCACTAACTACTCTTCCAGAGGTCCTGAGTTCAATTCCCAGCAACCACATGGTGGCTCACAACCATCTGTAATGGGATCCAATGCCCTCTTCTGGAGCGTCTGAAGACAGCTACAGTGTACTCACATGAAATAAATACATTCTTTTTTCTTAAGTTTTTTTTTTCTCTAGTGGCTTAACCAGTTTGGTGGAGATACCTAATCATCCAAGGAAACAACACATTCTTCTCTTCTCCCACAGTGGAGAGCTATAGACGACAGTCCCCAGCCCCAGTGGCTGGACCATGTTTCCATCAATCAGAAGGAAGCAGATGAGCCAATGGACATTTTTGGTCTCTCTAACAGCTTTTCTCCCTGTCCTTCACCAGCTGACTGGCCTTCACCCCTTAGTAAACTGTTCTGTGCCTGCAGACCCTGGTGATGGGAATGCTAGAGAATGACAGAGGGACCCAGGGTGGGAATCCTGGGTTTCAAATCACCAGGACACAGCAGGACTTCACCTGGACAGCTATTGACAAAGAAAGACTTTGTTTTCTGCTTGGTGGAGACAGTCTCACCATGTAGTCAAGGCTGGCTTTGAACTCCCCTCCTCCTTCCTCCTCCTCTCTGGCAGGCACCACCACATCGAGGGGTCTCTTTGTCACAGTGGCTTCTTCTAACCGATACACAGAGTGGGAGGTGGGTTTCCAACCTAGAATCTTCTTACCATTTGTACTTCATCATAGAGGGGTCCCCAGACCCCAGGCGGGCCATAGGCTCTCTCCACCTCATCATACAGGTGTCCGGGGAAGGCCATGTCCTCATCTTCGGTACCTGTGAAGGCTGGAGTTGGTAGACATGAGGGCTAGGATGGGAAAGTGTCTTCCCCAAAGGCTCATATGTTGGGGTTTCAGGACTAGTGGTGCCATTCTGGGAGGTTCTGGAAACTGCAGTGGAGGGTGTGCCTAGCTGGACAAAGTTGGTCACTGGGGTGTGTCCTGGGGGCGGATCTCCTGCCTCTGGTCCCCTTCCTGTCTGGCTCACTTTCTGTTTCCTGTCTGCCATAGTGAGAGCAACTTTCCTCTGCCACACATGCAACGAGGCCAAGCAGGCACAGACAGACCTTCTGAAGCGAGGCAGTGGGAATCTGGGCTCTTTAAGTGCTTTCTGGGAGTATTTTGATCACAGTCATAAAGAAGTAAGTAGCACAGCTTGAAAGGGAAGGGAAAGGTGGCCATGACTCACCTTGGCGATATGACACCTCTTCCAGTGTTGGGGGAAGCTGGGGTTTGAAATCCCTCATGGAGTAGTAATGTGGGTCCACTTCTGCTGTGCTAACCTGTCACACATGCACACACACACACACACACACACACACAATATACAAGGTCATTTCCCTTGACTCTCAGGTCCCAGGAGATGGCAATGATTAGCCTAAAACTGAGGCTGGAGGCTGCCAGCCCCACCCCCACCCCACCCCCACTCACCGTGGAGCTTCTTGTGTCCCGGTCCCCAGTCCACTGACTCTCCTCATATTCATTCCTGATTCGGTCCTCCTCCGACCTTCCAGGACGAAAGTGCCGATGAAAGTTGGCTTCGAGTCTGCCACCCTGTCACTCCCAAGCCTCTCCCGCTTACCCTGCTTCTGTCTTCTCTGAGATCTCTGAGAGAAACGAGAAAGGAGGGCTTCAGAGATTGTTCAAACCCACCTGGACCCGAGCAGTTGTACTGTGTGGCAGCCACAGCGTCCCCACCCACTCGGGTCTCCAGCTTGGCACTGAGAAAGCTCTCTCCTTACCCTCAGCAAGGCGTCTCAGTCTTCTCCGCCAGAGGAGTCCCCCAACACAGGAGACATTGGAAAGCAACAGAAGACCACCAACTGCAAAGAGCACAGGCAGCAGGGGCAGCCTCTGGGGTCCTGGGAGCAGAAGAAACCCCTTGGTGAACCTCCAGCATCTGGGAGCAGCCTGTCCATGACTGATGGTTAGTCTTCAGTGCCAACCTGACGGTGCCCAAATCGCCTAGGACACTTGTGCAGCACACGTCAGGGTGTGTTAACCCCGTAGAATTGGTTAGCTGAGAGGAAGACCAGCCCTGAGGGTGGGTGGCGCCATCCTCCTGAGCTGGGAACTCAGAGAGAATCCAAAGTTGGGAGTCGATGCCGAGGGTCTTCCTCTGTCTCTTTCTGCCTTATTTTAATACATATACAAGTCAGATCATTTTTATTTATTTTTTGCAGATAAATGTTTGGCTCAAATATATGTATGCGCACCATGTGTGTGTCTTGTGCCTGTGTGTCAGAAGAAGGCATCAGATCCCCTAGAACTGAAGCTACGGATGGTGGTAAGCCACCAAAAGGATGCTGGGAATCAAATCCAACTCCATGGAAGAGCAGCCAGTGCTCTTAGCCATAGTCATCTCTCCAGCTCCCAATTTAATTTTCAAGAAGACTTTTTAACTTTAATTTTTATTTTATGTGGATGAGTATTTTGCCTGCGTGTAGGTACGTAAACAATGTGTGTGCAGTGCCCCCAGAAGAGGGCGTCAGATTCTCTGGAACTGGAGGTATGGATGGCTGTAAGGCACCATGTAGGTGCTGAAAACTGAACCTGGGTCCTCTGTAAAACAAACAAATGAACGAACAAAACCAGCATGTGCTCTTATGTGCTGAGCAATCTCTCTAACCCTAAAGACCTACTTGATTTCAAAAGTCTGCATGTGGGTTTGTGCCTGCAGAGGTCATACAAGGGTGTCATGTCCTGGAATGGAAGTCATGTCCTCTAGCATGTCCCTGGCTCCTCCGTCTTGCCTCACTGAGCCCGAGGCCACTGCTTCAGCTAGTTTGGCTAGCTAGTAAGCCTTTGGGGTCTACCTGTCTCTTCCCCCAGCTCCAGGTTACAGCTGTGTGCAGTGACACCAGGTTTTTATGTGGCTCCTGGAGATCTGAACTCTGGTCCTCGAGTTTGTATGGCAAATGTTCTACTCACTGAGCTATGTCCTTAGTCCCAGGACCCCTTCTTTCCACCCAAAGACAGGTGGCTTCTTTCTTAAGCCAATCTGTTAGCAGTGGGTCCCCCTTCCACTTGAGCCCTGTCTGTGACTGAGAAATCCCCCTCCACTCTGGCTCCGTGTTGAGACATTCCATTTGCCTACAGAGGGAGGGGATGGTAGCTAATGCGACAGAATTCGAAGCTCGAGAAGCACTGGTGTACCAGAGATCATCTTCCCTGCTGCTCTTGGACCCCATGGTCATCTGCATGTGAGCACGCTGAGAAGCAGTACTTACACTGTCCCAACCATGAGCAATGGCTGCCACACACGAGGAAGAAGCCATCTGAGCTCAGTCCCAGTCTAGTATGACTGTAGAGATGATTTGAATCAGCCCAAGCCAGAACTGTCCTAGCAGACTCATAGGATCATGGAAAATAATGTATGTTGCTATATGCCTCCACCTTTGGGGTGGTTTGTTACACAGCTAAAGCTAACTGATACAGCCGCCTCATAGAGAGAGCATGGGTAGAGATAGCTCATTTTTAGTTGTTGCTGTTTGCTTTCAGGGGTGGGAGTATGTCACTATGTAGCCTGTACTTCAAACCTGTGATCTTCCTGCCTCAGTCTCTGGAGAATAGGGAGTATGGGCACGCACTAGCTAGCAATCCTTTAGAATTAGGAAAGTGCTGGGAAGATGGCCCCCTTCTCCTACCTCACATAGTCTGGCTTTGTGGAACCTTTGTGTAACACAGCCAGTGCCTGGCATATTAGTTTTTGTTTCTGGTTTTGGTTTTGGGTTTTTTTTTTTAAGATTTATTTATTATATGTAAGTACACTGTAGCTGTCTTTAGACACTCCAGAAGAGGGTGTCAGATCTCGCATGCATGTGCATGTGAGTCTGCTGTGGGTGCACATGCGTGTATGTGAGTGTGTGCGTGTGTGTGCATGTGTGTGCATGTTGTGCGTGTGTGTGCATGTGTGTGCATGTGTGGGTATGTATGTGTGTGTGAATGTGCATGTGAGTCTGTGGGTGCACATGTGTGTAAGTGTGTATGTGAGTGCACATGTGTGTGCATGTGTGTGTGTGTGCGCACACGTGTGTGGGGGTATATATATGTGCTCATGTATGGGTGTGCATGTGTGTGTCTGCTGTGTGTGCATATGTGTGTGTGCATATGTGAGTGTGTGTGCATGTGCATGTGAGTCTGCTGTGGGTGCACATGTGTGTGAGTGTGTGTATGTGAGTGTGCACGTGTGTGTGCATGTGTGCGCGTGTGTGTGCGCATATGTGTACTCTTGCAGAGACCTGAGGATGACACTGGGTGTCTTCTATCATTCTCTACTTGGTCCCCTTGAGACAAGGTCTGTCAGTGAATCTAGAGATCACTGTTTTATTAAGATTTAATAAGTATTATTCATTTGTTTTAATGTATGTGTATAAATGGCAGGTGTGTGTGTGTGTGTGTGTGTGTGTCTCCACAAAGGTCAAAAGAAGGTTTTGGATCCCCTGGAACTGGAGTTACAGGCCACATGATGTGGGTGCTTGGAACCAAACTCAGTTCACTGAGCTCTCTCTGGCCAGTCTAACCAAACTTCAAACAGAGGCAGGTACACTCAAATACACACACAAGCATACACATGCACACACACACACACACACACACACACACACACACACACACACGTAGAGGCGCATGCATGTGTACACGTACAGCATTAAACTAAATTACACCAGGCAGGATGGAACACACTAGTAAATCCAGCACTTGGCAGGCTGAGGTAAGACTACTTACAAATTCACAGCAAGACCCTGCCTCAACAGAAGAGAAAAGGGGGCCTGAGGATGTACCTCAGTGGCAGAGTGTTTATTTACACGGCACGCACGGGCATGGACCTGGGTTTGGTCCCCAGGATTGCAAAGGAGAGTTAAGCCAGCTTAGGAAAAGAGAAAGGATATTACTTCAGCAAGAAGAGCTGAAGGTCATGCGTGGGAGTCTGCAGGGCATGCGTGGGAGTCTGCAGGGACTCAGCTAACTCCTCAGCAGCTGTGATCACTAGGGGGGAGTCTGAGTGAAGAGAAGGGAGGGGCTCAGGGAAGGGGCACTTGCCCGGAGGCTGCTCCGTGGGCAGCTGGAGGTCTGTGTCTTCAGGAGCCTGGTCCAGGCCTGTGGGGGGAGAAGGAGATTAACATTAATACCCGGAATCCGATAAGCCCAAAGGATCCCTGGACTTCTTAAGCTTTCTGGCAGACTTTAAAGATCAAGGGAATGGCGCACACCTTCTTAGGGACCTTTTATTTATTTATTATTTTAAGATTTGTTTTTTATGTGTATTGGTGTTATACCTGCATGCATGTGTGTGCGCCATGTGCATGCCTGGTGCCCAGATGATTGTGGGTCACCATATGGGTGCTGGAACCAAACCCTCTGCCAGAATAACAGACGCTCTTAACCACTGAGCCAACTTCCCGGCCTCTTAGTGATATTTTAAGGACCGACAATAACAGTGGATTATTAATTAGTGTTTTTTTAAAAAGATTTATTTATTTTATGTATGTGAGTACACTGTCGCTGTCTTCAGACACACCAGAAGAGAGCACCAGATCTCATTAAGGATGGTTGTGAGCCACCATGTGGTTGCTGGGAATTGAACTCAGGACCTCTGGAAGAGCAGTCAGTGTTCTTAACTGCTGAGCCATCTCTCCAGCTTTTAATTAGTGTTTTATAGTGTGTATGTTCCTTTGATGTGAACTACCAATTTGTTGAGTGAATTAAATAGATGCTGTGGGTAGGGGAGTTGGCTCAGTAGGTGAAGCCACTTGTCCCCAAACCTGATGACCTGAGTTCAATCCTTGGGACCCAGATGGTGGAAGGAGAGCCCTGATTCCAACAAGTTGCCCTCTGACCTCCCCAGCCATGCTGTGGCATGTTTGTATGTATACATGAAAGCATGTACAATAAATACATCAATATAAAAGCATTAAAAATAATTTAGAGACATTTATGAACTTATGTATAGGTATGTAAATAACAATAATAATTAAAGAAGAAGAGGCCATGAATCTGGTTGGAGAGAGGATAGAGAAAGGAGAAATGATGTAATTATACTTTAATTAAAAAAGGAACAGTGGGAGAGACAGCTCAGCAGGCAAGAGCGCTCACGGCTCCTCCAGTACCCCCATGGTGGCGCACAACTTTTTATAACTTCCGTTCCAGGGGATATAGCCTCGGCTGGCGCCAGGCACACACAGAGTGCACATACATCCACACCTATAACATGTTTTAAAATACAAATAAATAATATCAAAAAAATAAAAATAAAGAACATCTTTAAATAGAAGAAATAAATTTGAAAAAAATGGTTTAATTATTCTCTGTTGGCGGTCCATAGTAGAGGTATAAATTAGAGCAAGGGAGGCGAGTGTACTACTTTGTGTATTAGCATTCAAAGGTAAGACTGTAACGTAAGGAGCATGCGTGGTGGGGCGGGGCGTGTGCAGAGGATGAGGATCGGGAAAGGACCCTGCTATTGCGTCAGAGGAAGACAGGACAGGAGGTTTCCTGGGCTAAGCAAACTGAACCACACTGGGGATATTTCCTTTATATTTACGCCATAATTTTGCACTGTCCAAAGAGCACGTCAGATACGTCTCTTCCCTTAATCTTCACAACCCGGCTGAGAGGAAGCCACTTTCAGAAACCCAGGCGGAGAGCTCTAAGAGGAAAGCCTATTCTAGCTGGGGTGGTGGCACATCCCTGAAATCCCCGCACTCACAAGTGGAAGGCTAGCTGGACCACATGGCACTTTTCCAGGTCAGTTTGGGTTGCAGATTGAGATCCGTTTCAATAATCAAACGACAAAGGGACAAGTAAAAACTGCTTTTAAAAACTGAGACGTTTCCTTGAACCTACAAAAGTGGTAGGTAAGCTTCAGGCTTCTGTAAACTAAGACATGTCGGGTTAACTCCTGCGTGATTTCAGTGTACTCACTGGTCAGTTTCTTGTGGTGCTGAGGATTGACTTTTGCATTTGCGTCAAGAGCTCTACTGTGTAGCCACGCCCCCAGCCCTCACTGGGGGATTCTAGGCAGGGGCTCTACCACTGAGCCACACCCCCAGCCCCTCCCTGGGGGATTCTAGGCAGGGGCTCTACCACTGAGCCACGCCCCCAGCCCCTCCCTGGGGGATTCTAGGCAGGGGCTCTACCACTGAGCCACGCCCCCAGCCCCTCACTGGGGGATTCTAGGCAGGGGCTCTACCACTGAGCCACGCCCCCAGCCCCTCCCTGGGGGATTCTAGGCAGGAGCTCTACCACTGAGCCACGCCCCCAGCCCCTCACTGGGGGATTCTAGGCAGGGGCTCTACCACTGAGCCACGCCCCCAGCCCCTCCCTGGGGGATTCTAGGCAGAGGCTCCACCACTGAGCCACACCCCCAGCCCCTCACTGGGGGATTCTAGGCAGGGGCTCTACCACTGAGCCACGCCCCCAGCCCCTCACTGGGGGATTCTAGGCAGGGGCTCTACCACTGAGCTATATCCCTAATCTCATGGATCATTTTCAAAGAATTTGTCTGTGTTTTCAAAGTTTCTGTGTGTAGTGACCTAGATCATCTATAATATTCCCTTAGAATCCTCTTTGTGCCTGTAAATCCAGAGTGTGTGTGTGTGTGTGTGTGTGTGTGTGTGTGTCTGTCTGTCTGTCTTTCTCTCTCTCAGAAGTTTGTTTTGGTTTTTGGTTTTTTGTGCATGTGAGTGTTTTGTCTGCATGTATGTCTGATCTCCACACACATGTCTGCCCCCTCCCCAGGGCAGAAGAGGACATTGGATCCCTTGCAGCTGGAGTTACAGATTTGTGAGCACCATGTGGGAGCTGGGAACTGAACCCCATTTCCCTGGAAGAGCAGCCAGTGCTCTTGGCTTAACTATCTCTCCATCCCCCTCTTAATCTTTCTTTTTTCAATCATTTTTTTGGGGGGGTCTTTTGTTTATTTGGATTTTCTGTTTTTTGATACAGGATCTCACTATGTATCCTGGATAGCCTGGAATCCACTATGTAGACAGAATAGAATGGCCAAGAACTCAGAGTGCAGAGAGATCCACCCGGCTCTTCTGGGATCAAAGACGTGCACCGCAGTGCATTAGTCGGTTTTATGGATTCTCTCAGTCTCTGCAGAAGAACGGGCTTTCGGTGTCATTGATTTTCCTAGTTGGACTCTGCTCATTCGTTAGGACTCTGACCCTCAACTTTTATCTTCCTCCTGCGGTTGGATTTGTGTTTAACTGATTCTTCTTCTGCTAGTTTTGCAGGATGGAAACATTTTCCCCAAGGCCTAGTTTGCTGCATTGCTTGTCTTTTACACTTACTTCCTCACTGAGTTTCTGTGGGTGGGAGCACATGCGGAGGTGAAAGGTCAACTTGCAGGAGTCACTTCTCTCCTTCTGTCATGTGAGTCCCGGAAATTGAGCTCCAGTCATCAGGTTTGGCTGTAAGCACCTATACCCACTGAACCACTTCTCTTTCTGCTGTTTTTTAAAATCTAATATGAACTATTTAATCTACAAACTGCCTTCTACACATTGACTCAGCTACATTCTCGGTTTTTTTTGATGTTTTTATTTTCACTCAATCAAAACTATTTTCTGCTGAGTATGGTGGTACACACCTTTATTCCCAGCACTCAGGAGGCAATGATAGGTGGATCTCTGTGAGTTCTAGGCCAGCCTGGTCTACATAATGAGTTCTGAGTTGGTCAGAGGTATACATTAGACTCTGTTTCAACAAAGAAAGCAGAAATCCCCCCTTTTATTTCCCAATCCTTACAGATAAGTGACTAAAATTCATCCCTAGAGCACATCTGCCTGAGTTTAAGGCTTGTCTCCAGCTCCTCCTAGCTGTGCGACTTTAGTTAATTTGCTTAACGTCTCTGGGTTTTAGTTCACTTCTCTGTAAACAGGAGAAATAACAGTATCTACTTTGCTATGCCATCCCACAAGATGTCAAAAACCAAACCAAACCAAAACCAGTAACAACAGCAACAACCACCACCACCACCAACAACATCAACGACAACAGCAACAACAAACTCTACCCTACCCAAGACCGGCTTCCCACCTGGGGTAGTGATGGTGACCTGGATCCCCTTGTCTGTCAATCCACTGTCCCCCAGGGCATTGCTGGCCAACAGCCAAATCCTGTACCGTGTAGAAGGCTTCAGTCCAGTCAGTGTGAAAGTGGTGGCCTGTGCAGGTAGGACATCCATGTAGAGGAATCCTGGGGTCTCAAGGGCCTCATACCTGCATGGTGAGGACAATCAGCTCAGCCAGGTGTCCGTCTCCGCAGTCTGCCCCACTTCGCCAGCCTTGGTGGAGGCCTCACCTGATTTGGAACCTCTGAGGCAGACCCCCATCGAAGCCAGGCTTCCACTCCAGTCCTACCGAGTGAGGGCTCACACTCACAACCTTCAGTCCCAGTGGAGGGTCAGGGCGGCCTTGCGGGAGAAGGGATAGAATCATCAGGAGATACATAAGGAGTCTAGCACTTTCCCGTCAGAGTCTCCTGAGAGCTGGTTGTTTCTCTTTATCCACAGTGGCTGTGCTCAGTGAGTTCGCCTCAGTGGTTAACCGCACGGGTTGTTCTTCCAGAGCACCAGGGTTCAGTTCCCAGGACCCACACGCAGCTCACGACTGCGTGTAGTTCTATGGGTACCTGACACATGAGCAGTTCACAGATACACATGTACGCACAGCACCCATACACATAGAACACGGTTTTAAGTTCACCTGGAAGCCCGGCTCTAAGAAACACAAGCGTTGCTTCTGATGAGGTGCTGGTGAGGCCGGTCCTCAGCACAGCATTCTCTTCCAACACTGTCTGCTCGTTTGAGACGGTCTCTCTGTGCAGCCAGGCTGGCTTGGAACAGCTGCCTGCCTCTGTCTCCCCAGAGCTGGGATTATGCATTTATTTGTTTGTGTGCACATGGTTTGGGGAGGTCAGAGGACAGCTTGTGGGAGTCAATTCTCTTCTTTTACCATGAAGGTTCCAGGGATGGAACTCAGGTCTGAAGCTGGAGTCATCTCATTGGCCCAAACTCTACCTTTCCTATCAATCAATCAATCAATCAATCAATCAATCAATCCATCATCTTTCTATCAACTATCTCTGTCTGTCTGTCCATCTATCCATCTTCCTATCATCTATCCTTCCTATCTATCTATCTATCTATCTATCTATCTATCTATCTATCTATCTATCTATCTATCATCTTTCTATTAACTATCTCTGTCTGTCTGTCCATCTGTCTATCATCTAACTTTTATCTATCCATTCATTCATCTATCATTTATCAACTCTATCTATCTATCTATCTATCAATCAACTCTCTATATGTCTGTCTGTCTGTCTATCATCTGTCTATCATCTATCACTTATCTATATATCTACCCATCCATCTATCTATATGTCTTCTATCTATCTATCTATCTATCTATCTATCTATCTATCTATCTGTTAATCTATCAATTTATCATCTATCTATCTATCGACAGGTTTCTTCAGGTTAGCCTGGAACAGTTTGATCCTCTGACCATATCCCCCCAGCTCTGAGATGACAGGCATGTGCCCCTACACTGGTCCCACCCATACATTTTTGATTTACACGTTTCTGGTTTTTAAACAAACCACCTTATTTAATATATGTTGCTGATTCACTAACATTGAAAATATGGCCGGCAGGAGGCTGAAGATATGACTCAGTGGGCAGAGTGCTTATTTAGCATACACAAATGCCTGGGTTTGATCCCAGCCCCTCATGAGCCCAGCCAGCATAGTGGCACACTCCTGCCATCCTGGTGCCCAAAGGTAGAAGTAGGAGGACCAGGAACTCAAGGTCAGTCTGAGCCTGTAAGACCACCATCACTCTGACTCGCCCTTCAGCAAAGTTTACTCAATGCAAACAAATTCTTCCTTGAGGTGTATGATAATCTTCTCCTTTTTTTTTCTTTTAAAGATTACTTGTTTTGGGCTGGCGAGATGACTCAGCAGTTAAGAATACTGACTGCTCTTCTAGAAGTTCTGAGTTCAATTTCCAGCAACCACATGGTGACTCACAACCATCTGTAATGGGATCCGATGCCTTCTTCTGGTGTGTCTGAAGAAGGCTACAGTGTACTCTCATACATAAAATAAACGAATAATTCTTTTTTAAAAAAGATTTAATTGTTTTCACTTTATGTTTATGGATGTTTTGCCTGCATGTGTGTATGTGTGCCACATGCATGCAGTGCCTGTGGAAACCTGAAGAGGGCATCAGATCTCCGGGAACTAGAATCACACATGGTTGTGAGTTGCCGTCAAGTGCCTGCCAGAAATTGATCCCGGTCCTCTGCAAGAGCAGCCAGTGCTCTTAACCATTCAGCCACAAAAGCGCCATTAGTGTGGGACATGGTGGTTCACACCTTTAATCCAAGCAATTGGGAGGCAGAGGCAGGCAGATCTCTATGAGTCTGAGTATAGCCTTGGCTATGTAGTGAGTTCCAGGTCAGCCAAGGCTATGTAGTGAGACTCTAATTAAAAAAAAAAAAGACAAAAACAAAAAGAGACCTCCTACACACACACACACACACACACACACACACACACACACACGGCTTTTGCCCCAACCTCACATCCTTAGAACCCTGAATAACATTTCCAATTACACTCTCAAGCCATGTGCTTCTAATGAAAACAACCTCACCCCTAGTAGGAGGGACATGCGACTAAGTCATGTCAATCACTATGAAATTGAAGTAAAGCCACTGAGGTACAAATGTAATATTTTGTCATTAGAATAAAAAGAGCTGTATTCCCAGGTTAAGGGGTAGCTCAATAGGGAAGTTACCCGACATACACAAGGCTCTGGATCTGACATCCTGCAACCCCTGGCCCCCTCCCCCAAAGAAAAACCCAGCTAGGCCTGGTGATTCACAAATGTAACCCAGCCCTTTGGTGGTTAAGGCTGAAGGCTCACCATTTTGAGACAGGTTTGGCTACAAAGCAATTCTGAGGTTAGCCTGAGTGATATAGCAAGTCCAACGTTAGCCTGGGCTACATAGAAAGTCTGAGGTTAACCTGGGTTATACAGCCAGACCTTGTCCTAACAAAACAAAACTCCATTCCCATGCACCAACACCTCTCAGCTATCAGAAACACTTCCTGGCTTTGGTCAACCAGGAACTTGGCGGGTGACCCAAGGATCTGACCCCCCAGCATCCTCCCAACTGCGCCCGTCATACTGATGCTGACGAGCTGGATGTTGGTGTGGTCCGAACCGAGGGCATTGGTGGCTGTGCACTTGAAGAGGGCGTAGTCCTGGGCTGCAGACACGTTAGCAATGGTCAGGAGGCTGCTGTGGACCACGCCCTGGTGGTACTTGTGCTCCGTGTACCTGGAGACCGGGCACGGTAGGGCTCAGAAAGGGGAGCCAGGGCTGGGTGAGCAGGGCTGGAGTAAGAACCGGCGATACTCAGGTTCACCTGGGGTCTTGGAGATCCAGAGGGACCCCATTTTTGGTCCAAGTGAAGTCGATGTTGGGGACGCCCCGGGCACGGCAATGGAGTGTGGCTGAGCTGGTACTGTCCCCAGCAGCAGCCACTTTTGTTAAGGGTGTAGGATGATCCACCTGGGGGGCAACTGGGGTGGGTTAAAGGAGCACTGTGATGTTGAGTGCTGAAGAGTGTGAGAGCGGTGGGTTATGGGCAGACCTCGAGGTTACCTACACCGGACAACAAGACGAACCAGTCCTCTGGCTGCGGGAGCCACCCCATTGTCTGCGATGCACTGGTAAGCGCCAGCCTGGGACAGTCTGGCCTGGCGAATCCGCAGACGCCCCGTGGGTCCCTTTGACAGCTTCTCCATGTCGTCCAGGTTCAGATCCTCCTCTTCTTCCCCCTAGCATCCCAAGACACAGGAGCATGTCCCCCGTCTGTCCTCAGATCATCCCTCAAACTGTGTCCCATCTGTCCCTTCAGCCCCCTTCCACAAAATTAAGGAAGTGGGACTGTTTCTTGTTATCTATCCAACCACTAATTTAATCCATCCATCCACCAATTGAGTCAATCACCCAAATATACATTTGTCTAAACACTTATGCATGAAGCCAGGATGGTAGTACTGGTTCATCTAACCATCTGTAGATTGCATCTTAGTGGTAAAGCCCTGGATAGTATCAGGCACACACACAGACACACAGACACACACACACACACACACACAAATTGAGCTGCATGTAATGGTTCATATGCACTTGGGAGGGAGAGGTAGGAAAATCCCAAGTTCAGAGCCAACCTGGGCTACCTAGCAAGTTCTAGGCTAGCTTAGACTACAGATCAAAATGCTCTCTCAAATATAAATGTCCTAGAATGGTAGCACAGGCCTGTCATTCTAGCACTTGGACCTTGGGGTCAGGAAGGTCAAAAGTGAGTCAATCCCATAAGGGCAGCCTCTGCCACATCGCATGCTTAGGGTCAGCGTGGGCTACCTCACTAGTGGTTCTCAACCTGTGGGTCACAACCACTTTGGGGGTGAGGCCTCATACCAGACATCCTGCATATCACATACTTACATTACAATTCACAACAGTAGCAAAATAACAGTTATGAAATAGTAATAAAATAATTTTCTGACAAAACAGACCAGTCCTCTGGCCGTGGGAGCTGCCCCACTGTCTACAGTGCACTGGTAAGCACCATCCTGGAACTGCATTACAGTCATGAAGAACTGTATTAAAGGGTCACAGCATTAGGAAGGTTGAGAACCCCTGCATCAAGCCCTCTCTCAAAAACAATGGGGGCTATAGCGATGGTCCAGAGGTTAAGAGCTCGGGCTGCTCTTCTAAAGGACCCGGGTTCAATTCCCGGCACCCACGTGGCAACTCACAAATGTCTGTAATTCTAGTTCCAGATCTGACACCCTCACAAAGACATACATGCATGTAAAACACCAATGTCTATTAAATAAATAAATAAATATCAAATAAAAATCAACGGACCCCGTGGGTGAAGACACCTGTGACTGACCCTAATGGTCTGACCTCTTGACCTTCATACCCATACTATGGCATGTATGCACTACACACACACACACACACACACACACACACAACGGATACATTTAAAACGATGTGTGTATGTGTGTATGTATGCATGATACTGTGTATATGTATGATGATGTATGTCTGTATGTATGATGATGTGTGTATTATGATGATGTGTGTATATATGATGTGTGCATGTATGTATGCATATATGATAATGTGTTTATATGCATGTATGGTGATGTGTGTATGTATGTATAATGATGTGTGTATGTATGTACATATGATGATGATGTGTGTGTGAGTGTATGAGTGCAGGCACGTGTGTGCAACAGCATTTGAGTAAATAACTTGAAGGTAAGGTTGCTCCTTCCACCCTGGGTCCAGGGAGTGAAGTCAGGTCACCATGTGCACACAAGCACTCTTACCCACCTGCCCCATTTGTCTTGCTTTCTGTTCACTCCTCCATGTCCATATTCATAAATATGTACACTTGCTTTTTATTCCTCCATGTACCCATTCACACACACACACACACACACACACACACACACACACACACACACTTCACTCATTCACTCATTTCCTGCCATTTGACAAAATCAGTTCCCGGAAGATACCCAGGCCTGTACAGTCACACATGGCTTCACACAGTGCAGCATCCACTCCCAAGGCACTAGTTACCCAGAGACTGCACCTTCCTAGCTCCGCCTCCATCCACCGAAGCTAGGTGCTTACCAGTCTCTCCCAGCTGAACATCTCTGGGAGGATGGGATTGGCATCAACGGTGCAGACTATATCCACAGAACCCCCAACATTCACCTCAGTGGGGTCCTGGAGGGCACGGATGGTGGGAGCATCTGTTGAGAGACAGGTGCTTGGTGAAGTCACTTAAGCCCTGACAGGACCTGCGGGAGAGAGGGGGACAGATTTCAGGGAGGAGGGGTGTCTTTGAGGTGTCCGGAATAGTATGGAGCTGGATACAGCTTGCCCTTTATGGAAAGGAATTCTCAAGATAATAAGCCTGTCTTCATCATTGTGCCTCTGTGATTATTAGAGTCTGGTGTGTGTGTGTGTGTGTGTGTGTTGGGGGGGCGGGAGTATAACAGAACAGTGTTGGGATGGGAATGAGATAACTTGAGTGAGTGTAACTTCCACGGTAAAACCATCCTGGGAAACCCTAATTTTCCGGGTTTCTGAGGGGGCTCACAATGCACGTCCAACTTCAACAGCGCCTCCGCGGTGCCCTCTGAGTTCTGGCAGTGCAGTTGATAAAAGCCATCGTCAGCTCTGGTCACATTCCACAGCTGCAGAGCCCCTCCGGACAGGATGCGGTGCCGGGGACCCCCAGCTGGGGAAGGAGAGGGTCAGGAGCCTGGAAGTCCCGCCCATCCTCTTGAATCTGCGCCCTGCTCCAGGCCCGCATCCTACCTGGGCTGAGGCGGTAGCCTCGGAAGGTCCAGTTGAAGGCCTCGGGGGCGGGGTTAGCAGATACTGACACCGGCAGCAGCGCCTGGCCCTGCTCCACCACGGTCACAGCCGACACCTGCTCCCCCAGGAACTCTGGAGGGTCTTCAGAGGGGGGCCCCAGGAAGTCAAGAGTCGGTAAAGTTAAGGCACTGAGTTCAAGGGTTAAGGTTAGGGTCGAGGCTAGGACTAGGGTGGTGGACAGGGCAACCGTTAGAGCTGAGATCTGGATAGAATGTAAAACATGGCGGGATGGTTCAGCTGGTAAGATTACTGCTAAATCCGAGTTCAATGTCTGGGACCCACAAGGCGGGAGATGAGAACCTGTTTCCTTAAATGGTTCGGTGAGGCTGGGCGGTGGTGGCAGCGGGGCACGCCTTTAATCCCAGTACTTTGGAGGCAGAGGCAAGCGAATCTCTTGTGAGTTCGAGGACAGCCTGGTCTACAGGGATAGTTCCAGGACACAGAGAAACCCTGTCTCAAAACCCAACCCCCAGAAAAAACAAACAAACAAAAACATTTTTAAAAAGTTGTGTTCTGACCTCCACCTGCCCACAGACTTGAGGGAACACACACAATAATTAGATGTAATTACAAGTGGGGTGTGGTGGCACGTGCCTTTAATCCCAGCATGTGGGAGACAGAGGCAGGAGGGTTGCTGCAAGTTCATGGATTTCCTGATCTACATATCGAGTTCCAGGTCAGCCGGGACTACATAGTAAGGAAATTTAAAAACTTTTAAAATTTAACAATTGAGAAGCTAAGATCCAGTTTTGCAAAAAGATAGCAGCTAGTGCCAAGCTGTTGAGGATGAGAGCGTGGATTGGAACCGCTGCCAGCCCGAGACCAGGATGAAGGCGAGGAAAATTCCAGACTTGATAGATAGCCGGGGTCTGCAGGGGACGGGGCGGGAGGGGCGGTGCCGGGCCTGCGCACTTACACAACACGTTGAGGCTGTAGAAGGAGCTCACAGTTTCACGAAGTGCCTCGCTGTGGGCCCGGCAGGTGACCCGGTGACCGTGGTCTCGGGACGACACCCGAAGAAAAACACTCCTGGATGCAGCGGAGCCTTTGAACGGGGCGCTCTGGGGTTTTGCAGCCACGTCTTCCAGCCTGTGCAAGTTTGGGAAGTCGGGCGAGGACCCATCTGGTCCCGGAAACTTAGGGCACCGAAGGAGCAGGCTGGGAGGGGGAGGGGACTGAACTTGGACCGGATGGGGCTTCCTATAAACTCACCTCTCTCCTTCCTTGTCCCAAGACAAGTTGACTGGGGGGTTGCTGCTGATGCTGACGCAGGTCAAGTTCAAGGCGTCGCCTGGGCGCAGCGCGGATGAGTTAGCCAGGATGGTCAGGTTGGTTGGGGGGACTTAATGGATTAGAGATTCAGAGGCTGAGGAACCAGGGCTACAAGGTTCGGAGTCTACACCGCCCCCTCTCCAACATCCCCACCCGCTGGGTCTGTGAGCTTACACAGCACCACTAGCTGCGTAGACGCACTGAGCTGACCCGCCTTGCAGGAGAACTTGGCTTGGTTGTCCGGTGGGCCTATGATCAGCACCAGCTCGCGGGAGAAAGTGCTGCCAGACTTCTCCACACTGCCCAGCTGCACAAGCCGGGGCTCCTGGGACTGCCGTGGCTCGCTCACCGGGCGCGAATCCTGAGGACCCAAACGGGGTGGGTGGCCATTAGCCCAGACAGGGCCTTTGTGTGATGATGGTGTCCTCAACAGCGGCAGCAGGAGTGGGTGGGGTCTGGATTTGAGTATCCCTAGTTCTAGCCTCTCCTGCCTGCCTTGGTGGTCGTGGGATCTTTTGTCCATTGTGCACCGCGCCCCCCACACCCAACCCCGACCTCACCAGCCCTTTACAGATACCACACCCCCAAACCCAGAACTGTGATATTTACAGAACACTGTGTCAGGAAACTCCCTTGAAATCCCCAAATCCGGTGTATTACTCTTCCCCTTTTCTTTGCCTCTGTAGTTTTTGCCTGGTTTTGCTTGAGAGGGGATCTCATGTGGCCAGGGTTGACCTCAAATAGCCGAGGATGACCTTGAATTCCTGACCTTCCTGCCTTCAGCTCCCCAGTGCTAGGATTACAAAAGGATTATTACCACAGGTATTTTTCTTAAAAATTCCAGTCTCTGGCTGAAGAGTTGGCTCAGCAGTTAAGAGCACAGGCTGCTCTTCCAGAGGATCAGGGTTCAATTCCCAGCACCCACGTGGAAGCTATAAAACTACTGTAACTCCAGTCCTAGGTGATGGACACACTCTTCAGACCTCCTCAAGGCCTTGAGGATGGGATGAATGTGGTTCACAGACAAAATACCCATGCACATTAAAATTGAGAAATAAACTTTGAAAATTTCAAAAGCTTTCCACTCTCCCCAAAAGTTTCTCTGACCTTTTCCCTAATTCCAATATTAACCCTTAGATATCCCTGCCTCTGTCTGTGTCTCTCTCTGTCTCTCTGTCTACCGGTCTCTGCCCCTCTCCATCTCTTTCCCTTCCCTCCCTTCATTCTTTTAGCTTTAATGTGAATGATTTTTCTTTACTATGAATGGAATTATAGTCACTTTATCTCTAGAATTTTCCATCTTGGCCCAAAGTTCCTTTTTTTTGATCCTGGATTTATTTCCCAACACTTTCCCCGGGGGTTTCATTAATTCTCATGTTATTTGTGACTTTTGTGACTTTTCATACTCTAGAGTTTTCCAAGAAATGTGGGTGTTCCCGAGTTCTGAGGGGATGGAGGGTAGATTACATGATATGTTGTCTTAGGAAAGCAAATAGGGAATGAGAAGATTGCTCAGTCAATAAAGTATGAGATTTTTGTTTTGTTTTGTTTTGTTTTTTTGTGCATGCACTCACACGCCACACACACACACACACACACACACACACTCACACTCACACACACACACACACACACACACACACACAAGCAGATAAACAGAAAAACAAAGAAAAAGACAGGAAGGAAGGAAGAAAGGAAGGAAGGAAGGGGAAGAGGAAGGGAAGGGAAGGAGGAGAAAGGAAGGGGCTCTTGCTTGGTCCCCACCTTAAGCCAGATGAGGGAGGGGTCTGGGTTGCCTCCGATGGCCAAGCACACCAGCCTCACCCGAGTCCCAGTCCGGATGTACTGCCCCTCTGGGGGTCCCTCAATCCACAGCTTCTGGGCAGGGTCTAGTGAGAGATGGTGAAGAGAGACATTTTCATCTGGGCTGGATCCTCAGGGTGAGGTCTGTGAAGTCGGAGGCCTCTCTGGGCTCTGGGCTAAGGCTCACATTTCACATTCAAGGTTAGTGATTTCTTGAAGGTCTCCTTGCTGAAGGCTTCACTGAAGGCTTCGCAGGTGAGGGACAGGCCATTGTCTTCCCTCCGCACCAAGAGTGTCAGATTGGACATGGAGATGTGGCCACCATGCAGGCCCTAGCAAGGAGTGAGCTTCAGATTTAGGACCCAAGAAGCCCCCACCCACTGGAGCAGGGGCCAGGGTCCATCAGACCCCAGCAGGGACACAGGAAGCATTCCCACCCTCCCTTCTGTCAGACCCAGTAACTGGAGCCTCAGTCTGGGCTCCTCAGGGCCCAGAGCCTCAAGGGATGCCAAACCGTAATCTTCTACATCCTCACATCCATGACCGTCTCATCCGTGGGCAGCAACTGCCGTCCACCCAACCACCATCGCAGCAGGACCCGTGGGCGACTGGACTTGGTAAGGCAGCAAAGGGTCACATTCTTGTTCTCAGATTGTGACACAGATCCCAGGATGGTGACGGCACTGGGGGGGACTGATGACAGACACACCAAGGAGAGATGGAAATTCAGGCCTGGATCTTCAACCCAGACAGTTGGGGGTGGAGGCTGACATTGAGGTCTTTGGCATCAGATTGGTCGACTATGAAGGCCCCGAAGGCTGTTGGGGTACGGACTGAGAGAAAGAGGGCAGGACTCACAGGTGACCTGCAGTGTGATGCTTCGCTCCTGGGTCCCTGCAGACACGCTGTTGTAGGACTGACAGCTGAGCCGAGCTCCCTGGTCTTCAGGTCGAACAGTCATCACCAGCACGCTGCGAGCCACCGCCCGGGCATGCTCTGTGCCCCAAGCTATGGACACTGGTTTACCGTTCTGGACACAGAGGCAGGCATTATTAGGTTATGTCAGCACATCTGCTTCCCCGTGCTCCACGTCAGCCCTCCCTCCTCACCTTCAGCCACTGCAGGGTAGCAGGTGGATTTCCACCTCTGGCTATGCAGGGCAGCTCCAGGTTCTCCCCTGCCCGCACGTGCCCCTCATTCAGGCCTGGCCAATCAATGACAGGAGGTCCTGGGGGGACTGGAGAGCATAGGCTACTTAGGGAGCCTGGGAAGCCCATCTACTCTTTCTGGGCTCCATAACTTGCTTTAATCTCCTCTTGTGGACAAGGGAGATGGTTCGGGAGGTACTTGGCAACAAGCCCAACAACCTGACTTCAAATCCATTTTGCAAGGAGAGACTTAACTTCTGAAAGATGTTCTCTGACACACATGCACACAACAACAACAACAACAACAACAACATTAATAACAAATTTTAAATTTTCCTTGGATGCTTGCTTTTTGTTTCCAGTGCTGGGTTTGGAGCCTGGGTTTATTCTCATCCCGGGCTGGATTCTATAGCTGAGCTACAATGTCCAGCCCTCAGCAGCCCAGGCTGGCCTTACTGTCCTTCTTCCCCCCACCTGCCTGCCAAATGCTGGGATTATAGGTACACAACACAGCGGCTGATGACGAGGTCTGAATTTTCTACCATTCTTAAATTTCCCTGTGCTCCCAAATCATCCTCTCTGCCCCCAACTACCCACATTCCCCACTCACACAGAATATTCATGGTGAATGAAGCCTTTATGGGAGTGTCCAAAGCTGGGTTGGACCCCTCACAGACTAGCAACTGCCCATTATCCGAGCTCTGGGGTGTCACCCTGCCACGGAGAAAAAGAAGTTTCTGGTGTCAGAATTGTCATCTGAAATATAGAGATTCAGGATGAAGACGTGGTCGTCCCAAGTCTCCATACTGATTTATTCTAAGATCTAGACTCCCCCTGGGAGAGATTTGGGGGCTCAACATGAGAGTTGGGATGCCCAAGATCCTTACCTGGGCTAAATATTTTTACTTAATACCTACAAACTGGGCTTACCATCAAGACTTTTTGAGAGTCAAGGTAAAGAGTTGGGTCCCAGGTATTTATACAACTCAAGTTTCCATACTTGCATAATTAGGTTCTGAAAGTCTTGTGGGACAACCTGGAACACAGGGTACAGGAAGGAAAGCCCAACTTGCACACCTGGCTTCGGCTTCTGTGATGAAGAGTTTCTCTCCCGACCCCTCATTCACGTTGGAGGAGACGTCCAATACTGTTTGTCCACCTTGGGGCAACAAGAAAGCTGGATAGAGGGATTCTGGGTTCTTTTCCAAGGTGGATGTAGGAACATGCCCTGGAAGTGCTCAGGGTGGACATAGCACCCCCTTCTTATTGGCTCTGGGGGACAAGAAGCTGGGATACCAGTTTGGACCTCCCCCTGAATTCTGGGGTTCCCAGGGCTGTATCACGGGTTTCTCCTTTCTCCCCATCCTATATCTGCAGCATATTGGCATCCATAGCTCACTCGAGTGCTGACCCTCTCTCTCTACCCCAGATCAGCCATTTTGCTTCTTCCTGGGTGTTTCCCCACAGTATCTCTTTCTTATCCAGCACATCACATTGGCCTCATTACCTGGGGTGGTAATATCTTCAGGGAAGACATATTTTGGGGGTCCCTAGGAGGACTCTTGACGGTAACACCCTTCCTGCCCCAGCAGCATCAGGGTGTCCCACTGGTTCACCCCCACTCACTTTGGATGAAGATGATGTCAGGTGCTGGTTTCGCATCCCCAGACACACAGGTGACCACATACTCTTGCCCAGCTACCCAGGTAACTGTGCTTCCTGCCTCGGGCGTTAACTGAAGCACCTTGGGGGAAACTGGTGGGAAAGTCTGGGGTAAAACACTGTTGGGAGCTACATGAAGGGTTTGGCCAAGAAATCAGAAAATGAGACTGCACCCAGGGCCCAGGGCAGGGGGGGCTCCCAGGTCTGAGGGAAGAGGGCTGGAGCCCAGATTGGTGGTTCCTGGAGGGGAGTCTCTCACCCATACCTAGGATGGAGAGGATTACTTTGGGAGACACGAGCTCAGGACCCAACTCGGAGCGGCCGACTTGGCATTCGTACATCGCGTCATCGCTGAGGTCACAGGCTTCAATAAGCAGGTGGAACTCACCTGGAGATGGAGCCACCAAGGTCAGCGCCACTGTCTCTGCTAGTGCCCCGGGGATCTCAGGCTCTAATCTCTCACCTTTAGCACTGTCTCCTTCCAGGCTGTACCGTGGGAAGCCTGGGATCTTAGGGTTTGGACCCAGAAGCAGCCCATCCTTAGCCCACTGCACCACACTGCCAGGGGCCATGACGCCACACTGCAGCTTCACTGTCGACCCTTCCACCGCAGTCAGGTTTTCAGACAGAGCCCAGAAGCCTCGAGGCGCTGTGGTGGAGATCTGCGACTGGGCCAGGCCTGGAGACACAGGAGCTTGACGATAGGAGCCGAAGGTGGCCCTTGTGAGCCTGTGCGCTACAAGGCCAGGATTCCACTCACCTGTGGTCAGCATTCCCACGAGCAGCAGGGGAGTCAAGCTAGAAGTTCTGTGTATCGGGCTTGTCCCGAGATCCCCGACAGCGGCTCCCTTAGCGGCCATCACCTGCGGCTTGGTTTGTTATTGTCTTCCCTGAGCCCCTCTCTGTGTTCCCTGCTTTGCTTTTCTTTCAATCTCTTTTTCTAACTCACCCTTCTCTCTTCTCTCCCTCCTTCCCTACCTCCCTCCCTTCTTTCCTTCTTTCTCTTTCTCTTCCTAGACTCCTATCATTGTCTATGACTGTCTCAGTCTTTCTGTCCTGGAGTCACCTTTTCTGCCCTTTTCTCCCCCGTTAACAGTTCTTTCTCTGAGTTCCAACCCCAAGTGCTCAAAAGTGCCTGCCTCTCTTCTCTCTGTTTTCTTTCTTATCTACTACCTCCCTCTCACCCACTCACAGGCACTTTAAAGAGCGCCAGCTGCTCTGGGTCCAGCAGGTTCGTGAACCCAGAAAGCCAAAGCACTCAGCCGCAGCACGGAGACATTTCTTGGACCCAGTGTGAGCTCACTATGCTGCTTCCTTCAAGTCCTTCCTGAGTCTGCCCGGCTGGACCATGAAATCCCCTGTCAGCACATGCCAGGAACATTCTTTGGTGCCTCCCCAGCCCCAGTGACCCCAAGGCCCCGGGAGAGCATTTCTGACCAGGGCCATCTCCCAGCTCAGGATGGGACCCAGAGCTAGGCCTGTGTGTGTGGGAAAGACAGAACCCCCTCCCTGCAACGACATCCTTGCTCCTTGCAGCCCAGACTGTGTGTGGCACGTGCCCGTACCCTTCTTCCCTCGGTGGCACCAGGCACCTCCGCTGGTGAATATGCAGGGGTGTGTTTTTAAACCAAGAGAGTGTGGGACAGAGAGAAGCCAACTGTGCGGATGTGGATTTCAGAGTGTGCGTGTTCCAGGGGAGGCGAGAGATGATTTTTATCTGTGAACGTATTTGGAGTGTCTCGTATGGGTGTGGACAGAACATCCGGACAGTCAGTAGGACTGTGCCCACAGACCTCAGTGTGTGGAAACCTGGTGTGCTCAGACACAGATAAACATAGAGGGTGGGGGTCTCTGGGAGCTGGAACATCTGAATCCCAAGGCCATGTGAGAATCCATCTGTTTCCTCAACTCCTCCATCTCCCCCTGTGTGTGTCTCTCTAGGAGAATTTATCTTCTTATGCTTCTCCATATCCTTGATTCCATCTCCCTCCTTCTCCTCCGCTCCTATCCCCTTCCCATTTCTGTCACTCTTGCTGCCCCCTCCGTGTCTGGTCCTTGAATTTTAGAAGCATCTGTTGACTGGCCTGCCCTCCCTAGCTGGGTGCACAGCACAGACGAATTCGCCTGGGATAAGCCCCTGCTGCCTGCTTATCTCCTGCAGGAATGGCAACTGTTCTCTTTTGCCCCATATTCCCTACAAACCTCCCACCTCACGGCAGCTCCTCCTCCAGGAGGCAGTCCAGGCATCTGGCCTGAGCCCCCCACAGCTCTCTACCCAGGGTGAGCCCTCTGGTCTTTCTCTCCCACCCAGCCCCATTATTGATTCATTATCCTCGGTCCACATTCCCTTCTCCAAACCCATCAACACCTCCTGGGAAATGGATTGCATACAGACCTAACCAGGGAGTCTGCTATGGGCCTTTGCCAGATGGTATCCTTGGAGGCCAAGGTGTAGAGCTGTCAGTTGCTGGAGCCTTTAATTAGTGCAAACCTTCTACCCTCAACCTTGGCTGTTTTCCTTCTCTGTATGCTCTGGGGAGCCCAGGCTCTCCATTTTTCCATGCCCGTGGCCCCAGAGTGCCAGGAAAGGGGAAGCTGTGTCAGGTGTCTGGAAAAACAGCCTCATCACCTGACTTCCTCCCAGGGACTCAGGAGTCCTGAGCTCAAGCCTGTCCTATTTCAAAATGCAGAAGCCAGGAGTTCAGATTTAGGTGTGGGACCTCCCAGGACTCTCTTTTCCAGGCCGCCAGCCTGCAATCCCTCCACTACTACAGGACTCAGCACAGCTGTTCAGTCTGTTGGTTTTCCAATCCTTTGGGGCCTGTGGGGGTGAGTGAGAACGAGATTGGTTGTCAAATCCTGTAGCGTTAAGACTTAAGACCAGATATTCTGAAACTGGCCCAACTTCCACCACACTGCAGGCTGCAAGGCTTCTCAGCCAGCAGAGAGGTCTGAACCATCCCCTCTGGGCAAGTCCAACCCTCTGATATTTAGAAGTACCAGTCTGAGGCCCGAATGTCATTTAATTCTAAGAGGCCCAGGACTGTCAGACCCGGGGTCTCAGGCCCCCAAGCCCCCTCCCCAGCCCCTTTAGTAAAGCTCAGGGTCCCTCCCACCTGCTCTGCCAGCTGCGCTGCGTGGGAACGCCCAGCTGGGCTGCACGGGAGCTGTCAGGACAAGCTGTGCGGTTCCCAGCCTCCCTCCCTGCCCGCCAGAGCCAGGGCACTGCAGCCTCCCAGCCGTCGCCAGGCAACCACTCGGATGGGCCGGGGTCGGCTGGGTGGAGAGAGGGTGGGTATTGCCGGGTCCTGGGAAAGGAGGAACTCTAGCTGGAGGGGATGGGGTGAGATAGATTCCTAGACTTAGGATCTTATGACTTGCAGCGGTAACAAAGCAGCAGGGAGAATTTTGGGAAATGAGGAGCTGAAACCCTCTTTTCTCAAGGCTCCTAAGTGGTCCTTCAGCACCTGGGTGCCCTCTCTCCGACCCGCAGGCCCCCGGGATCCTGAGCTCCGCCTCCCCAGGGCGCGGAAGCTGGCAAAGCCCCAGGGATTCCCATTTATAGTTTGGTTTCCACTCAGCTCAGTCCCTCCAGGACTCGGGCTGAGCAAGTTTCTTCCATTCTCTTCTCTCCTCCTCCACCCCCGCCGACCCACGCCCCCTCCTTCTCCTCCTCCTCATTCCCGCCTCCCCTTCAACCTCAGCAGGATGCAGGTGTCCAACTCGAGCAAGGGCTCCAACTTGGACTCAGATGTTCCAACTCTCAGACCCCCCGATAATGCAGGGGCGCCCGCCTGCTGCGTGGACAGCTACCCTGAGCATCCCTAGCCTTTCGCACACAAGGCGCGGGAGTTTCTCAATGGGAAGAGGCCGGGTCTCTAGGAGGCGGGGCAAATAGGATCCCTCCCGCCTAGTGAGTCCCTCGCAGTCCAAGGGTTGCAACCCGTGAGCTGTATAGAACACCGGAGACTGCGGATGTGCCAGATTTCGGGGACTCTGGGCCAGACATAAAATCTTCCAGCCCGGAGAGAAGAGTGGAGTGCAGAGAGGGGTTCCGGCCCAGCGTGGTGAGAGGCGTGCTATCGGGAAGAAGTTGGAGGGGAACCAGTGCAACCCTAAGTATGCGAGATCTTGGGGTACACACACTCGGGGTGCTGACCTCCGCCCTCCTCGTTTTCTTCTGCTGTTTCAAAGGACATGCAGGTAACCGCCCCCCCCCAACACCGGAGGGAGCAAGGAACTTTAGAGAGGGTTATTTGTTCATTACAGCCTTGTTTGGGAGAAGACTAACAGCTCCTAGTCCGAGGTGTGAGAGAGTACTATAAAAGCCAGGGCTTCTGAGTCTGACTAAGGGGGCGGGGCTGGGGGGCTTTGGAGACAGGACCCCCTGGGTCTTGCATAAGAGGATTCCTTTTCTAAGTTCAGCTGTACCTCTTCTAGGCTCATCGCCCCATTTCCTTCAACAGCCAGAGGACATGGTGGTGCTGTTGGGGGAGGAAGCCCGGCTGCCCTGCGCTTTGGGCGCATACAGGGGGCTCGTGCAGTGGACTAAGGATGGGCTGGCTCTAGGGGGCGAAAGAGACCTTCCAGGTGAGGCTGGCCTCTGCTCAGGGAAGGGCTGGCATCATTGCGGGTCTGCTGGGCATGGGCTACAACGGTTTCAACTTTGGAGAGAGACACACTCCAGAGAATATTTGGGAATCCTGAGTTTTAAAATAATTGCCTTCGAAGAGATGTGATTCCTTGTGTTTGGGGATTACCATCTTTATTCTAAAACATCATATAACTGCATGGACACCTTGCCAATAAATATAGACAGATAGTTAATGCACAGGTTAACGTGAGCGCCTCAGAAGCCCCGCCCCTTTTTACTTTCCTCTATGGTAGGCGAAAGGTACTGTTTTATCTAATTTTTGTTTGTTGGTTTGTTTTGTTGTTTGAGTTGGCGTCTCCTTCTGCAGCCCAAGCTGGTCTTAAACTCGAGATTCTCCTGCCTCAGCCTTTTGAGTGCTGGAATTATAAGCTCAACCTAATTTTAATGGGAATTGTTTTCTTGTATTCCTTTCTTTTTCACTCCCAAATTTGTGATGGCTATAAATTGCTAGGAGGCTTAGAATCTCTCTGGAATCAACACACACTCCCCCCCACCCCGTTACTGGTTTGGTTTGGTTTTTGAGACTGGGTCTTTCTGTGTAGTCCTGGGCAGCCAGAACTCCCTATGCAGAACAGGCTGGCCTCAAACTCAAAGAGATCTGCCTGCCTCATCATTCTCCTGAGTGCTGGGATTTAAAGGTGTGTTCCACCATACCCTGCCCCAGCACATGCTTTTGAATAGGTGTTTTAGCATGGAATCTGTGGCTCTTTCCCTGCCCCCTGGGGTAGGTAGGGTGCCTGGAGATGAAGGCATGAGACCAGGAGTTCAGAGTTAGGCACGGTCTCTTCTGTCTCCAGGGTGGTCCCGGTACTGGATATCAGGGAATCCAGCCAATGGCCAGCATGACCTCCACATTAAGCCTGTGGAACTGGAAGATGAAGCGACCTATGAGTGCCAGGCTTCACAAGCAGGTCTCCGATCACGACCAGCCCAAGTGCATGTGATGGGTGAGGGTCCAACCTATTTGCACTGTGGGAGCTGGGGGAGGAATTGGAGCAGCAGAGTCCAGAAACCTTTAGGGGAGTGGAGGGCTGGAGCTGAGAGGAATTCAATTCTGACCCCAGATCTACCATGCAGTCCCCCCAGAAGCGCCCCAGGTACTAGGCGGCCCCTCTGTGTCTCTGGTCGCTGGAGTTCCTGGAAATCTGACCTGTCGGAGTCGTGGAGATGCCCGACCTGCCCCTGAACTACTGTGGTTCCGAGATGGGATCCGGCTGGATGGGACCAGCTTCCATCAGGTTAGGCCTAAATCTCTTTGCCATTCCTTGTTCATTATCGGGACTCAGAGACCACTCCGACCACAGGCTTTTCTAGGGGATATGGTAGCCATTTGGTGTTGAAATACAGTTCCAGTCAAGAGCTCAGTCATTTGCTTTTGCATATGGTATTTAACATCTGTGTCCTCAGTTTCCTTATCTGTACAATGGGAAAAAATAGTAACATTGGTCACTTCATAGGATAATATAGAGAACTAAATAAAACATGTGAGTGACTGAAAGTATCCAACATGGTTCTTACGTAAGTTATAGATAAAATCATTGCCAGTGTGGAGCATGGTAATAATGCACACCTGTAGTCCCAGAACTCAGGAGACTAAGGCAGGAGGATCAGGAGTTCCAGTCTTGGTTCCATAGTGACACCCTGACCAAAAAAGAAAAGAAGAATAATTATTGTGTATTTATCACCTCTAGACCACGTTGAAGGACAAGGCTACTGGAACAATAGAAAACACCTTATTCCTGACCCCTTCCAGTCACGATGATGGCGCCACCTTGATCTGCAGAGCTCGAAGTCAGGCCCTACCCACAGGGAGGGACACGGCAGTTACACTGAGCCTTCAGTGTGAGTGTAATTGATCCTGGAAGGACCAGGGGTGGGCCTGAACTCCTGCGTGTGACACAGGAAGGAGAGGGCAGGGGGACAGCACGCTGAACTGAAAGCCCAGCTTCTGCCTCAGAAAGAAAAGAGAGCTAGCGATTCACACCCTACTCTCACAGATCCCCCAAAGGTGACTCTGTCTGCTGAGCCCCAGACTGTGCAGGAGGGTGAGAAGGTGACTTTCCTGTGTCAAGCCACTGCTCAGCCTCCAGTCACCGGCTACAGGTGAGGAAAAATGGCTCCTGTCTCTAGCAGTCGAGGAGAGCTAGGACGACATTAATAACGTCCCTGTTTCCGCAGGTGGGCGAAGGGGGGATCCCCGGTGCTCGGGGCACGTGGGCCAAGGTTGGAGGTCTTGGCAGATGCCACGTTCCTGACTGAGCCGGTGTCCTGCGAGGTCAGCAACGCGGTCGGAAGCGCCAACCGCAGCACCGCGCTGGAAGTGTTGTGTGAGAAGGGGCGGGGCTTGTGGGTGTGCCCGAGGTGGGCGTGGTCGTGCCAGAAGGCGGGGTTAGGACAGGTGTAGGGCTGGGTTTGGCTGAGTTACAACAGGACCGAAGCGAGGCAGAGGTAGGGGCGGGGCTTGTGAGATTGGACCTTTAGTGGCTGGTGTTGCCTGGAGACCTACACGTGGACCTACAGTGTTTTGAAGAAGCGGATCCTGGGTCAGGGGCTCATTCCACCCCACTCCTCTCTCTCCTCTAGATGGACCCATTCTGCAGGCAAAACCGAAGCCCGTGTCCGTGGATGTGGGTAAAGACGCCTCCTTCAGCTGTGTCTGGCGCGGGAACCCTCTTCCACGGATAACCTGGACCCGCCTCGGAGGCTCTCAGGTGGAGAACGATCTTGGGTTTGTGACAATAGCTGGAACTGAACGGAGTTCCCCTCCCCCTCCGCTTCCCCCCCCCCCCTTGTCTCTGATGCCCCTTCCCTGTGCTAGGTGCTGAGTTCCGGGCCCACGCTGCGGCTTCCGTCCGTGGCACTGGAGGATGCTGGCGACTATGTGTGCAGGGCTGAGCCGAGGCGACCGGGTCTGGGAGGAGGCACAGCGCAGACAAGGCTGACAGTGAACGGTGAGAGAACCCGAGGGTCGTGGGGCAGGGCGTGGGCGTTGAAAGGAAGTTATAGGGACTAGTATTGGAGCTGGACTGTTGAAGAAGAGGCTGGCCTATTCTAGTCAGTAGAGAGGTGTGGCCTGTTTTGTTTTTGTTTTTGTTTTTAGGGGTGAAACCACAGTGACCAGGTCTGAGCTTGCTTTATTCAGAATTAGTTTTATAGAGGTCGAGATCTGTGTCTAATGGTCCATAGTTTCCATTCCAGCACCCCCAGTAGTGACAGCCCTGCACCCTGCACCAGCCTTCCTGAGGGGTCCTGCTCGCCTCCAGTGTGTGGTGTTTGCCTCCCCTGCCCCAGACTCCGTGGTAAGGAAAGGACCTTCACCGCTATGACACACCAGCCCTCCCACACCTGACATCGACATCTCCCACGTCCCACCGGCCCCTCTGTTCTTTCCCAAGCTCCTAACTGACTTTGGCTTTTTTCTTTCTTCTTCCTTAACCTGACTCTTAGATTTGGTCCTGGGAAGAGGGCTTCCTGGAGACAGGTTCCCTGGGCAGGTTCCTAGTGGAGGCCTTCCCAGCCCCCGAAGTGGAGGGGGGACAGGGCCCAGGCCTTATTTCTGTGCTACACATTTCCGGAACCCAGGAGTCCGACTTTACCACGGGCTTCAACTGCAGTGCCCGCAACCGGCTAGGTGAGGGGCGAATCCAGATCCACCTGGGCCGTAGAGGTGAGTTATTGACCCAAAGACCCCTGAATCTGAGCATTCCAAACCCCACAAACACGGTGGTTCCCAAGACTGAAGTAAGCAAACTATAAAGGTCCTTCAATGCACAGACTCCTCAAACCTAGCGAATCTCAAAACTGTGAATTTAGGACAGGGAGATGACAGGTAAAGACACTTGCCACCAAGTCTGACCACCGCTCAGCATTCAGAACCCATATGGTAGGAGAGAACCAATACCCCAAAGTTGTTCTCTGACCTCCATTCATGTACCTCACACACATATACACACATACAATAGCATTTAAAGTATAATAAAAACAAAAGCAAAAAAGCCCTATGAATTTCTTGAACCATAGGACCACCAAATCAACAATTCTTTCAAATACAGAACCCTAAATGGAGACACTGTTCCATTCTAGGTGTCTACAAATATGGGAAATTGTGAAATAAAAGACTCTCAAGTTCTAAGCATCCCCAAAGTTATGGCATTTGTTTACATTTCTCTCTGTATCTATTTATCTATTTGTTTATTTAATGGAGGGTCTGGTGTTTGTTTACACTTCTCTCTGTATCCATCTATCAATCTATCTATCTATCTATCTATTTGTTTATATGGAGGGTCTGGTGTTTGTTTACATTTCTCTCTGTATCCCTGTATCTATTTATCTATTTGTTTATTTAATGGAGGGTCATGTTCCGGACCCAGTGCACATGTGGAGGTCAGAGGACAACTTGTGGGAGTCAGTTCTCTCTTTCCATTATGTGGGTCCCCAGGATAGAACCCAGTGTAATCCAGGGCATTAGACTTGATAGTAATCATCTTTATCCATTGGGCCATCTTGCCAGCCCTGTGTGTTATTGGAGTTTTGTTTTTGATTTTGAGACAGTCTCAGATAGGCCAAGCTGGTCTTCAACTACTGGCAGTCCTCCTGCATTATCCCAAGTGCTGTGATTACAGAAGTGACTTGCCAAGGGATTTTAAATTCACATACTCTCACGCTTCGAATCCCCAAATTCATGGGTCCTCAGACACCAGACATAGCACACTACAAATCTGGGGGAAATCCCAAGATTGGCAACCTTTTGAACCCAGGGCTCCCAAACCTTGAACCCCTGTTTCCCTGCTACCCCCGTCTTTGGATCAGCCTTCTCAGGACACCCCATCTGCTCCTTACAGCCTTACTGCCCACTGTACACACCCATGTGCCCCTTACAGACTAGCTGCCCACTATACACATCCATGTGCCCCTTACAGACTAGCTGCCCACTGTACACACCCATGTGCCCCTTACAGACTCGCTGCCCACTGTACACACCCATGTGCCCCTTACAGACTAGCTGCCCACTGTACACACCCATGTGCCCCTTACAGACTAGCTGCCCACTGTACACACCCATGTGCCCCCTACAGACTTGCTGCCCACTGTACACACCCATGTGCCCCTTACAGCCTTACTGTCCACTGTACACACCCATGTGCCCCCTACAGACTAGCTGCCCACTGTACACACCCATGTGCCCCTTACAGACTCGCTGCCCACTGTACACACCCATGTGCCCCCTACACACTAGCTGCCCACTGTATACACCCATGTGCCCCCTACAGACTTGCTGCCCACCGTCCGGATTGTGGCTGGTGCCGTTTCTGCAGCCACCTCTCTCCTTATGATCATCACTGGAGTGGTCCTCTGCTGCTGCCGCCACGGCAAGTATCAGTGCCACGAACCTGCCTCAGTCCCAACCCTGATCCTCTCCATCCCCTGTCTAGGCCCAACCCCTTGATGGACAGTCTTGGGACCTGGCTCCATTCCTGGTTCCCAAAGCTTGCACGGGGCTCCTCTTATCCCCGGTTCAAGTTCCCTCCCTACCCCTGACTCAGTTTCCTCGGGGTCACCCCAGCTCTGTGCCATCTCTCCGAAGCCTGAGTTCTTTGTGGTTTCTAACCTTCCTAGCCCACTTTGTCTAGTTAGCTCTGTTTCCAAGTACTGGTCACTTCCCCCTTACCTCTGCCGCTTACATTCTGGGCCTCAGGCTCTCTCTCTAAGCAAAAGAACTTGGTCCGGATCCCAGGAAGCAGTGAAGGTTCCAGTTCACGTGGCCCCGAGGAGGAGACAGGCAGCAGTGAGGACCGGGTAAGATTCTGGGTCCCCGAATTCTACTGTACTCCATTCTATTGTACTCCCAGACCAACATGATAACCTGGTCCAACCCACCCTCAAACTCAAGCAAGGTCCTAGTATTTTTGTTGTTTGAGACAGGGTTTCTCTGTGTAGCCCTGACTATCCAGGAACTAGCTATGTAGACCAGGCTGGCTGGCTTCCAAATCAGATATCCTCCTGCCTCTGTCTCCTGAGTGCTGAGATTGAAGGTGTGCACCATTATAACCAGCTTGGTCCCCAGTCTTAAACATGATGAGCCCAGACCCACAGTATCCTTACAATTGCAAGTGTGTTTCCCTCAGTTATCCTTTTGGCTTAATGTGTCCTCCCAGCCTTCCTTATTGTCAAGTCTAGCCTTCAGCTCTCCTCAGCCTGGCCTCTAAGGAAGGCCATGAGAGACTTTGGGATCTGGCAGAGGGATAGATAGATAATCTTCTGACCATGACTTATCATTATTTGTCCCCTCTCAGGGTCCCATCGTGCACACCGACCACAATGATTTGGTTCTTGAGGAGAAAGAGGCTCTGGAGACAAAGGTGAGTGTTGAGGGAAGAGTTCACTCTCCGTCGCCGAGTCTCCGGCTCACCCCACTTCAAAAACAGAACAATTCTATGGAGACAGGGTCTTGCTGAGGCCGGCTTTGGACTCCACACAGTCTTTCTCCTGTAGCTGTTGGATTGCTGGGGTTGCAAGCTTCAGACCTAAACATCACATTTGGCAGCTTCTCTGCTCCTTTTAATTCCATCACCTTAAGGTGGATCTCTGAGTTCGAGGCCAGCCTGGTCTACGGAGTGAGTTCCAGGACAGCCAGGGCTACACAGAGAAACCCTGTCTCAATAAAAATAAATATATAAATTAATTAATAATAAAATAAATAATCAAAAAGGCAAACAAGGGAGGAAGAGAGGGAGTAAAGGCACTTACCAAACTTTATGACCTGAGTTCATTATGATATGGTGGAAGGACAGTCAGGGCTACACGGAGAAGCCTTGTCATGAGCCTCCCTAACGACCTGCCTTTAAGTGCACTCTCACTTCCTGGGCCCGCTCGCCAGCTCGCCCACTCGCCAGCTGTAGCATCAGCTTCTGTTACTGATTCATTTTGCCTTAATTTCCAGGCCTTCTTTCCCCATCTGCCATGTTTTATGCCTCTAAGGGTCTCTTTGTTCAGCTGCTGTCTTCCAGACAGGGCTCTTCCTTTCGCAATGTCCCACCCTACCCTTACATTCCCCAAAGACACCCTTACTTTGGAATTCTGTCTTAGGACAGATACATTGGTTTCAACCCTGGCTCACGTTCTAAAGTCTCCGTCCCGAGAGCATCTCAGAAGGGCCTCAAACTGAGTTTGTAGCAGGAATGATCATAAGCTTGGGAGGATAACCAGGAGCTGGGATTAAAGGCTTGTGCCTCCTCATTGACTTTATGTGGTACTGGGAATCAAACCAAGGGCCTTTAGCAATCTAGACAAGCACTCTACTGACAGAACTATATCCCTAATCCCAGTTAAAAACCTTGTCTACACCTGAGTGTGTTTTTCTCTTGACCTGAAAGCCACTCTTCCTTTTTCCCTTCCTCCCTCTCCTATTCCCATCTTCCTCCCTCCCCAACTTCAGCCAGATCACACTTGTTCTAGGAAGCCAGCACCACCCCACCCTTTCTATGCTGGTCTATATGTCTAGCTCTCTGTCTGGAAGTCTCTGCCTCTACTCTTTCTGCCTTCATGCCTATCTCCAGGTCCAGCTGTAGCTCAGTGCGTCTTTCCACCCATGATCCTTACCTCCCTACACACATTCCTTACCAAATCTCGTTTGTTCCTCAGGATCCAACCAATGGTTACTACAAGGTTCGAGGGGTCAGTGTGAGCCTTAGCCTTGGAGAAGCCCCTGGAGGAGGCCTCTTTTTGCCACCGCCCTCTCCAATTGGCCTTCCAGGGACTCCCACTTATTATGACTTCAAGCCACATCTGGATTTAGTCCCTCCCTGCAGACTGTACAGGGCTCGGGCAGGTTATCTCACCACCCCTCATCCCCGTGCCTTCACCAACTACATGAAGCCCACATCCTTCGGACCCCCAGATTTGAACTCTGGAACTCCCCCCTTCCCATATGCTACCTTGTCTCCACCCAGCCACCAGCGTCTCCAGACTCACGTGTGAATACATCTCTCCAACTGAAGAGTCTTAGGATCTTCAGCTTGCCATAAAGTGTGTTGTCCAGATTTCTGGGGAGTCAGAACAGGTTGATGACCAACCCCTCCAAAACTGAACACTGAAGGAGGGAAAGATCATTTCAAGCATCAGGACTGCAGGTATACACTCAGTTCAGCCAAAGCGGATTTTCCGAGCAGGAGCAATATGGCCACTATACTTATTTGTTCTCCCGTGAGAAAGACATTCAAGATGGCGACTAAATGACTAAATACTTTGCAGAGAGTCAAAGATGGGAACTAGCATTGTGGATGGAAGGCATTTCCAGCCAGCAGAAAAGATATATGACCATCTGCATCAAGAAGAAGGATAACATAAGACAAATCAAGATGAAAGAAATAATTTCCCACCATCCTGGCCAATAAAAGTATAGCCAACACAGCTGTTTATTTTCTGGGAACCAAAATGGCCACTATCTTGACTCCTTCCTTAAAGCCACAGAAAGAACTGAATCCGAGGAATGGGAAAGGGTGAAAATAAAAGAAATAAAGGGGTTTCTTGGGCTAAGAATATGTTTAATAATAAGGGGGGGCAGGCAATGATGCAAATGTGCTTGGAGGAGACCCTTGGTGTTTTCCATGAATGAAGAGGCCTGAAAGGTTGTACTGTATATATTCTTTCCTCTCCCCTAGTGCATAGGGTGGCAGTAGCAATGACATCCTCCGTCCTTCCTCAGCCCCTTGCTACTGGCTTACTACTGTAGGCACTTTGTGTGTGTGTGTGTGTGTGTGTGTGTGTGTGTGTGTGTGTGTGTGTGTGTGTTTTAAGATTTGTTATTTTTATTTTACTTGTGTGGGTGTTCTGCCTGCATGTATTACTGTACACTATATACATGCCTGGTCCCTGAGACCAGAACAGAGTGATGGGTTCCCTGAAACTGGAGTTATAGACAGTGTGGGTGCTGGGAATTGAACCCAGGTCTTCTGAGAGAGCAGCCAGTTTTTTTAACCACTGAGCCTTCTCTCAGTGGTTAGCCTGGAACTCTTGATCTTACGACCTCAGGCCCTCTGGGATCACCGTTCCACTTTAGACTCTTTTAATAATACACCCCTACCTCACCCCACCCACACCCACAGAGATGCGCACACACAAAGCAGAAAGACAGACCAATGTGGACAGGTTCTCACATGACAGACAGCTAGCAGACCATACAGATGCGCACGCGCATACACACAGCTGGGCTGCCTCAGTTGGCCCGGGGAAAATAGAATATTCTGCACTCACAACCCTTTAGGCAGAAGATTTGTGGCGGTCCTTAGAGTGGGTGAGAATGGGGGGCTCCACACAGTGCTTCTCAGGTGCTGGGTCTCCTGGCAGTCGGGGCAGGAAGGCTGAATCCCTAGGTCTGAGGAAGCAAGGGTGGGAGACTTAGCCTCTGGTCCTGAGACAGAAGAGGCTTGGAAGGGAGCAGGCCTTACCTAGCTACAATGTTTTTGTCTTTTGAGACTGGGTGGCATTTAGGCTAGCCTCAAACTCCGATCCTCCTGCTCCCTCTTCTCAAGTGCTGGGATTCCAGGCAGTCCTATTACACTCCCTAAGTTCTTGACTGGGGACAATTTGGAGGTCTATATTCCTGGGACCTCAGAAGAGGAATGTATGGAGGACCCCCGCCCCCATGGATTCTGGCATCCTCGGAGGAGGACAAAGCTGATGAGCGTGTCTGCGTTTGCCAGAAGAGGTTAAGAGTGAAAATCCAAAAACGGCTATGCCCAGGACTGAACCTAGTGACTCGCCCTTCACGCGGACAGTGACACCTGGAATCTTGAGGGGCTGGGACTTGGCGCAGGCTCCCTCCCGGGGCTCCCGAGCCTCTCAGTGCGCAGAGCCGCCACGCTATTGTCCTGACTGGGAAGGCGGGGCCGGCGCGGGGCGGGGCTGGCGGCGCCGGCGCAGCCCGGGGGCGGCGGGAGGAGGAGGCGGCGGCGGCGGTGGCGCTGGGAGCTCCTGTCACCGCTGGGGCCGGGTAGGGCCGGGCGGGAGCGCAGGGGACGTGAGGGCCCGAGGCCCGGACATGGGGCCCACCAGCCCCGCCGCTCGCGGTCAGGGTCGCCGCCGGGGCCCGCCGCCTCTGCCGCTGTTGCTGCCACTGTCGCTGCTGCTTCTGCGCGCGCAGCTCGCCGTCGGGAACCTGGCTGGTGGGAGCCTTAGCGTGGCCGAGGTGAGGCCCGGCCGGGTCCTGGGGATGGGGAAGGGGCGGGACCAGGCCTCGACCTAGACGCGGGACGGCCACCGCAGTCCTTTTGGCCAGGTGGCCTGCCCCACGCGATCCGAACTGTAGATTTTCCTAGGTTCCTCCATCGTCTGACGTCCCTGCCCCCTCCCACCCGTCTTTCCAAGAGCCCCTGGTCCAAGAAATCCAGAGCACCCCTAGACGACAAAGCCCCGAGCCCTGCCCACAGAAGCGTAGGACGCACCAGGCAGCAGGCGCTTGGATCTAAGAACCCAGGTCCCTTGTATCCTCTGGACCCACATGAACCCCCTGTCCTCAAACATCCAGGAGTCCAAGCCTCCACCCACTACTCAATCCGGATATAGCTCCTCTAGTCTTTAAAGGTCTGATATGCAGGCCTGCTGAGAAGCTGGGCCCTGTCGTCTTTGCATCCCCCTCAGTGGGAACCTAAACTGGGGATGGAGAGAGGAGGGGCCAGAACGCCTGGGTTCGCCACCCCCTCCCCCCCAACACGATTCAAGTTTAACCCCTTCAGGCTCCAGACCCAAGCCGCTGGGGCGGGGGCGGAGCCTGTCTTCTTGGCAAGAAGGCCGCGAGAAACGGGGGGGGGGGGACCCAGGTCACCATAGCAACGGGAGAGCTGGGGTGCTCCAGCCCCACGGGATCTGTTTCCCGGGGAACGGTCTCTCCACCCAGGAGGTGCTTAGAAGGAGCTGGTGCTAGAGATGATAGGGGCAGGAGTCCTATTGGGATTTTAGGGAGCAAAGGACCAGACAATCCAGATGACAACGTTCCCTGGCTCCTCACTGCCCCATGTGCCTTCATTCCCAGGCTCCGGGGTCGGCCCAAGTGGCTGGACTATGTGGGCGTCTAACCCTTCACCGGGACCTGCGCACCGGCCGCTGGGAACCAGACCCACAGCGATCACGACGCTGTCTTCTGGACCCGCAGCGCGTACTGGAGTACTGCAGACAGGTGGGCGGGACCCCACGGGGAGAGGCGTGGTCAATGAGAAAGTGGGTCTAAGCTGGGGCAGGGTCGCCCTTGAGGAAGCTGGACTTGGCAGAGTCCAGGGAGATGAGAGGATCTGGAAAGCCAGGGAAAGCTTAGGGTCTGTGGTCAGCGAAGAGGCTAAGAGGAGCCAGCGTTGAACCTATTTTGAGAAGTTAGGGACTGGGGGGGGGGGGAAGACTGAAAAACAAAACAATAAAACATCGACTAATCAAGATCGCCTGAAGAGTGGCAGGGTTTAGCAATCTGTGGTGCCATTTAGAAAAATGGGAGTGTTAAGTGGCGTGGCCGAAAGAGAGGCAGGGCTTAGACCAAAAGACCTTTAAACTAACAAGATTCAGAAAGCGGTGGAGTCCAATGAGAGTGGCTGCCTGCCTAAGAGATGTGTCATGAAAAGGCGGGGCTAATACAAAGAAAAGAGTTACTTAGAAGCTAAACAGAAAGGCGGGGCATGAAAGAGGGCGAGATATACTGAGAAAGGAACCTGACTGCCGAGCAGGGTCGCCCTGAAACATGGGCTCAGAGAAGTTGAGTTTGGCATGAACAGGCCTGGGAACCTTTACCAAGCCCTCGTGAGAATGGTGAATCTTAGGGAGACCACTAGGGGGCATGACCAATGTCTGAGACCTATAAATTAATCTGTTAGTTCTATAGACAAGAGAGAAAGGCCCTTGGTTCCTTAGGAACCAAGAAACTTAAAAAGGGACTGCCCAAGCGGAGCATAGTGGCATGAGCCCATAATCCATCCCAGTTACTGGAAAGGCTGAGGCGGAAGAATCACAAACTAAAGGCCCTCGCAAGCTACAGAATGAGTCCAAGACCAGTTTAGGAAATGTAAGAAGACTTGGTCTCAAAATAAGAAGTAAAAAGAGGGCTGGGCGTGCACTTGGTGGTAGGGCACTTGACTGGGCATGTGCAAGGCCCTGGGCTCAATCTCCACCACTGCAAAGCAAGAGACGCAAAGGCTGGGGTTAGCCAGTAAGTCGAACCCCCCACCACACTCTGCCCTACAGATGTACCCAGAGCTGCACATAGCACGCGTAGAGCAGGCTGCACAGGCCATCCCGGTGGAGCGCTGGTGTGGGGGTACCCGGAGTGGCAGATGTGCTCACCCCCACCGTGAGGTCGTGCCCTTCCATTGCCTGCGTGAGTCACCCGCTGGGGGGTGGGAACTGAGGAGACGTGGGAGTCTCCCAGAGATGACTCCGGTCTACATTAGAAGTCTGGGTGATGGGCTGAGAAAGCTATGGATGCCTGGGCTCTGAGGAGGGCAGGGTTGGGCTATTAGGATTCTGGCATCTCCCATTCCCCAGCTGGCGAGTTCGTGAGTGAAGCCCTGCTAGTCCCCGAAGGCTGTCGGTTCTTGCACCAGGAGCGTATGGACCAGTGTGAGAGTTCAACCAGGAGACATCAGGAGGCTCAGGAGGTTAGGCCCTTGTCCTACCTCTCTCCTAACCCTAGGACCCAGGAATCTAGGCCCTTCCTTCCAGAACCCAAGTGTTCAAACTGGGATGTAGGAAATCCATCCCTCAGCCACTTCCAGAACCTTGCTTCCAGGCTTTCTGTCCACACCCTCCAACCAGATCCTTCTGGCCTCCGGGCCTCTTCTTCCTGCAGGCCTGCAGCTCTCAGGGTCTCATCCTGCATGGCTCTGGCATGCTTTTGCCCTGTGGCTCTGATCGGTTCCGAGGTGTGGAGTATGTATGCTGTCCACCTCCTGCAACTCCCAACCCATCTGGGACGGCAGTTGGGTGAGTGACAGACTCTTTCTATATACAACCCCCAGCCCCAGGGCTCTTGAGGCAGGGCATGGAAGCCTGGGAGCCTATCCGGAGATCTTACTGGCTGAGTCTTCTGTTCCTTCAGTGACCCCTCTACCCGGTCCTGGCCCCTGGGGGGCAGAGCAGAGGGAAGTGAGGATGAAGAGGAGGTGGAATCTTTCCCTCAGCCAGTAGACGATTACTTCGTAGAGCCCCCTCAGGCTGAAGAAGAAGAGGAAGAGGAGGAGGAAAGGGCCCCACCTCCCAGCTCCCACACCCCTGTCATGGTCAGCAGAGGTGAGGCAGTCTCCTCTGTCCCCCCTCTTCAGCATTTGAGGTTTGGGTATTTGGGGGAGTATTGGGGTGCCTTTAGGAGTGACCTAGTGGAGGAGACAGCTGTGGCTTTGGATATGGGAGATTAGTCTGTGAAGAATGAAGGGGGAGGGGGCTCAAAAAGGAATGCTCGGAAGAGGAGTCGTTTGGCAGACATTGCTTTGAAGATGATGTGATGGATTCCATAATTTTTCCAATGCTGGTCAGGCCTGGGACCATGATGCCAGCAACAACCACGGCTAAACTGGTTGCATGCTGGTCTCTAGTACAGTCTGGGCAATGCACTTCTCAGGGAGGGAAAGTGACCTGCCTACCTGACCCCTTGTCCTGCAGTCACTCCCACCCCAAGGCCCACTGATGGCGTGGATGTTTACTTTGGCATGCCTGGGGAAATCGGCGAGCATGAGGGTTTCCTGAGGGCCAAGACGGACCTGGAGGAGCGTAGGATGCGCCAGATTAATGAGGTGATGAGACCGGGAAACCAACATCCCCGCGGCATTCCATAAATACAGGGAAATTCTTTATTGGCACTACCTCTAAAGAGTGGCCAAGCATCCTTCCACCTGAGCCCATACTCAGGCAATGGATTACTGATGAGCCCAGCAGACCACTGAAATGTCACCAGATTCCATAGGTACTCTCGTCTATGGCACAATCCACTCTAAATTCCTTTGGAGCTGGTTGGGTGTAATATCATATGTCTTAATCCGGATGATTGAAAGGCTAAGTCCGGAGGATCAGAAGGTCAAGGCCAACCTCAAATATATAATGACTTTGAGACCAGCCTGGCTACATGAGAACCTGTCTCTAAAGAAATAAAATAAAATAAATTATTTGGTTATTCCTTCAAGTTCAGTAGTACTAGGTGATCTTCGTCCTCTTAAGCCTTGGAGATGGGTAGGGGGACTCCCTGTGCGGAGCAAGATAGATCGTGGGATCCTGAAGTGTCCCCATCCACCCCCAGGTGATGCGTGAATGGGCCATGGCTGACAGCCAATCTAAGAACCTGCCAAAAGCCGACAGGCAGGCCCTGAATGAGGTAGGACCCCCTCCTCCGAGTCTCCCTCATGCCCCGCCTACTACTGGGGGCCACTCCACTCATTTCAATTCCTTTCTGCTCACCTGTCCCCTCCCAGTCCTACACGTTTGGCGGACACTGCCTTTACTCAGAATGGAGCCCGGGCTTGGTGCCTGCTGCCGAGCAAGCACTGCCCCCTGGGGGCTGGCTTTGGAATCCTCTTTCAAACTGAGTAATGGCCAGTCCTTTCTGGGAAGTTTTCCCGGAAGCTTTCCGGTCAAAGCTAGGCCTCCAGCCCCTGGTTGTGGTTGGTTGGTTCTGTCCCTCTGCTCCCTCTCTAACAAACCCAGCTTCCTAACTCTTGGCCCCACTTCCCTATGGTTGCCTTTGGGAGATCCTACCTACGTAGAATCCTCTTGATCAGCCCCCAGTCCTGAGTCTCACTCCATTAGCGTGGTGGAGGTTCAGCCTGTCTTTTGGGTTGGAGCTGTCCAAGCCTGCCTTCCCTTTAACTGACCAGTTCTGTTTTTAGATTGTTCCCACCTACAATCTTACAGCCTACACCCTCAGGCTAGGCCCCGCCCCAACTCTCCCGACCTGCAGCCCATTCCAGATTGGCGCGGGTCGGGAAGGAGACCTACTGAAGCCCACCCTCTTTGTTCTAGACTCCGGTTTACTCAGGTTTTCACCCACCTGATCTCTCTCCTACCCCTGCACCTCTCCCTAGCACTTCCAGTCCATTCTGCAGACCCTGGAAGAACAAGTGTCTGGCGAGCGACAGCGCCTGGTGGAGACCCACGCCACCAGAGTCATCGCTCTGATCAACGACCAGCGCCGAGCCGCCCTGGAAGGTTTCCTGGCAGCACTACAGGGCGATCCGCCTCAGGTATGGGGAGGTCGGGTTGGGGGCAAACACCAGTTGAGAAGGATTAGGATCAGCCTAGACAGCCTTGGTCCCTTCCACAGGCCGAGCGAGTTCTGATGGCCCTGAGGCGCTACCTGCGTGCAGAGCAGAAGGAGCAGAGGCACACCCTGAGGCACTACCAGCACGTGGCCGCTGTGGATCCTGAGAAGGCCCAGCAGATGCGCTTTCAAGTACGCACAGGCTTCTGGGTCCCTGGATGCTAACCCAGTCTCCTCTCCTCCTCCCACCCGCCCTCTCTCTAAAAAACGTTAGGTGTATGAGTGTTTTGCTTGCATATCTGTTCACCACATGCATGCCTGGTGTGTGAGGAGGCCAGAAGAGTGTGTTGAGTCTCCTAGAACTGGAGTTACAGACAGTTGTGAGCCACCATGTGGGTGCTGGGAATTAAACCTGGGTCCTCTGGAAGAACAGCAAGTGCTCTTAATCTTTCCAGGCCCCGGATTCTTTTCTTGACCCTCATTTTCAGTTTAGGACCCTTCACTATGCCTGGAACTTCCCTCTTGTATCCCCAAACCTTTTTCAGTCCCTCTATTCTTATCCCTCAAATCACAACTTTAAAAAAAAGATTTATTTATTTATTTTATGTATATGAGTACATTGTCGCTGTCTTCAGACACACCAGAAGAGGGCGTCGGATCCCATTAGAGATGGTTGTGAGCCACCATGTGGGGTTATTGGGAATAGAACTCAGGACCTCTGGAAGAGCAGTCAGTGCTCTTAACCGCTGAGCCATCGCTCCAATCCCAGATCCCAGCTTCTTGATGCTGGAACACTGTCTCCAAAGCATGCACACACCCACACACATGCACTCACACGTGCGTATGAGTACACACCACTCATACTGTTCTTTTGACTCCCTTCTTGCCCTCAGTATTCCTACTTCCTGTCCCTTGGGATCCTATATCCTGTCACTTGGATTCCTGCTTCCTAGTCCTTGGATTTTACTTCCTTTCCCAGAATCCTTTCCCCCTTGATCCTGGAGTTTATCCTTCAGCCTTCCTCCCTAGCCCCGTTTGTTTTCCCTAGAACCTCTGCTGCATGCACTGAGATTCTACTTCTGGTTTCTTGGACATTCTCTTTTGGTCCACACATGCCTTGCCCATGACTCCTTTGTGAATTCTCTAGACCAAGTCTTTCCTGTCTCCCCCACAGCCCCACAGGTGTTCCTCCAGGCTTGCTTTCTCCCTCTGACCCATGAGTTTACTTTCTCCATTGGTACCATCTCTCTCTCTCTCTCTCTCTCTCTCTCTCTCTCTCTCTCTCTCTCTCTCTCTCCCCTCTCTCCCTCTCTCTTCTCTCTACTTTGTTTTTGCTTTTGGAGAGAGGGTCTCACTATATAGTAACCCCCTTTGCCACTGGAGATTGCTATGTAGACCAGACTGTCCTTGAATTTACAAATATCTACCTTTGCCTCCCAAATGCTGCTATTAAAGGCACGTACTACCACACCTATCTCTCTCTCCATATATATATATATATATATATATATATATATATATATATATATTCATTCTTTGTATACTACCACCATCTTGCCTCCGGTACTGTTTTCCTCTGTCCAAACCTTGAACTTCTGGTCTTATACACATCTCCTCTTCCTTCTCTCTGGATCCTGCTTCTCCTGCCCTGGTTTCCTTCTCCTGTGGCTGGGTGTCTGACCCTTGTGCCCAACTTCCTGTCCCTGCCCCATGTTCCATTTCCACGGTGCCTGTTGAGTTCCTCTTTCATTCGTTCTTCTCCAGCCCGCGCTGCCTGCTTCATCCCTGCTCACTCCCCACAGGTCCAGACCCACCTTCAGGTGATCGAAGAGCGAATGAATCAGAGCCTGGGGCTGCTCGACCAGAACCCTCACCTGGCTCAGGAGCTGCGACCGCAGATCCGTGAGTGCCCGTTACTTTTATCCTGATCGTCTGTTCTCCAAGGGCAGACTTTGACTCCCAAGCCTCAACTTCCTGTTCTTCATTTAAATCACCCCAGAACTCGGTAGTTCAGATTAAGAGTCAATTTTTTTTTTCAATTAATTTGAGTCATTTTCCTCTGTCTGGTCTGGATTTGTTTCCTTTGGTGGTATGATTAGTAGTCAGTTAATTGTACAGAATGATTTTAATTGTGGTTTGTTGTTGTTGTTTGTTTCTTTGTTTTGAGACAGGGTCTTACTCTGCAGCGCTGACTGTTCTGAAACTCACTGTGTTAGATAAGGCTAACCTTGAACTTTGAGCAATCCTTCTGCCTCTGCCTTCCAAGTGCTGGGGTTACAGGCTTGTGCCCCAACACCTGGCTAGATGTTCTTTTATGGTACCGGGGATGGAGCCAGGGCTGGGCACTGACAGGCAAGTGCCTTACCGTCCCCACATCCCCAGGCTTTGGCTTCTTAAAACAAGATTTTGCTCTGTAACTGAGGCTGGCCTGGAACCATGTAGCTCAGGCCAGCCCTCAAATTCACAGTCCTCCTGTCTCTGCTTCCCCAGTGTCAGGACACAGCCATACATTGGCCCTACCCCTCCTCAAAAAATTGTGTAGTGCCCAGTGTGGTGGTACACACCTTTAATCCCAACACTTGGAAGGCAGAGGCAGGCAGATCTCTGAGTTTGAGGCCAGTCTGCTCTATAGAGCCAGTTCCAGGACAGCCAGGGATACACAGAGAAACCCTGTCTCAAAAGAAAAGAAAAAAAGTTGGCTAGTACTGGGGATCGAACCTAGGGCCTTTTATATGCTAGGCATGTACACCACTGAGCTACACTCCTCAGTTATTGAGCCCAGGCTCTATTGGTTAGAATGAGTTACAAGTCAAATCTGGATTCAATAGACTGCACCTACACAAGAGAGAGAAGACCAGAAACTATTAGCCTGCACAGCCCCCAGCCTGCTGTGACTTCCTTCCAGTCAGCCCATGCCTAGCTCTAAACCTCCTATTTGAAGGGGCAGGGCTCCGGCAGGTCCAGCCTCCATCCTTCCTGCTGGAGCACCTTGCAAGCCTCTGCTGTCTCTCTCATCTTCATCCATTCTGCTGCGAGGCCCTGGCCCTTGCCCCGCGGTGGCCTTCGCACACTCACCGCCTCAGTCATCTTCCCGTGTGTCCCCTCAGAGGAGCTGCTCCATGCTGAACACTTGGGTCCCAGTGAACTGGAAGCCTCTGTGCCCGGGAGCAGTAGTGAGGACAGAGGTAGCCTTCCGCCTCCCGAATCCAAGGATGGTGAGTGCATACAGAATCCCGCCCGCAACTCACTGTTTAGCCTCGGGTGGCCTCAGACTCCTGATCTTCTTGTCGAAGCTTTCCAAGTGCTGAGATTATTGAAGTGTTCACTACCATACCCAGCATACAACCTTTTTTCTAATTCTCTAATGTCTGGGGGTATCTGTGCCACCACAACGGGTGGGGAGAAATAAGGAGGGGTATCTGGGGGCATCGGGTTTCTGTGGGGTCCTTGGTCCTGGTGGGGTTCTATACCCTTTCTTTCTCTTCACCATTTCGCCTGTCTTCTTGTCTCCTCTGCCAGCAGATCCCCCAGTGACCCTTCCAAAAGGTAAGTGTCACACAGCATAGACCCCGGTCACTAAATCCCACTGAACCCTAAACCACGAAGGGAGAGGGCTGCATACAGCAGGAATCCCAGGCCTTCTGGGGTGGACTCCAGCCCCCTTGCTGATGTGACTTGGGTGGGGTAGGGTCCACAGATCAAGATTCTTCCCCCTCTGGGAGAGAGAAGCTCACCCCACTTGAGCAGTCTGAACAAAAGGTAAGAGGGGGTCTGGACCCTGTGTAGAGGGGAGGCTCTGGAGGCTGGGATCCCTCAGCCTCTGGAAGGAGCTTACAGGGGACATGGACTTAGTGGTGTTGGGCTGGGAGGTACCCGTCTAAGCCCCGGGTCAATGATATCCGATACCTCCTGCTTCCCCAGGTGAATGCATCTGCCCCAAGGGGGTTTCCCTTCCACTCATCAGACATCCAGCGGGATGAACTGGTAAGATGAGGCAGATCCTGGGGCACGGTTAGAGGCTGGCGTGCAGGCTGTGGCCTCCAAAACTGCAGTGGATCCTGGCGAGCCTCAAAGATACTCTTGGTCCTGTGTTCTTTCTTTATAGGCGCCTTCCGGGACTGGAGTGTCCCGAGAGGCCTTGTCAGGTCTGCTGATCATGGGAGCCGGAGGAGGCTCCCTCATTGTCCTATCCTTGCTGCTTCTGCGCAAGAAGAAACCTTATGGGACTATCAGCCATGGAGTGGTGGAGGTGAGGGGTAGAGATCGCGGTGGTGGTCGGAGTTAAAAGCTCTGTCCCCATACACTGAGGCCTCCCCTGTCCCTGTTGCAGGTGGACCCCATGCTGACCCTGGAGGAGCAGCAGCTCCGGGAACTTCAGAGGCATGGCTATGAGAACCCCACCTACCGCTTCCTGGAAGAACGACCTTGACCCCAACCCTAGCTGCCTTCAGCTGAGCCCTACTGCCCTTCTTCCGGTCCCCCAATCCCAACTCCCAGCTTCCGGTGGGGGAGGGAGATCTTGACAAATTCATTCTTGTTTCCCCTTCCACGTTCCAAATTCCACACCTTTAGAAGTTCCCAGCTCCTGCCCCACAAGGGACCTCTTCACCTTAATTTATTTTACATTAATTTATTGCTCCTTAAGGTGACCTGGGCCCCAGTGTATGCCACTCCCTGGAATTCACCATCCCACGTTTCTTCACTAACATCCCAATAAAGTCCTCTTTCCCACCCGGCCATCCCGCTTTTCTGTTGGAGAAACTGTGTGTAAGCACAGCTGGGCTTAGCCCAGGCTTCCTGCAGGTCTTTAAACTGAGTGAGGGGTGGATGTGGTCCCAGCATGTAGGAGGTGGAGGCAAGCAGACAGATTTCTGAGTTCTGGACTTTGGTCTACATTAAGAGTTCCAGAACAGCCTGGAATCAAAACAAAACAACATCAAAACAATAACAACAGAAAACCTGGAGTGAACTTGGGTGAGGGTGTTTTAAATCTGGGTGGGGCCTGGTGGGAAGGATTACCGCCTAGGGGGCGGGGCCCAGAGGCTGAGCATTTTTTGGCCTGCTAAGGAGCTTTCCGTGGTGCTGAATGGGTCGCTGCGGCGAGCTTCGCGAGTGTCTGGATGGACTAACCGCCTCCAACCCCTTCACCCTCTCTATGCTGTTTTCCCCCCAAAACTTAAATTTTTTTTAACTGGGGCAGGGCGGGGAATGCGCGCCACGCTGTGGGAGTGGGAGTCTGAAGACAACTTGCAGAAATTGTCTTCCACCGTGTGGTCCTGGGGATACAACTCGGGTCGGTTGGAGGCAATACCCTTGACTCAATAAGTCATCTCAAACGTCCTTCTCCAGCCTTCTATTTACAGTCAACATCACACCACTGCAACCTTCCAGCCTTGGGAATGAAGGACTGGGCATACACGTATTCTTGTTTTCTTTTAAAAAAATGTGAGCCGGTCAGTGGTAGCACACGCCTTTAATCCCAGCACTTGGGAGGCAGAGGCAGGCAGATTTCTGAGTTCGAGACCATCCTGGTCTACAGAGTGAGTTACAGGACAACCAGGGCTACACAGAGAAACCCTATCTTGAAAAAACAAAAACAAAAAAAGAATCTTAAAAATTTTTTTTGTTTGTCTTGTTTTATTCTTGAGACAAGGTTTTTAAAATATAGGCCTGACTGTCCTAGAACTCATGTGGTAAACCAGGCTGGCCTCAAACACACAGACCTTCTTTCTTTTGCCTCTTAAGCGGATATTGCAAGGTCTAGCTATCTGTGCTAGTTGTATACTCTGTCCCTGAGCCACATCTCCAGGCCCTGGTGTTACCACATCAGTGTCCCACAGAAGCACATCTAATACCAGCATCACCTTCTGAACTCTCACATCCCAGCTATGACATGTCAGGGTCATGCTGTTACCTACCCCAAGGTAAAACAGGCTTCTCCATATGCTGTTACGTATCCTAAGATAGCTGTTAGCAGGACTATCAGGGTCTTGTTCAGGGAGAGCCTGGGAAATACAGCTCAGCCCCTCAATGCTTACCAAGCATGCAGGAAGCCCTGAGCTCAGTCTTCATTACTGTATAAAGTGGACATAGTGGCACCTGCCTGTGATCCCAGCACTCAGGAGGTGGAGGGTTACAAATTCAAGCTCAGTAGGGGACAGGACTCAGTGGGTAAAGGTACTTGCCACTAAGCCTGATGCTTTCTCCCCCAGAACTATGTGGCAGAAGGAGAGAATTAGTCTTAGAAGCTGGCTTTTAACACCATCACTCCTCAACACACATGGACACAAATAAGTACATACATACACGCATGCATGCATGCATAAATGCAAAGGCAAAAAGACATTCAAGATGACCCACACCTTTGGGCCCAGCACTTTGAAGGCAGAGGCAGGGGAATCTATGTAAGTTGGAGGCCAATCTGGTCTACATAGTTCAAGGCCAGCCAGAGCTATGTAGTGAGACCCTATCTCAACCAAAACAGGAAAGAGAGAATTTCAAAGTCAACCTCAGCTAAGTAGCCATTTCCAGGCCAACTGAGAGTACATGAAACCCAAGATAAGTACATAAGTGTCTTTAAAGATTTATTTATTTGAATATTGCTTGTATGCACCTTTGGCCTTCGTGTTTGTGTGTAGACCACATTCGTGCCTGGTGTCAGCCAGCAGAGGCCAAAAAAGCATAGGGTCACCCCAAGCTGGGGTTATATAAAGCTCTGAGCACCGTGTGAGCGCTGGGACATGAACTGGGTCCTCTGCAAGAGCAGCTGTGTTCGTAGCTGCTCGGGCATCTCTTTAATCCTCCCCAAAAGTTTTCTTTAAGTTCAATGTCATTCTCTACTATGTAATGAGTTTGATAATAGCCTGGACATCATGAGATCCTATATCAAAACACACGAAAGCCAGACCATGTTTTGGAAACAAACATTCATGGTGCTCTCTCTGTGCCAGAAAATTACTCCATTTGAGAAAAGAAAGGGGCTGGTGAGATGGCTCAGCGGTTTTAGAGCACTGACTGCTCTTCCAGAGGTCCTGAGTTCAAATCCCAGCAACCACATGGTGGCTCACAACCATCTGTAATGAGATCAGATGTCCTCTTCTGGTGTGTCTGAAGACAGTTACAGTGTACTTACTTATAATAAATAAACAAATTTAAAAAAAGAGGAGAGAGAGAGAGAGACAGAGAGAGAGAGAGAGAGACAGAGAGACAGAGAGACAGAGAGATAGGCAGGTAGGTGCATGGCCAAGGCTTTTCTCTCCCTTGGCTGGCTAGAATTTGCTTTCTAACATAACTGCCCAGCAGATGGCAGCCATGCACTGAACTCTAACACCGGTGAGTCACAATCTTCTGACAGATGGCTTGGAGGGAGGTGGGGGCGGAGGGGAGGAGTACTTATTTCTAACTCTCCCAAAGGCCTTATAAGCTAGCAGAGGCGCTTCATGAAATATCCACATCAACACAGGTCACATATTGCACGCGCGCGCGCACACACACACACACAGTGAAACAAATGATGAGTGTTGCACACCCACTCAGTTCATTAAGAGCACCACGTTTGTACCGCCGTCCGACAGTGGTCGCACCTTTATTACACTCAGAGCAGGGAGATGCACATTCTCTTAATGCCAGAACAAACTCATGATCACCCCAGATTAATAAACTTTACATTTTAAGCCAGGCGTGGTGGTGCACACTTTTGATCTCAGCACTTGAGAGGCAGAGGCAGGTAGATCTCTGAATTCACGGCCAGCCTGGTCTACGGAGCTAGTTCCAGGACAGCCAAGGCTACATAGTAAGACCCTGTCTCTAAATAATTAATTAATTATACATTTTAAAGGCAATACTTGATTTTTTTTCTTTTTTTCTTTTTTTAACTCTGTGTGTACTGTGCTGGCTAGTTTTATGTCAACTTGACACAAGCTAGAGTAACAGAGAGCAGGGAGGCTCAATTAAGAAAAGTTTGGACTGCAGGAAAACCTGCAAGACATTTTCTTAGTGATTGGTGGGGAAGGGCCCATTGAGAGTGGAGCCATCCCTGGGCTGGTGGTCCTGGATTCTACAAGAAAGCAGGCTGAGCAAGCCATGAGGAGCAAGCCAGCAAGCAGCACCCCTCTCCCAAACACCATAGCCTGTGCATCAGCTCCTGCCTCCAGGTTCCTGCCCTGCTTGAGTTCCTGTCCTAATTTCCTCAGATGATGAACAGTGCTTTGGAACTGTAAGCCAAATAAATCCTTTCCTCACTAATTTGCTTTTGAACATGGTGTTTCATCACAGCAGTAGTGTGTAGAGACCTACCTGCCTTTCCGGACTATCTCCTGTCTGTCATTAGTTGAGAGTTGTTGTTAGGTTAGAGCAGATAGTGGGCTTAATATCCCCAGAATGGTTTCCTTTCCTCTTTTCCCCGCTCCTTTTAATTAAAACAACAACAAAAAATTAGGATAAGTTTTTTTGTCTGTAACCCAGGCTTGATTCAAACTTGAGTACTGAAGTTACAGGACTGTGCCATCACCCCTCCTTCCCTCCCTCCTTCCTTCTTTCCTTTTGTTCTTTATTTTTTGTTTTCCAAGACAGGATTTCTCCTTGTAACACTGGCTGTTCTGGATTCACCTTTTAGATCAAGCTGTCCTTGAACTCAAAGAGATCTGTCTACCTCTGCCTCCCAAGTGCTGGGACTAAATGCTTATCAGGAAGGGATGGCCGTCTACTAAACAGAAAAGTGCCTTCCTCTGGCTTTAGATCTGACAGCACCTTGACCTTTGACTCTTAGCCTTTCTATCATCCTATGGTGGCCATTCAGAGCCGCTCTCCTGAACCAATGCTCCCCCACCCCCCATTTTGAATGACACCACACAGTCTGAGGCCAAATTGAGTTTAATTGGTAGCTACAGGGATACACAGACCAAGGGGAACAATTCACAGGGAATCTGACACATTGAGTTCTAAATGATAATATAGCCAGGACTCAGGGTACAATAATCTCAGAGGGCCTTTCCAACAACTCAGGGGTGTGGGTCCTGGGGAGGAATCCTGATCGGAGGATACCGGGTTGCCTCAAATCTCATGGAAGCTCCACTGGGAATTCTGGGGTGTAAGACAGTCTGGGAGGTGATCAGGACTGATCCAGGGGGATTCTGGGGTGTAAGACAGTCTGGGAGATGATCAGGACTGATCCAGGAGGATTCTGGGGTGTAAGACAGTCTGGGAGGTGATCATGACTGATCCAGGGGGATTCTGGGATGTAAGACAGTCTGGGAGGTGATCATGAATAATCTAGGTAGGAGAGAGTTAAAGGTCTCAGAGTGTTTCACAGAAACAATCAAGTGGGCTCGATTTCACAGAAATCATCCAGACAGCCCCTTGTAGGGGGAGGAGGTGTTGCGGACCCCAAATATTGGAGACTGCTTACCTCCCCCGGTGCCACTTTGGAGTTTTAATGTAAGACCCTAATGGCAGGATATTACACATATATTATCATGAATCTGCGACATGAGCATACGCTGACTGTCCCACGCACGGGACGGTGGGGACTGGAAAATCAGTCCAGGTTCTGGGTTTCGGTCCTAGGAGGACAAGCCTGGGGGTGCCGTGCGGCTCCTCTTCAACAGCTGCCGGAGCTACGGACAAATAAGGTGGAGTGAGATGTGGGGGAGACTGGGGGAGGGCGTTTCAGGGGTGCCCCGGGGGGAGTTACTGACAAGGGAGAAACTAAGTGGGGTTAGCTGGGCTGGAAGGTCACAGGTCTAAAGTCAAGATAGGGGTTGAGGTCACGTGTGGTGGTCCATCCCACTACTTGGAATGGCTGAGGCAAGAGAACTGGAAGTCAGGAGTCATCCTGGGCTATACCCTGAAATCCATGTGGGTTTGGGGGTGAACCTTTGTCCAGACTCTGGTAGAGAGCAGGGAAGGTTTTGCTGGTTGAGGCTGGGGTCAGCAATGTTGGGAGTCAAAGGGCAGAGGCAAGGGTCAGAGGTCACATTTAAGATCAGGATCCAGAGTTAACGACAGGAAATCATAGGCCTCACTGGGGGACCGAAGGCCACACTCTCAGCTTAAGAGTCAGGGTTAAGAGTACCAAGTAAGGAAGTCAAAGGATCCATAATATTGAAAGAAAGGGTCAGACTTTAAGGTCAGAGACAGGGTCTAACTATGTAGGCCAGGCTAGCTCAAACTCCGAGTCTTCCAAGTGCTGGGGTGACAGGAGGGTAGTACTCAGCATAGGTCACTCTTTGAAAAGTCACCTTCTGAGACTAGATGTTATTTTCTAAATGAGGCCTGGGTGCAGTTTGGGGGACCCCTCATTAGCTCAAAGGCAGGCCAGTGCTCACCCCCTCAGGGCCCGGCCCAGGTCGCAGCAAGTGAACAGGTTGCTCGTTCTCCAGGTTGCGCAGCGTTGGGTCTGCTCCGGCTGCCAGCAGGTGCCGTACAATGGCCTCTTGGGGCGGCCCAGGGGGCAGGGCAGCTGCCATGTGGAGGGCAGTGTTCCCATGGGCCTGGAACCACAAGGCGGGGACAGATGGGGACCCAGACCCAAGTGCCCTGGTCCTTGAACCTGGATCCTGCCTCATCTGTATCTCATACACCCCCTTCACCCACCTCCATCCACCCCACTACATGGTACACGCTCCTTTCACAGTCTGGGTATTTCCCTCCAACACCGACAGCTCATAGGGCGCTAACGGCCACCTTGTGATTCTATCTCAAACTACCCGCACATCTCTGGCTGTCCTACCTTCATATTAACAAAGGCCCGCAGGTCCCCCCTCGGCAGTCCCAGGAGCAGCTGAACCAGCGTGGGGTTGGCAGCCTGTACAGCCAAGTGCAGAATGGTCTTGTTGCTCTTGATCTCCTAGGAGAAGAATAGCAGAGGTCAGGCCATCCATCCATCTACATCCACGCCTGGCAGCCATCAGGAGTGCCTTACACAGATGTACGTGTTATGTACTGTGTAAGAAGAACATGGCTAAGGGAAACCATTTGTAACATGTGTGTCACGGAACTGCACGTTCACTATGACAAGTTTCTCTCAAGTGTCTCTGAGAAGGTGCTGTTTCCAATCCCTCAAAGGAACTTTCTGGGCTGGAAGTAGTCCTGGTCTCCTGGCACCGTACTGTACACACTAAAATGCGCCCTGTCTCATACGGAAGATACTGTATCATAAGTACAGGAGGTGGGTGGTGTTAATCAGCAGACAAGTCTACATACAGTGTAACGATCATATTTTAGAGCAATGCCTCTCAACCCTCCTAATGCCCTGACACTTTAGTATAGTTCCTCATGTTGTAGTGACCCCCAGTCATAAAATGATTTCATTACTACGTCATAATTATAATTTTGCTGTTATGAACTGTAATGTAAATATCTGGCATGTGATCCCCAAAGGGGTCATGACCCACAGGTCAAGAACTGCTGTTTTAGAGGGAAATAAATTTTTTCTTTTAATTAAAAAAATTTTTTTAATTTAAATTTGTTTTAATTTTAAAGTTACAATAACTTTTAAAATTCATGTATGAGTGCTCTATTAGCACATATATCTGCATGCCAAAAGCCGCCATCAGATCCTTTTATGGTTGTGAGCCACCATGTGATTTCTGGGAATTGAACTCGACCTCTAGAAGAGCAGCTCTTAACCACTGAGTCATCTCTCCAGCCCCGGAAATAGATTTCTAAACTGAAACTTTACTACATGCTTTCAAGGAGCCTAGAATCTCTAGCTTTTATGCCCTTTACTGGAGCCTTATGAACAAATGCTCTACCACTGAGCCACACTCCTGGCCCCTCCCTGGGAGATTCTAGGCAGGGGCTCTACCACTGAGCCACACCCCCAGCCCCTCACTGGGGGATTCTAGGCAGGGCTCTACCACTGAGCCACGCCCCCAGCCCCTCGCTGGGGGATTCTAGGCAGGGGGTCTACCACTGAGCCACGCCCACAGCCCCTCGCTGGGGGATTCTAGGCAGGGGGTCTACCACTGCAATAAGCATGAGGAGACTCTAGGTTCCACCCTTAGCACCAAAAGAAAAAAAGAGGAAGAAAGGAAGAAGGAAATAATAGAAATAATCACATGCTTCTATTGCTTAAAAATAGCATAGGAGAGGGACTGGCCCTGGGGACCCAGGGCTATCAGTCAGCACTTGGGAGGCAGAGATAGGAGATACTGAGTTTGAGGTCAGCCTGAATCACATAAAGAGACTGAGTCTTAAAATAATAATAATAATAATACAGATAAATAAGTAAATAATATGAGTTTGTGACAAGCTAACTTTTCTAGCCTGCCCCAGACCTTCAGTTAACCCCCCCCCCCCCAGTACCAACAAAACAAATTAAAACTGAAGGAAAAGTGGTCACAAGAACAGGCTGATGGAGCCACGGTGAGCGCTGGTTACTGATGTAATGTTGGTACATGGGGCGCATTATAACAATCTCTGTACTTAATCCATGTTCACATTTGTTCTTGGGGACAGTTTATCAAGTGTGGGGCGCAGTGGCAGTGAGCTGGACAGTAACGACAGTACAACCTCCATCCTATGTTCAAAACCCTCAAACTGAAAAACTAATGTTGACTGAATTCTCCTAGTTTGCCTATGGGGGCACCCCCATCACAGGGAAGGGGGATTAAATATAGAATCGAGAGCTAAGTTTTAAGGTCGGACTTCTCCCTGGGTTCTAATTCCCTCTCCAACACAAATGCTATAGGGCTTCTGTTTCCTTATCAGCAGACTATAGAATCAGATGCCTGAAGAGGTGGGGTGGGGGGAAGAGAGCTGATTTAAGTCACTCGGGGCTTGATAAATCTAAGCCAAGATCAGTAATAACCACATGGACAACCAGGACTCAGAGAAGTGGAGGAAGATACTAAGGGTTTCACAGTGCCCCTGGACATCCAGGCAGCCCCTTTGCACACACTTCCCCGTGAGTCTTCCCCCGGTCCCCCCACCCCCACCCCCGCCAGTCCAGCTTACCTGGCTGGTATGACTGGCACCCATTTGCAGTAACATCTGCACACAAGCCAGTCTGTCTCGGGCTTGGGAGCTCAGCATCCTCGAACACACAGTAGTTGGGAGCATAGCAGCGTTGAGGGCCAGGATGGCCGTGTGGAGGGGGGTGAGGCCTGTGGAATGCACGCAGTGAGGGACTTGCACCTGAGCGTCCACCCTGTCCTCCCAGCCTGCCTGCCACACCAGTCCTGGCTACGACCAGCTCACCTTCAAAGTCTCTGGCTTCCAGATCCACTTGAATGCCTGACTTAAACACAGCCTGGGAGAAGAAGAAAGAGAGCTGTGGGGGGAGGGTCTGCCCAAACATGGTCCTGGAGACCAGGCTCTGGATAACCAGCCCATCCCAGACACCCTGTGTCTGCCAACTGGACGTACCGAAAGGACTCCTGGGAGTCCATAGGTGGCGGCCACATGCAAGACCGAACGGCCCTGGTGGTCCGTGGCGTTAGGCTCTGCTCCCAGGTTCAGCAGGTCTTCCACAATCAGTGGCTGGTTGGCAGCAGCTGCCACCAGGAGCGGCGTCTGTAAGTCACAATAAAATCAGCCTGGACTCCCAGAGCCCTCCCCTCTGAAATCAGGAGCCCTCTTCCCCGGCTGCAGAAGTCCGGACACCTGGCCTTTACCTTGCCTTTGTGTTCCCGAATATCCAGCTGTCGGTACATCTGCAACACCTCCGCCGCAGCATAAGCTGCCCAGCGCAGCCCCCGGGCAGCAAAGAGGTGCAGGAGCCTGGGGAGGGGTCGGGGTGGGGCAGCCATGAGAACAGCCCTCACCTGCAGGCAAGCCAGGGGTCTACACCACCCTGTCCCCTACACTCACGTGTCTCCTTCTTCATCCTGGGCCAGCAGTTGTTGGGGCCCCAGAGCCAGTATGTGAGCTCGGGCCGTCTCTAGAGAGGGTCCAGTGGGTGGAGGAAACTGCGGGGATCCTGAGGGGAGACTAGAGACTCTCCAGGTTCCCACTTGTGACAGGGAGGGCTCAGGATACAGCCGGGTATCCAGAGAGTCCTGAGGGGGTCGAGGGGGTGGGACAAGTCAGTCACCTGAGAATTCTCCCCACGCCTAACACACAGTACCTGGTCAAATGGGTGAGACCAGGAACCCATGTGTGCCAACTGATGTCCTCTTGTCTCTGCCTCCCAGGAGCTGACACTACAGGCAGGAGCCAGGGATGGGATCGTAAACCGGTCCCTGACATCTCAGAATCCTGAGATTCGCTACTCCCCATCCCTACCTCTTGGAGATCGAACCCCATGGCCTCGCCCATGTGAGGCAAGAGCTGGACCACAGAGCAAAACTCCCAATAGTCTTTCTGTTTTCCACTTTTTTCTTTTTTTTAAAGACGAGGTCATATTAATGTGCCTAGGGCAATCTTGAACTTACTCTGTAGCCCAGGTAGGTCACAATCCTTCTACCTCTGACTCCCGAGTAGCTGAGATGACAACCCTACACCGCCAGGCTCAGCACTACTGAGAAGTTTTTAGGGGCCCTTAAGCATCTGTCCCCATTCTATAGTTTACCTCCATCGGCAGGGGAAATTGGCCTGACCGGCCTGGGTCTGATGTGTAGAAATCAGGAGTCAGGAAGCCTTCAGAAGCAGAGTATGGGAGAGAGCCGTCTGCTGCATAGGTGGTATGGCTGCTAGGGTCCCAGTCTGCAAAGCCTGAAGGGGGAGCCAGGTTGCCAGGTCCGGAATCCACAGTCTCTTGGAAGGCAGGGAAGTGAATACGGCCTGAAACTGAGGGTGGGCAGAACTAGCCTGTTATTACAGCCTAGAGACACGGTCAGGCATAGTAAACCTGGAGTCTCCCAAGGTCCTGAGACACTGAGGAGCTGGGTACTCCAATCCTGGGACACCAACAAGCTAGTTTGCCTGGCCTGCTGGATCTCAAGCAACTGGGATCTGGATTCCTGAAGTCTCAAACCCTGGGTCCTTGAAGGACAATATTCACTACTGGGCTATGGAAAACCAATGTCAAATTCCAGTGGTTTTTGTTCTGTTTTCTGTTTGAAGACAATGTATCTTAGATAGCTGTAGGTGGCCTGGAACTTGCCAGTAAAAAAAAAAAAGTGTGGCCTCAAACCCAATGGCAATCCTCCCCCCTCAACGTCCAGCACATGAACTATGGCAGGCTGGACATCAAATTTTCCCATACGTCCCAATAATAATGAGAGCTGGGAGACTCCTCGGTCCCCAAAGTTCTAAGAGCTGGGATGTCTGAGTCTAAAAGAAGCTGGGGCAGGGAGCTAACTTTTATTCTTACCTGTCTCTGCCTCGTTCACAGATGGGGTCAGTGGCTGGACCAGAGGAGGGGAGAAGTGTCCCTGCAATGTAAAGAAAATGAATTTATGAACCTGAAAGATTCTTCCAGGTCAGTCCCCGACCCGTAGAGCATCAGAGTCAGGACTACAACTCCCATCTCCCCCGGCGCACATGGCTTCGCCTCCAATACAGGACTTCCAGAGACTCACCGGTGCCCCAGCAGCTTCTGGCTGCTGCTGTCGGCGCCTCTGTTCTTCCAGAAGCTTCTTTACGGTCTGTGTTGGGCAGTGACTACGCTCAGGCCGACTCACTGTGTGTGGGAAGGCAGAAGGAAGTCATCAGGAATGTTTAAGTCACCCGAATGCACCCTCGGCGGCAGCAGTGGGTGGCTGGGAGTAGATGTGGGCGCCCTCCTTTCCCTCCCTCGAGCCCGGAAAAACTGGAGAACTACAAAGCCTTCTGAACAGAAGATGTTGAGTGCAGGGCCCGCCTCCGCCATTTCCTTCCTTTTACTCCACGCTTTTCCTCTGCACCAACTTTCCACCACCGTAGTGGAAACTGAGGAAGTGGGGAGGCTAGCACTTCTCTGAAGCATCTGTCTTCTCCGGAGACATCCCACTCTTCTGAAGTACCACCAACCACATCCGTAAAAAATCCCAACCTAGGCTACCAGGTCCTAACACTTGGAGTGAAGGGTTGGGGTTTGCTAATCTCAACTTCCTGAAAAGGCATTTCCAGGTTCCCAATGTCTCTGTTTTAAACGAGGGGTATGAGGCACACCCCTGCAATCCCGGCGAGGTGGTGTTAAGGCCAGATTCATCTGCGTACTAAGTGAGAGGCCAGCCTGTGCTACCTGAGACCTCTGTCTCAAAACAACAACAAACTAGTTCTCTGTTTTAGAATCTGACATGTGAGACCGGGCACAAGGCTGGGTGGATGGTCGAAGGCAAGCCTAGCGTCCTCAGCACAGAAAGAGGTGAGCTGCTACTCTGCTAGTCCTTGCGATCAACACTCTTGCTCCATCCGCTCTGCCAGGATCCACGAAATCAGTAGCGGAGTAGTTCCTCAGCGATCCAGGGATCTGGAGTCGCAAAGCTCCCGCCCCCACCTCAGCAGACTTGGGAATAGCTGGGACCCACCATCCTGGAGATGCCCCTGTATCCCATAGGCGCAATCCATTCATCCAGAACCCAGGAGTACAGACCCTCAGTCTCCTCTGGGACCTGAAGTCCGGTTCCCCAGACCCAAGAAGAGCAAATCCCCAGCTCAGACTTCCCAGCTCTGACTTCAGGGCAAGAAGGGTTAAAGTCAACCGGGGACGGACTCGGAAACCCACGAGACGCTGCGCGCTGACGTCACGGCGCTCACGCAAGGGAATCTTCCACCTCCTAGTTCCGCTCCGCACGCGCTCGCCGCAGGTGTCTGGCTCGGAGGCGGGGCACGCAGCGAAGCGCGGCGCCCGTGGAATCCCCGCGCACGGGGAATTCCTGTTCGGCCCGCCATCCTGCACCGGTGGTGCTCTGGGAAGTCCCAGGGCGGGGCTGCTCTCGACCAGAGTGGACCCCTGAGGTCCAGCGCCCGACCTTCGAGACCCAAACCTGCGTCCATAATCGCAACTCCAAGGATGCAGTGCAACCCCTCGTTGGGTGAAGGAGTCCGGGTCACTTGGTCCTCTTCCAGAACCCCCGGTATCAGGCCTCCCAGACCTTGCACCTCAACCCCCAGGTTCCAGATACCTCTCTTAATGTCCAACACTCCCAGGACTCAGAAGTCCAGGATCCCAGCCTCTCCTCTTCAGCCAGCTCCCTTAAACGTCGAGAACCCCCAACTCTCAGGGCCCAGCTTTACGCTCCAGTCAACCCTCAAAGCACCCAGAAAGGCGCGTTCCTCACTTTACCCCCCAACCCTTACCTCGAGGATTCTTGGATGCAGACTGTGGGCCCCCAGGGCCGCGACCTCGGCGCTGCGCCAGCCTCGCTACTTCCCCCGCGGAATCGCCGCCGGGTCCCCCGATCCAAAACCAGGTCCCCCGCGAGTTTTTAAATTCAGCTTTTGGCCACGCCCGGTTCAAGGCGGAGTCCCGCCCACAGTCCCGGGAGTCCCGGGTGAAGCTGCAAAGCCAACTTAGACTCTGGATGGGAGGGGCTGACCTTGAAGAGTGTCATCACCTGGTCTTCCTGGAAATAGGTGCTTAGGGGTCCTGCCTTTTCCTAGAGGGGGACATGGGGACCTGGAATTCTGAGTCTCTGACCAAGGAGATACTGGAGGCCTTGACTTGGCTCTGCGTAAGCAGAGCGGTACTGTTGGGTCCTGGGGGTGGGGGTGGGGGGAGCGCGGAGACCTTGAGTCTAGACCCCATGGCCTCTTGGAGAAGTCCTTAGGCAAGGGTCATATAGGTGCCTTAAATCTCCCTTTTTCATGTGGCTGTTCCCCTCTTCAGAGTTAACTTTCATTTATAAAGCTTTTTTTTAATCCCCCTTTGGTTTCAGTTTTGATTTGAGTGTGTGTGTGTGTGTGTGTGTGTGTGTGTGTGTGTAGGGGGAAGAGGAAATTCATGTAGCCTAGAACTCTAGGTAACTGAGGATAGATAATCCTGAACTCCTGATTCTCTTGCTTCCATTTCCCAAATGTTAGGTTACAGATATTGGCACCATATCAACTACCAATATTGGCTTTTTTGTTTTATTTTTCAGATTTTTCCCCCCCTTGGAGACAGGGTCTCGCTATGTAGCTCTAGCTGTCCTGGAACTCATGTCGATCAGGCTGGCCTTGGAATCCACAGAAATTTGCCAGCTTCTTTCTCCCAAGTGCTGGGTTTAAAGGCGTGTGCCACTATGTCTGTTTCCAATATTTGTATTTTTAAAAACGAGTGTGAACTCCCCTGGAGGTGGAAGAATGTGTGCTCCGAAGCCTGCTGTAGATACCGGCCTTTATGTGAGGGCTATGGGGTTCTAACACAAGTCAAGTTCCTGTATCTGTCAACCCATCTCCCTACCAACACTTGGTTTTTGAGACAGGGGCTTCCGACATCTAAGTAGCTGGGTTGCAGTGCACCTGCTTAATCAGTCAGGCTGGTCTTGAACTCACAGCCATTTTTCTCACTTGTGCTGGACATACAGACTCGGGCAATCATGCCCGGCTTACTTAGTCACCATTTAAAAAATTCTGTTAGCACAAAGGAGACACTTTGCTGGGCGCTGGGGTTGGAGAGGTGTGAGCCAAACAGGAATTCCCAGTCCACCAGGCAACTGGCAACTCTCAGTTCCCACTTGGTGACCTTCCTTGACACTGAACTGTGATGACCAAATCTCTCTCTCTCTCAACACTGCTGGGGGTTGGGTCTCCCCCTCCCTTGCTTCTGCCCTCTGCTTCCTTAGCTCGCTTCTGTCAGTGTGTGTGTGTATACCTCTTTAATGATCTCTCCCAGTCTATGGCTTTACACCATCAGCCATCAGCCCTCTCAAATTTACATGTCAAGACCAGACTTGTCTCTAGACTCTGAACCCCACCTGTGGACATTCACATTTCCAGAGAGATCCGTTAGGTATTTTCAACTCAGTGTGCCCAAACACAGGCAGCTCTCTCTCCCTCCTTAACCAGTTCTTCCTAACTCTTTCAACCCACTCTCCATTTTTCTAATCTCACCCAGCCGGGAAACTATACTCACAGTAGCCCCCTTTCTCAAACACACACCCCCTCCTGCCCCAAGTGTTGCTGGCTCTACCTCCAACAGATTTCCATAATCTCCCTGGTGCCCACACCTTGGTCCTCTTGCCACTCCACCAAGATAATCGCGGAAGCTTCTCTGGGCTCTGACTCCCCCATATTTGTTCTCCAAAGGAAGTCTTAAGGACACACATGTACCCACACACAGGAAGTAGGTGTCATTGTCATCATCGGGGTGACATCCGTCCTAGCTGCCTCTCTGCTTCTCTCCTGTTCTGAGGACTTCCCTGGACCACAGTTTTGGCCAGATCCCTTCAGGTCCAGTCCAGCATGGCCCCCCCAGGCCACCTCCTGTTCCTGCTTCTACTCCCAGGTGAAGCTGGTGCTCAGGGGTTGAGGGGACTGAAAGGCTGCCATCTGCTGTCAGGGGCACAGAGAGGAAGTTGTTCTCTCTGTACCTCCGGGTCCTTAGGGGCTGGGCATGGGATTCTGGAGCCCTGCTGAGTCATTTCTATTTCCCTTTTCTGGTCTCTGTACCCAGGAGGCAGCTCTCCTACCAGTTTACCTCTCCACCGTGGAGCTTAGTTGGGTCTTAAGCGTATCGAGAATTTTTGGTTTCTTTAAAAAGGTACATGCCGGGCAGTGGTGGCGCAGGCCTTTAATCCCAGCACTTGGGAGGCAGAGGCAGGTGGATTTCTGAGTTCGAGACCAGCCTGGTCTACAGAGTGAGTTCCAGGACAGCCAGGGCTGTACAGAGAAACCCTGTCTCGAAAAACAGAAAACAGAAACAAAAACAACAACAACAAAAAATGTAGTTATGTGAATGTGCTTTTGTTTTAATCCCAGTGTGGGATATGGGGTTGCTTAGAACTGTCCACGGCAGCTGACTATGATTTGTCTCAAGCTCTGCCCGCGGAAGATAGTTTACTTTTGGAATTCTGGGGACTCTTGAGAGGTAGAGAGGCCAGAGTCCCGGAGGCTGCGTCAGCACTGCTGCTCCCCTTCTGCTGGTGTGCTGGTTGGAGACATCCTAAGGCCTTGTCCCTAGAACTTGACAGCCCTAACCAGAAGGAAGTAGTCTAAAGAGGCCTACACCCGCTTTCCCCTCTAATCTTCTTTCTTGCCTACCTAGTGTACTGGGGGTGGAAGGGACTGGGGTGGAGAAGGTCTGCTCCCCTGTACTTCCCGCCCCCATCCACCTTCTTGGGTCTTTCCACAGTGGCTGCAGCTCAGACGTCCGCTGGTGAGGAATGAAGGAAGCCTTTGACCTTGAAACTTCATCAGCGTTAAATTCTTAATCCCAGCCTTCTGGGTCCCATCTTGACTCTTCACCACCCGGTTGAAGTAGTGGGAACCACGAGACTCTCTATAACAGATTCTCCAACGTGCCCAGGGCACAAAGAATCCCAAAGAATCTGGGAGTTGACCCTCCCTGTACCCCACCCTACTGCTCCCCACCCGACTGCTCCCCTCCCCACCTGACCCTCACCCCTGTCTCCGGGATCTTTAGGGAGTCAGGGGTTCCCTGTAAATGAATCACAACTTTTGAGAGTCCAGTCTCAGCTGCCTGTTTGTCTGCGCTCTAACCCCCCAGGTTCCTGCTCCGGATGTGGGCCTCTGTCCCTGCCACTCCTGGCAGGCCTGGTGGCTGCAGATGCGTTCATGTCACTCCTAATTGTGGGGGTGGTGTTTGTATGTATGCGCCCACACAGCAGGCCTGCCCAAGGTGAGCCAACACTGGGGCGGGGCCTGAAGAGTAGGTCCCCTAGCAGTCCCTAGGGAAGAAGGGGGTCCCACGAAGGCGGTCCCGGGGAAGCCCTGGAGGAGGTGCTTGGGAAACCCTGGTGGAGGTGTCTGGGGAACTCCTGAGGAAGCCCCTGCTGAGGCAGGGGGTCTCCCAAGAAGGTGGAGATGTGGGAAGAGTAGTGGGTGGTCAGGCTTCATGCTCTCTACTCCTGCTCCACCCACCAGAAGATGGTAGAGTCTACATCAACATGCCTGGCAGAGGCTGACCGCGGCACCTCCCACTTTCGTCTTCTGACCCTCTCATCCTGGATCGAGTCGGGGTGGGGGTGGGGTGCATGGGAACGCACTTCTTCTGGACTGGAATAAAGCGATTCAAATACCTCTAGTTTTGTTCTTCCCAAAGTCTGACTTCCTCCCAAGTAGCTTAGCGGTTTCCTGATTTAAGACCGTTCTTGGGGCCCCACTGTTACCAAATGTCCCAGCCCAGTCTAAAATAACTCAGTCATTGTTTTTGCTCCGTCTTTTATTTGGGGACAGAAATGGTCCGAGGTCAGTGCCTCTCAGGGAGGCACTCTGGGGATCTGTATTCCAGCGGGAGTCCTGATTCCAGGGACAGTTTGTTGAGTAGGCATCTGGCATGACTGGATCCAGGCATCAGGTTGCTGATGGGCATAGGGTGGGCTCATCTGTAATACTGCCTCTGTGTGTTGAGGTCACTGTATACTTCTGGCCTCTGACCCTGAAGCTCCTAAAAAAAAAAAAAAGACAGGCCATCATTGACCATTAAGGTCTCTGGCAGCTTTTTCAAACTTAAAATCACAAAAAGGTCCAGATTTTATTCAAATGCACTCAACATTTCCCTGGACATTATGAGCCAGCCCCAGTGCCTTGCACGTGCAATTCCTACTGCCTGGAGCACCAAACCCACAGATCTTCAACCTGCCCACCCTTTGAGTCTTGGACATGTCTTAGTTTCCCCATCTTTAGTTTCTTTCCTATCCCACCATTATATTGACTTACTTCAGTCTCTTCATAATGTCACCCACGAATTATTTTGTTAAGTTGCTTTAAATAAGCTTCTCCAGTTGGAGTGCTGTGTTGATCCACGTAGGCCTCAACCAAGTCACTGAAGGATAAATACACCAGGCCGACATTTGCCCTAAAGTTTCCTGGCTCTCAGAGACTGGACAGCCCAGAGTCTTCTGGGCATCAGATGGTCAATATTGACATTCTTTTTTATTTGTTTTGTTTGTTTGCTTGGAGACAGGGTTTCTCTGTGTAGCCATGGCTATCCAGGAACTCGCACTGTAGACCAGGCTGGCCTCAAACTCACAGAGATCTGCCTATCTCTGCCACCCACATGCTGGGATTAAAGGCATGTGCCACTACTGCCCCACACCAAACTCTAAACAAGAATCAAGAGAGTCTTACACTTTTCAAAGAAAACTTTCCTCCAGCAAGGAGTCAGTTGAATGGGCAAGGCAGGCTACGGGAGCAAGGTAGACTTCCAGAGAAGGGGTCACAGAGCAGGTGTCTGTGGCCCCCAGGGGCAACTCTCTGAGAGCACGTACCAGAGACCAGCCTGGGTGTGTGTTTCCCTAGAGACGGAGTTTCACAGGCTCACCCATATCCCTAAGGTTAGGAGGAGTCTTGAGGTTAGCGAGATGGCTCAGTGGGTAAAGCACTTGGTGCCAAGCTTGACAGCCAAAATTAAGAGTGCAGAGATCCACAAGGTGGAAGGAGAGAACCAGTCCCCACAGGTTATCTTCTGACCCCCACGTGACTGCCAACGCATATGCACACCCAGGGAACGATAGGATTTGATGTCCTCCTACAACCTGCCCCCCCCCCACACACACATAGAGGAATAGAATCTTGACAAGAAATTCATCTGAAGCTGAGAATAAATGTCGTGGTTGACCATCAAATATGTCTTTTGCCTTCAAGACTGGGGGAGCTCCTGAGGAAGGGACTTTAAGGTTCTGGGAAGGGAAGTGTGTGTGTGTGTGTGTGTGTGTGTATTTATGTGTGTGTATGTGTACGTGTATATATGTCTCTCTGTGTGTGTATTTATGTGTATGTATGTGTGAGTGTGTATATGTCTCTCTCTGTGTGTATTTATGTGTGTGTGAATATGTCTCTGTGTGTGTATGTGTGGGTGTGTATATGTCTGTGTGTGTGTGTTTGTGTCTGTGTGTCTGTGTTGGGGGAGCTAGGATGGGGCAGGAGCAAGGGTGGAGAAGAATTTGGTGTTCTTACCTGATAAGGCGATTCAGCCTCAGCAATGTGCTGTTTCCGGGTCCCTGGAGAGGGATAGAGATGACGTAGGGTGTAAAGATGGACTAAGCTATGAACTGGGACTATTTTCTTGTTTGTTTGTTTGTTTGTTTGTTTTAAAACCAGCCCTTCCAAGCAACTGGAGAGAAGGTTCAGCAGTTAAGAACAGGTACTGCTCTTGCAGGGGACCCAAGTTCAATTCCCAGCATCCACACCGGTGGCTGGATCACTTGTAACTCCAGTTCCAGGGGATCTGGTGCCATCTTCTGGCCTTTGTGGACACTACACTCAAGTGCACACACACACACACACACACACACACACACACACACTCACCCACACTGAAAAATTTTATAAAAAATAAGGGGGGGAACCAGAGCCCCCCCCCCCCAGTTACACGTTGGTAGAAGCACTTGCAGTACAAATGGGAGACCCTGTTTGGATCATTAGCATTAAGGGAAGAAACAAAAACAAACAATAACAACAAGCCATCCCGAGCCTTTCAATATTCGTGACCTTGAAGTTTCCACCGTGTCCACCTCCCACCAGGTCTCAAAGTGCCCAGGCTAGCCCCCCTCCGGCCCACTCACCATCTGTGGTCCCTCGGCCACGAGAGACCAGGCGGCCCAGAGAGTACACGGCCAGGGCAATGAGGAGAGTCAGCACCAAGTCACCCAGCACAATCCCCGCCAGTACACCTGGGCTCATGGAAGAACATTCGCATCTGGGGAAAGTGTCTCAGGAGGATGAAGAGGGGGACACGGGTTAATCATGAGGGCTCGGAGTTAGCAGAGAGAGGGCTAGAAGGAAAAGGGGGTCTGAGGAGGTCTTTGAGAGGAAGAGAGAAAGACGGGGGTTGTCATGGCTTACCACTCTGGGCCTGTACGGGACTTAACCCTACAGAGGAAAAAAAGGTAAACTGAGAAAGGTGGAGGCAGAGAATAGAAAGGTTGAGTTATCTTCAACTACATAGTAAATTTGAAGCTAGCCTGGGCTATATGGGATTCTATATTCAAAAGAAAGATGTAAATTGAAGCTCAGACAGACAGTGGATGTAGACACAGGAGAAGGTGGGAAAGGGCTCGTCTCCCAGCACTCAGGGGCCGGTGCAGCGGCAGATGACCAACATATGCTATGTCTGTGAGTTGCAACACCCCACCACTGTTTCTACCAGGTTCCAAATCTTGGGGCCTCTAGCTCTAGAGGAACCTTCTTCTGCCCGCCCAGCCTTCTCCTTGGTCCGCGCTGTCCCTTCCTGCTCTCTGCCCAGCGCTGGCCCTGACATGAGCTGAGGACGCAGGAGGCAGCCACAGAAGCCCCCCAGCCCTGACTCACCTCCCACAGTCAGGAGGACAGGAAGGAACAGAAGGCGCGAGGAGGGCTCCAGGGCCCCCATGGTGGCCAGATGTGCACTGGACACCACAGTCCAGGGGCTGGTGGGCCGTGGTGTGTCGTCCAACCAAGTGAAGGAGGAAGTATGAGGTGAGTGGTGGCAGCAGGAGGAGGGGACAGCAGCTGGGAGGAGGGACGTATAGACATGGCCACAGAAAGAATGCCGCCCAGGGGGCTGTGCCATGGTCCCAATGGGCTGGACAAGAAGGACAAGAGCTATGCCTGGCTGTTCTTCATGTTCACCTCCAGATAGAGGGAAAATCTTGTAACAGGAGGGACTATGGGTGTTAATAATAGAAATCAACTCAGCCTCTTTCTGGCTGGGCAACCTTGAGCAAGCCGCTTAGCCTCTCTGGGCTCTATTTCTTCATCCACAAGACTGAGAATAAAATCGTACTTTCGTGGCAGGGTTGAGGGGTCTCAGCCAACTGATGTTACTAGAGCAGGGTCTGACACGCGTTAGCCTTGTAAGTATCAGCCCTAGTTATTAGTTGATATCTACCTTCTTGTCATGATCTCAGGCTATGGAGGGGAGAGCCCCCAGCAGGAGCACTCATGACAGTACTCCCAAGTGTGAAGTCACTGAGTCCTCACAGTATTCACTGGGGGTTGATGCCTTTCTCCCATTTTACAGAGAGGTAAAGACACTTGCCCACAGCCACACAGCAAAGAAAGACAGACAGGACCCAGGACCTACAGATGGCCGCTTCGCTATTAGAAGAAAAAAAAAAAACGAAAGATACAGAGAGAAAACAGCAACACGAGAGGGTGAGAACTCATATCACAGATGTGCACGCCACAGAGACAGAGTTGGGGCTTTGAGGGCAGGCAGGTGGCGACCATGCGGTGGCTACTAGGCTGGGCGGGGCTATGCCGGTGAGCAAGGGGGGGAGGAGCTGGGAGCCAGGGCAGAGGGGAGCTCGCGGGGAGATGGTTGGTTCTATTTTAGGCCCCAGTGGGAGCCTAATCGAGGACTGGAGAAGGAGGAACCTGAGGTTGGAGCCCTTAGGCAAGAGCCAGATGCAGGAAGCCCCCCTACCCCACCCCCCGTATGTCACACCCTGTAGCACCCTGGGTGCAAGAGAAAGGGGAAGCCGGATGATGGTCATGGGACAGAAGCTAATGCCACTCTGGGAGGACGGAACTCTAGAACTGGGGGTGGGGAGGTGTCTCTGATAATCATAGCCACTACTGCCCGGTCAAGCTGAGTCTGGTTCCTAAAGAATCACAAAGTTTGTTTGTTTCTTTCTTTCTTTCTTTAAAATTTATTTATTTATTTTTATTTATATGAGTATATTGCAGCTGTCTTCAGACACACAGAATAGGGCATTGGATCCCATTACAGATGGTTGTGAGCCACCATGTGGTTGCTGGAATTGAACTCAGGACCTCTGGAAGAGCAGTCAGTGCTCTTAACCTCTGAGCCATCTCTCCAGCCCCAAAAGTTTCTTTCTAAAGTCTAGATCTAGAGGTGGGGAAAGTGCCCCCCTGGGCATAGTAGACCTCTCAATATAAGCCTGAGCTAGCCTGAGCTAAGTCAGTGAAGGACCTTTGTGTGGCCACGGGAAGTGGGGGACCTGGCCCTGCTGGGGGTCAAGGTTCCCTCTGCCTATGAGCAGTAATAGAGCATGGGGACCTGAATCAGAGGACACAAGGTCAGTATCTCCAGAGGACTTTGTGCAGATTATTAGAACTCTGCCTGACACATAGTAGGTACTCATGGCATGCTAATTATTCTCTTGAGTGGTGTTAGCATGTCCAGAGGTGAGCTATGGTTTCCCCTTTCTAAATCTTTCTCCTGTTTCCCAGTTTCCCACCATGAGCCTTCTGATCTCCTCTTCCAACCCCAGCCACACCTGTCCCATCTCCAGAACACATGCAATGAACAGCCAAGATACCAGGGCACTATCTAAGTCAGAGCAAACGTGGCCTGTGGGAGAGGGATTGGGCTTTCCTTGGAGCTCTGGTGTCCTCTTTAGTTGCTAAGACATGGGAAGTTTGTGGGGGTTCCAAGGGAGAGGTACTGACAGACATTTGTGGAATATGAGCTAAGGACAGGCTGGGGTGTGTGTGTGTGTGTGTGTGTGTGTGTGTGTGTGTGTGTGTGTGTGACCAAAGGACAAACTCAGGTGTCATTCTTAAGGATTATCTACCTTTTTTTTTCTTACTGGTTTGAGAAACCTCAAGTAGGCCAGGCTGGACACTCCCATTCCAGGAAACTCTGTCATGCTGGTTGTGAGAGTACAATGCCCAGTCTTTTCTCTTATATGGGTCCAGCACTTTGCTGATTGAGGGACCTTTCCTGACCCAAGGACACATTATTTCTTGACCAAAAGACCGATCATCCATCCACTCATCCATCCACCATCTATGTTGCTTTCCTTTTTGTTCAGATTTATTTTATTTTATTTTTTGAAAGACTTATTTATTTATGAGTACACTGTCGCTGTCTTCAGACACAGCAGAAGAGGGCATCAGATACTATTACAGATGACTGTGAGCCACCATGTGATTGCTGGGAATTGAACTCAGGACCTCTGGCCAGCTCAGAAATGGCATCTTTAACACTAGCACATGAGAGGTTAAAACATGAGGATTGTGGGCTTGGGACCAGCTGAGTTACAGAGTCCTGGGACATCTTGAGCTACATGGTATGATTATATCTCAGAAAAGGGGGCAGGGCAAGCTATAGAGATGACTCTGTGGCTAAGCCTCATTTGATTCCCTGTTTCCACATGGCAGGTCCAGGGGATCTAATGGCTTCTTCTGGCCTCTGAGGGTACCAGGCATACAGGTCAGCACCACAACCAGTTCAGAAATGGCATCTTGCAGTACTTTTACAGCTCATACATCTGCAGTCCCAAGCCACAGAAAGCAGACCTTTGCTGGTCTCTGGGCCAGATGGTGGTCAGGTTCTATCTTTGGGTGAAGAAAGAAGATGTGGCGAGAGACATCTTCTGATGGGCTGTGCTCTGCGATGGTGCCCTGCTGCAGGAAGCTGGGCTGAGGTCTATAAGACGACCAACCTCTCCTGGTAGTAGGCCAAGAGCTGCGGAAGGTAAAAACCCACAGCCCCAGAACCCCAGCACTCTGTTGGGTCTGCAGCTGCCACAATCTATCTGCCCCATAGCAGCCCTGTGAAGCTTTGAAAAACAGAGAAGCAGGCCAGCTGGTGCAGCTCAGTGGTCAAGGACTCGTTAACCACATTCAAGGCCCAAGATTCTGTCTCTAGCACTGAAGAAAAGAAGTGAAGAGGAGGAGGAAGAGGAGGAAGGTGAAGAAAGAGGAGGGGGAAGAGGAGGAGAAAGAAGAGGAAGAAGAGGAAGAGGAAGAGGAGAAAGAGGAAGCGGAGGAAGAGAAAACCCTATTTTCTTTTTCATGTAGCCCATGCTGGCCTTGAGCTCATTATGTAGCCAAGATGATTTTGAACTTTCTGATCCTTTTGTCCCCACCTCTGGAATCCCAGAGTTACCGGCCGGCACCAAATGCCTACGTACTGGTTTGGTTTCTTTTTTGAGTCAGTATCTCAACCTACATAGCCCACGATAACCTCAAACCTAGCCTGACCGTTCCACGCCTGCTTCTGATTCCAGGAGTGAAGCCTGGCTTTACCTCAGTGGACAAGAGGTTTGTTTATTTGTTTGTTTGGTTGGTTGGTTTGGTTTTGGGTTTTTCGAGATAGGGTACCTCTCTGCAGCAGACGGATCTGCCAAGGGGAGGCACTGATAAGCAGCCACTGGGAGGTGAATCCCAGCAGCCATTAGTCACTAGAGAAATACGAAGTCAGCAGGGCACCACCGCACCCCGTGTTGTAAAGCTGGCCCACTCAATGGCAGCAGAGACGTGGAACTGGACGTCTCAGGCTGGTAGAAAACAGAAAAAGAGCTATCACACTGCCCAGCGGGGGGCGGGGGGAGGATGGCTTAGAAGGGTTTTGGGTTTTGTTTTTTGTTTTTTAAATAAAGTTAAGTATTTGTTTCCTCAGTGATCCCGAAATCCTGTACTGTTTACCCAAGAGAAATAAAATCACAAGGTCACATGAAGGAGTGCAGAGTCAGTGGGCGCCAAGGCAAGCATCTGTAATCTGAGGAGGCAGAGGAAGGGGAATTGAAGGTTTGGTCCCATAGTATGGGTTACATAGGGAGACTTTGCCTCAACGGGAAATGGAAGCAATAATTACTATAGGCACTAGGAATGAGATGTCACAGGCTGGGAATGTTGGTTAAATGATTGCCTAACTGAGCCTTGTTTCTGAGCCTAGCACTACCAACTGGGTGAGGTGGAGTAGACCTCAAGAATCAAAGGCGGGAGGGTCAGGAGTTCAAGGTCACCCTCAGCTACCTTGCAAATTTCAGGCCAGCCACAAGACCCTGTCAAAAAAAACAACAGACCAGTAGTCCAAAATTCCTGTCAAGGGCCTCAAGAGATGTCTCGGCTCTAAGAGCACATGTTTTTGCAAGGAACACGTTTGTTCCTTGTACCAACATCTGACAGCTCACAACTGCCAGAGGTTCCAACTGCTGGGATCTCATGCCCACCTCTGGCCTCGCAATACACACAGATACTTGAAATGGAGACTTACGGGTTCTTTGGAAAGTCAGTTGTGTCAAATCATGGCCTATTGGGGCACATAGGTGAAAGGATATCTTGCTAAGACAAACATGTGAAAGAATGTTTTCCTGAAGCAGACACAAGGGAAAGGATGTTTTGATATAGTTAACACATGAAGGGCCCCGTAATGAAGGAGTATAAATATGACCCCACAGACAGTGGGAGACGAGCACTGAGCACTGGTTTGCTTTGCTCCGCTTCGCTGTCCTTTACTAACAACACGCATATATTGGTTCGCCTTATGTGTTGATGTTGAGCTCAACTTGGGGTAACACTGTCATTGAGAGAAGCTCTCCCAAGAAGCTCACGAGGTTCCTGCAGCAACTGGCCACTTCTGCAGCCTCACCTTAGGCCGATTGGCAAGCCTGGTGGTTTCTTCAGAATTGAACTACAGCTGCCTGGTGTCTTCTTGCTGGAAGGACTGGACTGTAGCTGCTGGTTTGTGCCTGGTGTCTGTCTGCCTAGAGGACTGGACTGTAGCTGCTGGTTCGTGCCTGGTGTCTGCCTGCCTAGAGGACTGGACTGTAACTGCTGGTTCGTGCCTGGTGTCTGCCTGCCTAGAGGACTGGTCTGCAGCTGCTGAGTCGTATTTGGTGTTTGCTACGAAACTAAACTGCTACTCAAGAAGATCGTGCTCACCCCCCAAAGAACTAGGTCCACTTCCCCCACATCCTAATAACTTTTCTGTTCCACAACCTCTGCTGGGTGGTGGGCTAGAGAAGAGGTTGAACCCTTATTAAAAGTAGGTTACAAAAAATGTATAACCACAGATGCACATAGGGATACATAATTAGAACATAAAAATAAACCTTAAAAAATAAAAAGTCTTATAGAGAATTAGAAACCATAAAAAGCAGAGGAAATGCAAAAAAAAGCAATTCTAGAAACAAAAAGTACAATACCAAAATTAAAATTCAATGGATATATTTAACAGAAATGAAAGCTCTAAAAAAAAAAGGCTAGTCTAAAATTCAGTAGAGATAAAAATATGAAAGCTATATAGGATAAATGAGCACGTCTAACTTTTTTTTTCATAGCTCCAGAAGAAGAGGCTACCTACAATACTCAAATAGATCAGAGTCAAGTTACAGCAAGACTGTACAGCTGTAATGCCAGGTATGGGCTACTGGGCTACACTCCCCCCCCCATGAGTTCCTCACCACAGAAGCCCCAGAGCCCCCCTCCCCCAAATCAACACAGGCTACTACCATTGCTCCTGGATGACCAACAGAACTGTGTGATAAGACTCTGTTGCTAAAGGCACCACACGCTTGGTTGCAGGACAGAGAGAGACCAGGTTAGAACAGAGTTGGGAGCTTCCCCCTGCTGACTTGCTTTCATAGTGCCAGCGAGTGCTGTGTTATAGACTGTTGGGATGGAGGGGTCTCACTCAGCTATGCCTCTGGCATGCTATGCTATAGACCTGCCAGACAAAATGTGCCGCGGGTGGGAGAGTGGCACGAACGTTATGTGAGTAACCAACTTCTTTCTGATTAGATTTGGTACCCACTCCTGGGGTGGAAGTCACACTTAAAAACTGTTCAAAATTAGGACTTTATGTGCCCATTGAATTCCCTTCTTAGATCGCTATGTCTATGCCCACAAATTGGGGGTCAGAGTACCTTCCCTTTTGTACTGGGCTACAGGTTACTGAAGAGACTCGTAACTGATCAAAGTGTTGAGAATAAGTCAACTGCTGCATTTTCAACCTACATTACCCCGTCAAAGCTCAGAGAACTTTACTGAAGAGGGAGTGGAAGGGGGAAGCGTCCTGTTGACCTCTTGAACTCTCAGCTGCTTATGTTGCCTGCACAGGACTTGTACAATATTTGGCGCCAGACAACATTCCATTCTGAAAGAGGGAGGGATTGTGAGACTCCACCCCTCCTTGAGAATCTCAGGGCAGTTAATGGTTGCTGGGAAAGGAGAGACTCTTCAGCGTTGTAGCCTCTGGTAAGGTGCCTGTAAATAACTCCGCACCCAGGCTCCTGGGGGGAACCCTAATTAAACTCATCTGGGATGGAGGGGGAAGGAGGGGGAAGGAGGGGGAGGGAAAGTGAAGTGGGGAAGGAGGGAAGAAGGGAGAGGTAGAAGAGGGCTGGAGAGATGGCTCAGTGGTTAAGAGCACTTGTTACTCTTACAGAGGACTGGGTTTGATTCTGAGAAACACAGGATGGACTACAATCGTGTGGTAACTCCAGTCTACCTGTAACATTAATGCCCTCTGCTGGCCTCCACAGGCATTAGGTACATGTGTGCATGTGCACATACACACACACACACACACACACGAAAAGCACATGTACACGTAAAATATAAAATAAAATAAAATAGTTAGAGACAGTTGTGAGCAGCTATGTGAGGGCTGGGAATTGAACCCAGGACCTTTGGTAAAGCAGCCACCAGCTGCTTAACCACTGAACCATTTCTCCAGTCACCAAAACATTTTATTTTTACATGTATGAATGTATATCTGTATATGGGCTTGGGTACTTGAATGCAGTATCTCCAGAGGTCAGAAGATTCCCCTAGAGCAGGATAGACAAGCAGTTGTGAGCCTCCTGACCTCCCAACCTGGGTGCTAGGAACTGAACCTGGATCCTCTTTGAGAAAGTAAGTAGGCTTTTAACTGCTGAGCCAACTATCCAGTCCTGTAATAAAGGCTTTTTATAAACAGTATGAGCTTGGTTAAACATTGGAAAACCAATGAATGTAAATTAGCGCATGATCAGCATGAGGGGGAATCATGTACTTACCTCAACAGATTCGCAAGAAGTAAAAGCATCAGATGAATTCAACATCCACTTGTGATTAAAATTCCGAGCAAATGGGCTGAGCTCAGTTGATAGAGGGGCTTGCCCAGCACGTACAAAGTCCTCAGTTTGATTTCCAGCACCTCATGAAACTAAGTGACAGCATGTGCCTGCAAGCCCAGCACTCTGGAGATAGAAGCAGGAGGATCGTTTTATGGTTCCTGTTGCTACATAGTGAGTTTGAGTCTAGCCTAGAACACTTGAGACCCTGCTTCAAAAATAATGTCAGCAAAGAGAGAACAGATGTGAACCTCTTACCTTGATGATCAGTGTTCTGAGAGCTATAGCTCACACTTCTGTGCAAACACTGAGGTATTTTCTTCTAAGGATCGGAGTGAGGTCCGCTGTGTCTGTTGTTGATTTGATTCTGAACACTTTAAGGTTGCCACAAAGCAAGATGGTGAAAGTGGGGGCTGGAAAGACAGCTGTTCTTGCAGAGGACCCAGGTTCAATTCCCAGCACCCACATGTCAGCTCACAAAGGTCTGTAACTCCAGTCCCAGGGGATCCTTTGTCCTCTTCTGGGTCCCACACACGTGACACAGAGACGGATGTGCAGACAAAATACCCACACACATAAAATAAAAAATAAAAACAGGCGAAAGTTATCAGCAGTGTTATTCAGAGAGGATAAGGTTTGGGTTTTAGAAGAACTTACAGTAGGCTCAGCAGACTAGTTTCTTACAAATTCATAGCAGAATTTAGGTAGGCTAATGAAATTCAAAAATCAATCTACAAAAATCAATTTTATTGCTATGTATTGGCCACAAACCAAACGAAAGCAAAGAAAAATAACCACTTACATGACTATAAATGGTCAAATATCTAGTTATAAATCTAATAAACTAGATGAAAAACCTGTACAAAGAAACTTTATTAAAAAAGACTTTTAAAATTAAAAACCCTAAATAAATAGTGTGATATATCATTTTATTGGGTTGATGTCAGTTTCAATCTATGTTCTTGGTGGCTTTGTAATCCAAATGAAAAACTCTCTCCTCCTCTCTCTTTGGAACTTGTACTTTACACAGAAATATAGAGTCTAGTAAAACAAAGATACTTGGAAGAAAGAACAAGGAAAGAGGTCTCAGGCTACCTGATATCAAGACCTTCTGGAGGGCTGGGGAGAGGGATCCTTGGGAAGAAAGCATAGCACACAAGCATGAAGACCTGGGTTCAGATCCCCCAACCCACATAAAGCCAACTGAGGCAGTGTGCATCATTAATCCCAGCTCTCCTACGGACGCATGGAAGACAGAGGCAGAAGAGTCCCCGAAGTCGGTAGACAAAAAAAAAAAAAAAAGCATGTCTTAGGGGGATGGAGAGATTGCTCAGCCCACGGACTGCTCTTGTGAAAGACCAGTGTTTAGGTCCCAGAATCCACATCAGTGGCTCACAACCAATTGTAAATCTAGGTCCTGGGTACCCAACATCTCTGGCCTCTGTAGGCACCTGCTCTCTCTCTCTCTCTCTCTCTCTCTCTCTCTCTCTCTCTCTCTCTCTCTCTCACACACACACACACACACACACATACACACTTAACAATAAAGTAATCTTTTAAAAAATGCCATCTTAAGGTAGAAAGCAAAGACCGACATGCAGAAAGCAAAGACTGACACCCAATGTCATTCTCTGACTTTCACATGCGTGCTGTGGCATGTGTATGCCTAGGGCATTTACATGCATGAATGCACACATACGTGTATCATACACACACACACACACTTGCAAAAAAGAAACAGAAACCTACTGTAAAGCTATGGGAATTAGCATGGTTGTTGGTGACCTTGAAAAGAATAAAGTCTAGAAGTATCTTTATACGTATGTGGCCACCTGACCTGGGGGAAAGATGGTCTTCTCAGTAAATAAGTGCCTTAGTTAGGGTTTTGTTGTTGTGCAGAGACACCATGACCAAGGTAACTCTTATTTAAGAAAACATTTAACTGGGGCTGGCTTACAGTTTCAGAGGTTCAGTCCGTTATCATCATGGCGAGAAACATGGTAGTGTGCAGGCAGACATAGAGAGGCTGAGAGTTCTACACCTTGATCTGAAGGTAGCAGCAGGAAACTGACTCTTCCGCCAGCCTACACAGAGACACACTTCCTCCAACAAGGCCACACCTATCCCAATGAGGCCACACCTCCTAATAGTGCCACTTCCTGTGGGCCAAGCATATTGAAACCACCACAGTAGGCTAAGTTAATTTGGACAAATGGTTAAAAATGACTCTAGGGCTGGCAAGATGACTGAGTTCAATCCCAGGACTGTCACGGTGGAAGGGGAGAACCAACTCCTGCAAGCTGTCCTCTGCCTCCATACACGCGCTGTGGCCAATGTGCATCCAAACCATATATTAATTATCGGTGGATTATATTCATGTCCCTAGACATGAAAGGGAAGCAATTAAGGATAATGTAGAATACATTAAGGAAGAAAAAAAGTTCTGAGTCAACCCCCCCATACTGATTATAATAAAGCGATAAGCGATACATTGTCTAATTAACATTGGGAATTCATAGATGGGTGTACTGATGCATGCACCTAACCACAGCCCAAGTGGACCTCCAATTTGGAGGTCAGCCTGGTCTACAAGGCAAGTTTCATAACAACTAGGGCTACCAGATCCTGTCCCAGGAAAAAAAGAAAAAGAAAATTTTTTTAAATATAATAAGGAAGAAAAAGAAAAAAAATGAGAATTTGCGTTCATCAAGAGATTTCTAGGGGCTGGCAAAATGGCTAGAGGAAAGGGTGCTTGTTGCTAAAGTCCTGACAACCGGAGGCCAAGCTTCAAGGCTCACACAGTGGATACAAACTGACTCTAGTGGTTTAGAGCATGCACACTCCCATGAGCACGCGCGTGCATGCTAACACTCCACCCCACAATACATAAATATTTTAAAATAAATGTAATTTAAAAAATGATTTCTATGCTGACCAGGATTATGTACATGCCTATAATCCCAGCAGAAGCAGGAGGATTGCTATGAGTTTGAGGACAGCCTGGGCTCCATAGTGAAACCGTGTCTCAGCAAACAAATGGCCAGGAGTTGACAATTATTGAAGCTGATGGCAAGTCTATGGGAATTCCACGTCTGGACGCTAGGCAAGTGCTCTGCCCCGAACCATGTGTTCCAATTATTTTATTATTTTTATTTTTATTTATTGAGCCAAGGTACCTCTATGTAGCACTTGTTAGCCTGGAACTCTCTATGTTGACCAAGCCATCAGGATCCACCTGCCTCTGTCTCCCTGTGCTAGGATTTCAAGTGTGCAGCACCATGCTTAACGTTTTATGTGGCTGGGAATCAGTCCTAGGGCTCTGTGCATGCTAGATACACACACTATCAACTGAGCAGCCTCAAAATTTAATCTTTCCAGACCAGAGAGATGGTTCTGCAGTTAAGAGCACATATCACTCTTGCAGAGGATCTGAATTCAGCCCCCACATCAGGAGGCTTACGAATTACCCATATCTCTATTTCCTGTGATTCAACACTTTCTTCCAGACTCCTGGGACACTTATACTTATGCATATACACTCATACACACACACATGTGATTTAAAATAATAAAAATAAATATTTTTAATCCCAGTGTGTATTATTAAAAATTATGCACACAAAGTATGAATTCAAATGATTTTTAAAAGATGCTCGACTTCAGTGAGAAACAGAACCAGTCCCACCCTTCCTTTTACCCCTACCGAACACAGATGTGTTCTGATAACATCAGGTGTGATAAAGATGCAAAGGAGGACAGTCACGAAAGACTGAAGAGCAACAGTAGCTTAGCACATGTGTGTGCATGTGTGCACTTGCAAGTGTGTGTGTATGTGTGTACTCATGCATATGTGTATGCATGTGCACATGTGTATATGTGTATGTATGTACATGTGTATGTGCACTCACCCATTTGCGTATGTATGTATGTACACTTGAGCAGATCTGTGTATGTGCGTGCATGTGCACTCATGCATGTGTGTATGTGTGCACTCACCCATGTGTGCATGTGAACATGTGTATGTACATGCATGTACATGTGTATGTGTGCACTCACACAAGTGTGTCTATGTGTATGGACATGCACATGTGTGTTTGTGTATACATGTGAGTATGTACATGTATGTACATATTTTTATATGTGTGTAAGTGTGTCTGCATGTGTGTATGTGTATATATGTACACTCACCCATGTGGGCACACATGCACATGTATGTTTGTGTATACACTTGTGTATGTACATGTGTATATGTATATATGCATGTGTGCACTCACTCATGTATGTGTGTATGTGCACTCTTACATGTGTATGTGTGTATGTATATATATATGTATGCACATGCACATGTGTGTATGTGTGCATATATGTATGAACATTCACCATGTGTGTATATGTGTGTGTACGTATGAGTATACATATGTACACATGCATATGTGTGTACATGTATATATGTGTGTGCATGTATGTGTGTGTGTGTACATGCTCCCATGCATGTGGAAGCAGAGGTTGATGTCAGATGTCTCCATCTTATTTTTTGAGGCAGTCTCTCACTGATCCTGGCACTTGCCTGGCTAGCCGCTAAGCCACAGAGATCTGTCTGTCCCACTTGCTCAGCACTGGGATTTCATGCATGAACCCCATACCTGGCTTTTCTGTGGATGCTGGAGATCCAAACTCAGGTCCTCAGCCTTGCACCGGAAGCAGTTTACTGACTGAGCCATCTCCCCAACCCCTGCCACTTTCAAAACCAACTTGACATTGTGCTTCTGCCTCATCTGTACATACACAAATGGGTGCTATGGACAGCTACAGACAGGACATACGGCCCAAACGACCATTGCAGGATGATGGGACAGACTGTGATGTAGTCACACAACGGAGCACTGCATAGTAAGCGGAATAAAGAGCTCTTTACCACAGTCTGGATTTACCTCTCAAAGGTACTGTTGAATGAAAGAAGAAACTAGGCCAGGAGGTGGTGGTGCACACCTTTAATCCCAGCACTCAGGAGGCAGAGGTAGGCGGATCTCTGTGAGTTCGAGGCCAGCCTGGTCTACAGAGTGAGTTCCAGAACAGCTGGGGCTACACAGAGAATCCTGGTTTTAAACAAACAAACAAACCAAAAATGCCACTACCACCCCACCTCCTCTTTGATCGTTTGGTCTAGTTTTTTGAGATGGGCTCTCGCTGAATAGATCCCAGAAAGGCTTCAAACTCATCATTGTCCTTCCTGAGTCTCCCAAGGGCTGACAGCTGGCATTACAGGTGTGCCCTGGGGTGCTCAGCGTTATCTACTGAGGGCCGGTTGTTACTTTGTTTTGTTTTGTTTTGTATTTTGCCCCCCAGACAAATTGTGTTAACCTGAAAGTACAGCTTCATCATCTCCGGCTGTTCCTCCCTGAGCTGACCTCTCTGTTTTACATTGGTTCTCGCTTGGAAAGTAACCAGAGAGGCAACCCTTTCTGTCCTTGGGCAGAATAAATGAAGGCTAAGATTTCATTTCTCAGTTCATCTGTGTTTAGAAAAGTGGTAGAGTTAATTGGACCCACTCTCTCTCTTCACTTTCTACTTCCTGCAATACAGACATAGTGAGAACCATCCTACACCAGACCGGCCAGGGGACTCCACTAGGGATGGCAGGGACAGAGGGACGCAGACCAGACCACTGACTCTGTGGAGTTCCTATCGGATGCCTCAACTGCCCTGAAGCTGTGTCTTGTCTATGTGGGGACACTTCCCAAGTCTCCAGGAGATGCCTGGAAACTGGAATAGTAGTAAACTCTGCAATTTATGTAATCTTTCCTTCCCCACCCACCCCTGTTTGTGTGTGTGTGTGTGTGTGTGTGTGTGTGTGTGTGTGTGTGGCGCGCGCCCGTGTGCCCGCGCACCTTTGTGTCTGTGAGTGTATCAGTGAGTGTGTCTGTGAGTGTATGGGGATACCTGGCAAGAGAGAACCTCTTGATTAATGATTGATGTGAGAGGGCTCAGCCCACTGTAGGCGCACCGTTGGGCGGGGCAGTCTGTGAACCTGAGAAAAAGCCAGCAAGCAACTTCCCTCCATGGTCGGTCGCAACCTCTGTCTGCTCCTACTTGAGTTTCTGCCTTGACCTTCCTTAACGGCAGACTGTGATCAGGACGCACAAGCCAACTAAATCTTTCCTTCCCCAAGTTGCTTTTGGTCATGGTATTTATCTCAGCAACAGGATCAAAACATGTCAAGCAGGAGGATTGTCGTCTCTGTCAGCAGCACCCACCAGCGGGCAGCCCACTCTAGAGAGGTCCTAAAGGAAAGAGCGTGTTCCCGCTCGCCTCGGGCAGCCCACTCTAGGGAGGTCCTAAAGGAAGCAGCGTGTCCTTGCTTGCCTCGCCTCCTCTTCTTTTCCCTGAGTAATGGCATCTGTTGTTGTTGTTGCCATTTGATTCTAGTTTCATCAGCTTCCACCTCAGACTCGGAAGGCATTGACTCTCCAAGGATCCAAGCCTTCAGTTCCGGATTAGAACTCCTAACACAGCTGCTCCCTGGGCTGAGTAGCCGCCTGGTTCTCGCCTCTTTTGTGTGGAAATGGCAACTGTTGAATAAATCTCCTTTTATAACATATTATATGCATACTATATATAAACACATTCTCTGGGTCCTGGTCTGTCTAAATACGTTGTTTTAAAAATAATATTGTAATTTTAGAATATCAAAATTTTTCATTTTAAAATGATACATGAACATCTTTGAATGAGATCTTTCCGTTTGTGTGGATTGCTCCAAGAGATTGACTTCCTGGAAACACAAACAACAGAGTGATAGGTGCGCGTATCTTTAGTCTTTGTTGTCTTTCTCTTAAACAGCCCACTCAAGCCCCGCCCTGGGAGCAGGGTCTTATTCCCCCGAGAGTAGTGGGTAATAGTTAATAAAGAGTTCCACCCCGCCAGGCCTCTGCACCACTCCTTCCAAGTATCCGGTAAAGCATGACTCTTAAACTTGAATAGTTAACCAAATATCTTTATGTATATAAAACTCTCAATTACATAATGCCAATTTACAATGATAAAATCTTATCCCGGTTTTCTAACCTCTCCAAAACACCAGAAATATGTCTGAAGCCATCTGGATATCTGCGGCGCCTCATTCTCCACCCTGTCATCCGGTCCACTGAGCCCTTTCCCTCTCTCTGTCCCCGCCCCTCACTTCCCTCAGCTCCTCCTCCTCTCTCCCCTCCAATCACTGGCCTCTCACTACCTCAATGTGAATGAATAGGAACTATCTTGCAACACCCGAGCATCTCTGGGCTATGGGAACCACATCATAAGAGACAAAGGATTATCTCAGTATCTGTGCAACCATTATTTGAATATCACAGAGGGTCACACTCAATTTTGACCTTTTCGTCTATGTCTGTGGTTTTCAGCCTTCCTAATGCCAGGACCCTTTAATACAGTTCCTCATGTTGTGATGACCTCCCTACACACCATAAAATTATTCCATTGCTGCTTCATAATATTATTTTTGCTACTGTTATGAATTGTAATATAAATATCTGGTACGCGGGATATTTGATATGTGACCCCTGTGAAAGGACCCTTGGACCCTAAGGGGTTGCGACCCATGGGTTGAGAACCCTGGTCAATGCATTGTCCAAGCGATTACTATTTTGAACATCTGGGCATGGGAAAATTATTTATTTCTTTTGTGATCTCCTACATTCGTCCATTTTTATTTTGGATTCGTGGGGTTTTTTATTCATTTCACATCAGCTTATTAACATCCTCATTATACTTAGAGGGTTAATCATTTTTTCCTATCTTGTTTTCCTATTATTTATTAACTTTATATTGTTAAGCACGTTCTTTTCAGACATTTGGAAGAGTCAACTCTTCACACAGTTCAATGCATCCATCTTTTCCTTAGCGATTCATACTCACACTTTGTAGTACAGAAACTCTTTCTGTACCCAGAGGTTATTAAGTATTTATTTCATCTTCAGTGTTTTTATTGTGCAATATTCTACCCACATTTTACCCAAGTCCATCTGGAATTTATTTTCATTTATCATGTTAAGATGAAGCTCTGAATTGATACTGTTCTTCCAAATGGCTCAGACATAAATCCAACTGGCACGACAGGGCATTCTCTTCTGTACCATATTATCAAGAATGGTTATTCCAACGCTAAAACTGCACTTTAGGTTATATGAGATCCACCTTGTTTAGGGAGAGATCTTTTTGTTTTTTAAATTTATGTTTTTCTACGTTATGTGTATAAGTGTTTGCCTGCTTGTATGTCTGTGCACCATATGTGTGTAGTGCCCAAAGGGACCAGCAGAGGACATCAGATCTCCTGGAGCTGGAATTAGACAATTGTGAGCAGCTATGTGGGTGCTGGAAACTGAACCTGAGTCCTCTCCAAAAGCAAATAGTGCTCTTAACCAGTTAACCACCTCTCCAGCCCCTCAATAAAGTCTTGTTGTACTACCTATGGTGTACTACCTATACCAAACTCTGGTCTCAAGCAATCTTCCTGTCTCAGCCTCTTGAGTAAACGGAACTACAGATATGTGCTACTATGTCTAGCTGAGTTTCTTGATTTTACTGTCTTACAACCTGTGTGTATGTGCATGGCACTGAGAGCCTGAGTAATGGGTAGTGAAAAAAATGAATGAATGGATAGATGAATGAGTGAATTGATAGATGAAGGAAGGCATAATAGATGAATGAATGGATGGATAGATGAATGGATGGATGGATGGACAGATGAATGGATGGATGGATAGATGAATGAATGAATGGATGGATAGATGGATGAATGGATGGATGGATGAATGGATGGATGGACAGATGAAGGGATGGATGGATAGATGAATGGATGGATGGTTGGATGGATAGATGAATGAATGGATGGATGGATGAATGGATAGACAGATGAAGGGATGGATGGATGAATGGATGGACAGATGAAGGGATGGATGGATGAATGGATGGACAGATGAAGGGATAGATGGATAGGTGAAGTAAAAGATGGATAGATGACTAGATGGATGGATGGATGGATGGATGGATGGATAGACAGATAAAGGAATGGATGGATGAATGGATGGACAGATGAAGGGATGGATGGACAGATGAAGGGATAGATGGATAGATGAAGTAAAGGATGGATAGATGAATAGATGGATGGATGGATGGATGGATGGATGGATGGATGGATGGACAGATAAAAGAATGGATGGATAGATGAAGGGATGGATGGATAGATGAATGGATGGATGGATGGATGGATGGATGGATGGATGGATGGATGGATGAAGGAATGGATAAATCAGCAAACAAAGGACTATAACATCTTAGCCTTGATCTGGGTGATAATCACACTCCTGTTAAGAAAGACAGTCTTGGGACTGGAGAGATGTACCTGAAGACAGCCACAGTGTACTCATATATACATAAAATTAAAAAATAAATCTTAAAAAAAAGTCTTCCCCTTCTTCTGTGAAGTCCACAGATAAAGATAGAACAGTTTACTCCCCCTGTTTGAAGTGGCTTTTGATACATTCTGAAAGACTCAAAAACCAGTGGTTTAAACAACATCCATGGGCCAGTGAGATGGTTCAAGAGGTTAAGTCATTTGCCCCAACATTTTTGTTTGGTTGGTTAGTTGTTTTTTTGTTTTTTGTTTTGCCCCAAATTTTAATTATTAAAAAAATAGTAGCCATGTTCTTTTGTTTACTATCCTGTTGTCTTAGTTAAGGTTTTATTGCTGTGAAGAGACACCATGACCAAGGCAACTCTTATAAAGGAAAATATTTAATTGGGGCTGGCTTACAATTTCAGTCCTTTATCATCATGGTGACAAGCATGGTGGCCTGCAGACAGACATAGTGCTGGAGCAGCCGAGAGTTCTACATCCTGATCTAAAGGCAGTTAAGAGGAGACTCTGATTCCACCTTGGCAGAACCTGAGAATAGGAGACCTCAAAGCCCACCTACAAAGTGACACACTTTGTCCAACAAAGCCACTTTTCCTCCAATAAGGCCACACCTCCTAATAATGCCACTCCCTATGGTCAAACATATTCAGACACACGAGTCTATGGGAGCCAAACCTATTCAAACCACCACGACTGTGTTTCAAGAATTTGGGGCCTGAGGTGTGGTTCAGTAGTAGCCTAGAATGCATGGAACCCTAGGTTCTAGTCCGAGCAAGCAAGAATGTTGCCAATTGAACTCTGCCAGGCCCCTCATCTGAGTTTTAAAATGAAAAAAATCTTCAAGTCGAAGATATATATATAAGGCTCTAGAGATGGCTTATCAGTTAAAAATATTTGTTATTACTGCAGAGGACCCAGATTCAGTTCTCAGCATATATACAAGGTGGTTCATAGCCTGCAGCTACAGCTCCAAGGGATCTGAGCTCTCCTCTGGCCTCCACGGGCACCAAGCACAGACCTGGTGCACAGACACACATGCAGGCAAGAAAGACACTCATCACAAAAAACAATTTGAAAAACAATAATGTTTTAAAGTGGAAGGCACATGCAAAATATATCAGCAGAGACCAGTTACATATTGTAGGAAGGCATAGTAGAATGAGACCAGAGCTGGGAATTATAGTCGTATAATCGATTAGTAAACATTCATCAAAGCTC